>CAWUFW010011882.1:0-582478 GCA_963921515.1 Calotriton arnoldi
GTAGTGGTAGGCATCTGGCACCCCTGAGTAGGGGTGGTAGTGGTGGTGGGCATCCAGCCCCCCATGGGTAGAGGTGGTAGTAGTGACAGGCATCCAGCCCCCATGGGTAGAGGTGGTAGTAGTGGTAGGCATCTAGCACCCCCTGGGTAGGGGTGGTGTTAGTTGTTGGCATCCAGGCCCCTATGTGTATATGTGGCATTGGTGATGGCCATCCTGCCCCTATGGTGCTGCTGTTGCTGGTGTAAGTAATTTCTGCATCCCTCTGTGTGTGTGTGATATGTCGGGTACGTGTAGTTTGTTTTTGTGGTTGGTGTCTGACTTACCTTCTGCACCGTACGCGTCCGTGCCTGTTCCGGTAATAGATGTAGAATATTGGTAGGATCGGCACGATGGGATTCATGGTTGGTTCGTCTCGTTCGTCTTTCTCTTTGCTTCGCCTCGTCCTCGTCGCTGGCGTGTTCGTCTCGTAGCCGTGGATCGTCTTGTGGCGCGAATCGGAGCTTATGTGCGCCTCTCTCGGATGCTTTGACGTGCCGTGCGTAGCGACGGGTTCGGCGCGTACGGAAAGCGCATCGTACTTGTCTGGCCGGACGGGGCTGCATTTTTGCTTCCGTGCGACTCGATTCTGCGTTTCCGGATCCGCCTCGGTCGGAGAACAGGGCCTGTATTGGGTGAGTACAACTGGGTCGGCATTTGGGCAGTTGTGCGCATCGTACTTGCTCGTTCGGAAGTATGTGCGAATCGGTCGGG
The DNA here is from genome assembly GCA_963921515.1 of Calotriton arnoldi. Lineage (NCBI taxonomy): Eukaryota > Metazoa > Chordata > Amphibia > Caudata > Salamandridae > Calotriton > Calotriton arnoldi. Next base: position 751 of record CAWUFW010011882.1, read on the forward strand.
AAACAGGCATTCACCTGGCTTTTTTCCCGGCCGAATGGTATTAGTTGCGCCTCCGACCGGGATCGGAATCGACCCCATAGTCTTTGGTCTGCTTTGTTAACCCTGGCCACCAGTAGCGCTGTTTCAGTAAAGAAATAGTCGCTGTAACGCCTGTATGCGAAGAACCCAAACCCTCGTGTGCTGCTAGAATTAAGCTTTGCCTACGATCCATATTTGGTATTACTCTATCCCCCACTCCAGGAATCTGAGCATATGGAATGTTTTGTGCATCTAACTTGTAGGAGTACTTGAGTGGAATTTTTTTTGGTACTGCTGTGCTGCCTTTGCGCGAATCATTGACAGCTACCATAATCTCGCCGTCTATTCTCGTTTTTGAAAAGTAACTGCAGCTACGGCGGCTATGCATACAGCCCCCTTTGTGGCTTCATCAGCCAATGAATTCCCTTCAACGTGACAGCCATCACGCTGATGACTCAGTGTATGTATCACGTGAGCCCTTGGTAGTTCGTTTCTCAACTCCACTACCTGTTCCCATAGCAATTTATGCTTAATTGTGCCACCTTTTGTGTCTTTAAACCCGTTTTGTTCCCAATGATGTAAATATTCATTGTACGACTGTACACAGTAAAAGGAATCACACACAATTAGTGTGGGGAATTCGTGTTCCGTATTTACAAGTGCCAGTATCAGTGCTTTTAATTCTGCCAACTGAGTGGTGCAGTCTCCTAGAGATTGCCTTTTAGTGCTACTTGGATGGAACTTTCCATCGCGCATGCGACCTTTAACGATTGCACACGCTGCGCTGTAAGCTTGCTTACTCCCTATGGCTGGTTGAGCAGATCCGTCAGTGTAAATAATGTATTCATACTGATCTAGAGGCAAAATCTCATTTGGTAGAGGATATTCTTGTTCGTATTGCAGAAATGCTTGTGTTTCTAAACTTGGATCAAATCTGTATTCAACATCCGTTGCAATAAGAGAATTAGCCCATCGTATCCATCTCGGATGTAAGGCTTTCGCATTTGGAATGCTAGCCTTTGTAACAGCCTCTAAGGCTGGTACTGGGGTCACGACTATTATGCGTTTTACCTGAGCCAGAGCTCTTTCTCTTGCTACAGCTGTCTGCACCGCTGTCAGGATTATTTCTGTTGAAGTAAAACGCATCTCTGCGTTTGTGTACAGGTGTGATTTGTATGCGATTGGTACTGTTTCGCCTTCATTGAAAGTTAAATAAGTGTACCCGCAGTGACCCGCTATTACTCGGATCACTAGGTTGCGTACGTTTACGCGTGTCTGTAAATGTTTTGAAGCTATCATGTCTTCCTGTAGGGAACGCAGGATATTTGTATGTTCCTGTGTCTATTGTCTGACTGAAAAATCAGGTTTTATTAAGTCGTAGAAAGGTTTTACTCTCTCTGCGTAATCCAAAATGTATGTTCGACCAAAATGTAGGAATCCCAGAATTGATTGTAAATTCTTTAATGATTTTGGAGGTTGGAGCAGCACACACTTTTCTAAAAAGTTAGCTGCTAGGCTTTTTCCTTCACTTGAAAGCTCATATCCCAGAAACAGGACAATGAGATGGGCAATTTTTGATTTTTTCAAATTAAATTGATAGCCTTCAGAGGCGAATCCCATAATAATGGTACTCACCCTATTCAAGTGCCTCGGTAAGTCATCGTCCGTCAGATAAATATCATCTACATAGGATAATGCTTCTTCATCCAAATTTTGGAGTAACTCTGTTACTCTTGCTGAAAATACCCTGGGGCTATTCTTATACCCTTGGGCTAGTCAACAAAATTGTCGCTGGGACCCCAACGCACTGAATGCGGTCAGACACCTGCTTTCAGGCGCTATATTTTGGCAGAAAAATCCATTTGAGATATCAAGTGTTGTTTTGTATTTTTTGCGCAGAATGTTATTCATTAATGCAGCACTGTGTGCATTTTGAACTGCAAATGTCTTTGTGCAAGTGTTTAAATGTCTGTAATCCAAAACTAAACGATATGTGTTGTCAGGTTTCATTACGGGAAACAAAGGATTGTTCATAGGTGAAGTGCAATTTTCAATCACCCACTGGTATTCAAGTTGATCTAGGATCTCCCTGACTTGTTTTTTAGCTTCCTGCTTTATAGGGTATTGCCTTTGAGCATTTGGTGAAACCTTTAACGGGATCACGTGGTGGGTTGAATCCTCATCCCAACCAACATGATTTTTGTACAATGCTGGAGCTAGGGCAACCACCCACTCCTGCACATATGCATGTTTTAAATGTATGGGAACAAGGTCGGAAAAGGCTGGAAAAATTACAGTTTCTCCCCTAGGGCACTCCATGACGAATGCTGGCGGCCAGTCTTGTTCTGCTAATAGAATGTCATAACCAGATGACAGATTTTTTCAAACGAGACCTTTAATTTTTCTATGCTTGTCCCCCTCCAGCCGGAGTGTTATCTCATGTAACTTATGTGGGACACTTACCCGAGTATCAGGTGTTTCCACCGTGATATACTCACTCAACTCCGCTGTCACCAGAAATTCCTTCAGAATCTGGCAAGCTATCGTTACTTCTGCCGCGCTGTCTAGCATCGTCACAGCCCATTCCCCGTTCAGAAGCTGTGTCCTCAGAATTCTGGGCATGTCTGATCTTGAGACCTGCTACCTTCTTCTTTTGAACTGAGGTTTCTGTTTTTGTTTATCTTCTTTTTAGGTGCGTAGTCTGCAGCGCGTTGCGTGCCTCTGGACTTTGTACGCTCCTCTTGTCTGTGTTCTGACCGTCCTTCCCTCTCGGAGTTTTTTGATGAACCCTGAAAGGAACGAGAGGAACGAGTATCAGTATCCTGATGCCTGTCAGGTTTTTTAATATTATCCCTATTCCTGAGGTTATACCTCCTTTCAGAGGGCTCCTGTTGAGGAGACATACCTCTGGATTGAGATCTGCTGTCTTTAGACTTTTGTTGTTTTTTATTTTCCCACTTCTTTTTAGAAGAAGTAGGTGTCTGCTTTGTAGTGTTCTTTTCAGGACTGCCCAACAGTTGTGGTTTTAATGCTTTCCCACCTAAGCTGTCTCTGCCTAGTTCTGCATATGCAGTTTCAATTATTTTGGGTAGTTCGTGTTGTTGATCTACTGGACTGAACTCCCTTAGGTGTTGGCGGATCGCCACTGAAGCTGCTTCCCCCTTAATGTTAGCTAGTATTATGGCTAATACCTGGTCAAAGTTATTTAGTAACTTCATGCCTAAGTTAAGGGCAGGCTCTGCTCCGTACTCATTTTGTATCTGTCTCAATACGTCAGGTACTACTGCTATTGACGGGATACCATGTGTTCTGGTATATAAGGCAGCAAAGACTGAACCCCAAGAGGTGCAGTCCTCTACTTGTGGTGTAATCCCCATGGGCAAGCAGATTGTTAGAATTCTGTGTTTTTCATAGGTGGTAGTATTCGGGAATACTGCCTCAAGCTGAGTTATTTTCTGAGAATGGGATTTGTTCGCGTTTTGCGGGCATTTTGCCCATTACTGCGTGTAATGTTTGAGGAGTTATTTTATTTCCTGTACCCTGAGCTGGAGTACTAGTTGCTGCACCTGGTGCAGGTTGGATTGTTAAAGTCCTCATGACGAATTGTGGCAGGTTTCTGTAGATTTTAATTAAATCTCTGTGTTGTATGAGTAATTCTGGCTGTGGCATTGTTCCAATGTCAGGATGCGGTGTGTAAGCCGCTAGTATCGGCCATGTGGCCCCGTCTCCTCCGAGCGGGCCTAATCTTACTCTTCCTCGTACGTGGGGTAGGGTGCCATTAAACCAGTAATAATGTTCCTGGTAAGTGAGTGGAATCTCTATGTCCTCAAACGGACCATATTCCCTTGGTGCATCTCCTTTTATATAGTAGTGAAATGTCTTTGTTATGGCATTTGCTGCTGGGAATGTAACCCATGAATAGAATACCTCTGTTTTGTTTGATTCGTGTGCCTCAATCACGAAAACTACCATGCCACCCCTAGCTTGAAACCATTTTCTAATAGTCTTAGGGTGACTGTCATTCTGAATTTTGGTGCAATCTGTATTGCATTTACAGGATCTTCTCCTTCTTCTGAAAAATTCAGATCAACTCTGTCTTCCCCTGCCTCGGTATCAGGCATGTTTAGAGGAAGAAGTGTTCAAAGGGAACTAAGATGAGGTGTTATGCACAATTTAGGAACTAAATGTCCTTCAAGCTTGATTAACCAACAGCCGATAAATAGGATATCTCGCCTACTCAGCTATGGCGGAGTTTGTGCCCACCCACTCCAGACGTCTCTGGGGTTTTGTGAGTAAGTTCTCTGAGAATAGCACGACTGAACAACTCAGATTCTACTGTTAAATAAGTACCCAACCAACGTTGGTGGCGCCATGTCGTGTAGTTCCTATAGTACCCATGCAGGACCTGCGTGTTTGGATAACATAAACTGTGGGCTTGGTGTTAGACTGACTCTGTGCACCCCCACCGCGTATGTTAGCCGGATTTGCATTAGCTAGCTCACAGTGCCACTAGAATCTCCTCTTATCGGGAGAGATTAGTTCCTGGCAACCTTAGACCATGACAACACTAATTCCTCAGAATCGTGGAAACAATATACTACTTTTCGCTCAGTCACTCGTGCTTACTTATTCGGTTTGTCTCAGAGAGTTACACAGAATGAACAGTCTGGGCGTTTCAATAAGTATTTATTGAACAGTTGTTATTCTAGTGTAAAATATATGTGCTGCAGCAATCAGCAGACAATAGCAGAGATATATTATCAGCAGTGCGATAAAAGTGAAGGGGTAGAACAGTTCTACCATATTGCAATAATCTTGAATACATGAATATAAAAAGAATTATGAAAAGTGCCTTCTAGGATTTAGTCGAACCCCCATACCTGAATAGAGAGAGTGTGGGACCCCGTCCTGGTCTCGAGTTGGACACCCCGCAAGGGCTGTGTTAGACCGCTGTCAGCTGGAGCGACTGCATGCAGGAGCCTCAGCGTCTTTGGTCAGTGTGTCGGCATGGAAGTCTCGGTTCCCTCTATCTTACCGTGGAAAGATGTGGTGTATTTATACCCTAAAGTATCTCGTCCCTCAGTATGCTTTGTATTGGTCTTTGTTATACATGAGGAAGACGTCAGGGGTGAACTTTGTACATACATATTACGCGGGAGATGTAGCTGGTGAATGCTCATGCATAATTTATGAGTACATTGTAGGCCTGTGTTCGGGAAAACCCTGCAGTGTTCTAACCACAGACTAGATAACGTTCAACCCTCAGAGCTCGTTGTGTACTGTAGGGAACTGATGTAGGTGAAAGATCATGCCTATATTAGGGAATAGAAGATCATGACCAAAATAGGGCATATACGATTATGACCATAATAGGGCATATACGATTATGACCATAATAGGGCATATGCGAATATGACCATATACAGCATATATGAACGCATCTATATTAGGGCCTCTATATGAAACATAACACTAACTTACTAATGGGGGCCACTTTAAGTTTGGTGCCCATGCCGATTTTCTGTGCCAGTCTGACTCTGGGAGGGGTAATGAGCAGGAGCAGTTTGAACAGAATATCAGAAATCTACATCATTTTTTATAAAAAAAATTGTTTTTCACAAAAATATGGTCCAACTAAAACACATTAATGAGCACACTTCTAAATGTTTCAGCATAATCGTTTCTATTAATTCACAGGTTACGACAAGAATTCATCACAAAAATCATTACTAGTTTAAATAATTTGTCACTCAAAAGTGCTTAAAAAGTCTTTTAAAAATCATTAGCATTTTCAGAGTCAGAGTCAAAATACTTTATTCGGCCAATAAAAGCCATAAAAGCAAACAGTTGAAAACATTTTAAAACATTTTAAAAATTCAGTACATTGAAAGAAAGAAATTGCACATATCCATTAAGAGAGGCCCCATCATACAAGTATTAGGTATACTAGAATTAGTCACTTAACGAATAGAATTAAAACTCATGATGGGGAATCAGACGGCAAGTACCAAAATAAACATAGAATACAGTGAGTAAAATACAGTAGTGACAAGTGCTTAATAAAGGACAACTTAATTACACCTTAAGAAGTGCTAGATGATACATATAATGCCCTGGCCATATTTAAATGAATGCCGCATAACTACTGCTGGGACATCTTCTTCCTGAGTCTTAAGGCCCCTGACAGGAAACTCGCAACCCCGAAGCACACCATGGGGGAGGAAAGCATTTGGAAAATTAATAATGCAGGCCTTACTTGAACAAAATTAGCATTTCTAAGTAACGGCAGTATGAACGTTTTGCGCAGGGGGTCATAGAATTCACAAAAAAAAGATAAAATGCAAGGTCTCCTGCTCAGAAAAATTGTCACAAGGACATGGCTTTAGGGCACCAGGCATCGAGTAACCCTTGGGGAAGGCAAATAACCAGAGTGCCAGGTTCAGCCGGAATCTTGTTAAAACAAAGCGATGTTGCGCATTGGAGACCAGTGACAAATAAGGCTGTATCTGTGAGCACAAACTCAAAGTGACGTACCTTCTCACCGAGGGCTTGGCTAATTCCATGCCCTCCCTAATCGTCTGCTGCTTAGCCAGAAACTTCTGTTTAATATCCCTGATGGCTGTCGGACCTAAGGGTCTAGGTTTAGTATACATGTCAGGGCAGCCTAACCACTTCATTTGCTCCATAATGTATTTTAACCAGGGAATGCATACGGCCCCCTCGTAGGCAATACAGTCCGCTATAACAAGCTGGTTCAAAGTGGTGGTTGGGCTCGACCAGATTCTCAGCCAACGTATCAGGGGCGCAGCAGCAATAAGGTCATAAATGTACCCCAGACCAAGCTCTTCATGCAAAATAAAGGCCGGGGTGCTAGAGGGGACAACAAGACGGTCACGCATGAATTTATTTTCAACCCCCTGAATGTCACTCACATCCTTGTAGCCCCAGACATCACACCCATATGTGGCCATAGGAATACATTTTTCTTTATACACCTTGAGCAGGGCGGGTACGGGTTTTGAGCCCAGCATTTTAGCAAAGTCCCACGTGGCCCCTACTGTTCTTGCCAGAACATTCTTTTTGAGCTGTCTTTGCGCAGCCCAGGTCCCACGGTCGTCAAACAACACCCCAAGTAAGGGAAGGTAGACACGTTCATTAATTCTACCCCCCTACAAAAAAACTTGCACTTAGCAGCCTTTTTACTGCCCATCGTCATGGTATGGGATTTTGAAAAATTAGTGGCTAAATCAAGTGAGTCCATAAAATAAAAAAAAACATTTAAAAGTTTTTGAAGGCCTACAGCGGTCCTGGCAAACAGCACCACATCGTCTGCGTTCAAAAGTGCAGGGATCAGTTTAGACCCTGCTCTTGGGATGTCTTCACTGCTGGCTGAGAGGAGGAGGTCCCCTAGCTTATTGATGTAGAGTGTAAACAGCAGAGGGGCCAAAATGCACCCCTGCCGTACCCCTCTCCTGACCTCCCAGGGGTCTGTCATGCAGCCATCCTCCTTAAACCTTACCGCCGCAGTAGTCTTATTGTGGGCGGAATGTAAAAAGGTCACCAGATCCGGCTCCATACCCAGCTCCCCCAGGATCAGTCAGTTTGAATATATTTACACAGTCAAATGCTGATGTTAAATCCAATGAAGGCCATGTGCAGGGTACCCCTCTTGGCTGGTGTATATTTCCCAACCACCAAGTTCAAATTAATACATTGAGTGAGCGTCCCTCTGCCTTGCCTAAAACCACACTGTAAATCGCTAATAACATTAAAATTATCTAGCCACGATGATAAACGATTCAGAATCACCTTCCCCATGATTTTGGCAGCTGAATCCAAGAGCATTTTATTTATTACATTTTACACTATTTTATTTAATTGGTGTGGGATTTTTCTTGTGTTGTGTTTTTACTTTATTACTGTTTGTGTGCTACATAAATGCTTTAAACATTGCCTCTAAGTTAAGCCTGACTGCTTTTGTACCAAGCTACGACAGAGTGAAGCACAGGCTAATTTTGTGACATTTGTGGTTCACTCTGACAGGGTAATTGTGGTTGTTGCTTGAGAGGAGTTTTCACCCTCTCAATTAAAAACCCAACTTTTTACATGGCCTCTAAAGGTCTAATATAAAGATCTAAATGCTGCACACGACTTCTTTGAACCAGCGTATTTTAAGAAAATGAGATTTAATACACTCCATGTATTCACAAATATGGTCTACCATGGTATGCAAGTTACAGATTCCTAAAATCATTTGCTATTTTTCCAAGTGGCACACCCCATCTCTTCTGATTTTCTCTCATGAAGTATTGCCACAAGTCTGGTCGCGTACAAAGCTGCAAAACCTGGGCCAACTATTTGACGGGTCTGTTTTTCATTTTTGACTACATTGTCTTCCTAGCCCTGCTAAGTACCATGCATCAGGTGTTAGACTAACTCATTTTAGTGTGGTGGTCTGCATCGCCGCATTAAAATGCTTAGTCACGTATTTATAGTGCCTCCTGACACCACTGTGGCACTGAGGCAGAGTAGCCAGAAGGAGCGATGCCCAAAGCACTCAAGCAAGCTGAGCAGCATGGACTGCTCGCTGCGAGTATGGCAGAGTGCATTATATGGCTGCACTTTTATTGTGTAGTGCTGTGCTGGCTGGTACAGACTAGAATTGAAAATCAAATCAATGGCAGTGAGTCGCACCGGCCAGGGGGCTCAGCGATGCTGTTTGCATCTTGATCACTCACTCAACTAGGGCCAGATGCGGAGGCCTCAAGTGACATGGCATTACATGACTGTCCATTTGCCGACAGGAAGTCACTAGTGAGGTGGCAAAACGCAGCAGTTATGTTTCTTTGCCAATCCACTGCCAGCCCGTGTGCCGCCAGCAGTTTGCTGCTTATCATCATGCAGACCACTGGGAGAGCAGACAAGGTCGCAGTCATCTCTGCTGAGGCAGGATCCCAAAAGATCTGACTGCCTCCACAGTGCCGGCGGGTCCGCTGCCTATTGTTGGAAAACAGCTTCATAATCTACAACACCCTGCAAATAGATGGCGGGCTAGACCTATGTATCTAGTAAATATTACAGAGACTGAACGAAGTATAATCCTAAACGACAGGATTTATAATGTATTCCGCTTTAATGTCCGCTACTTTAAGTTCAGGCAAGACCTCAAAATAATACATACGTGTTGATACAGTACTTATTCTGTTTTCAATGTCAGGTTAATGAAGCTGATAAGCCCATATATTTATAAATGGCACATCAATACAGTTCTACTGAAAACAGAGGGGGATATTCTCAAGAACGTGTGTTAACTATCGCCAAATACGCTTAACGCAACTTCCCACATCGCAGTCTATCGCGGGAAAATAACACTGTGTTAACGCAGTATTCTCAACCCGGCGGCACCATGCGATAGTCTCACGATAACGCGACAAATGCCCGCGTTAAAATTAACGCGACGCCGAAAAAATGCAAAACACGAACGCCCAAAAAGTTGCTATGTCCCAAATCGCGAAACAAAAATCAGCGATAACCAGCGACAGGCCTGCGATTCCCACGCGACATGCGGGAAAATGCACTATAAAAGCAGAGAAAAAAAAAGATTAAAAAAGGTAACTGCGTAGCACCATGTACGCACCCGGACCGAGTGCAGAGGACAATGCGAACCCCACAAGCCCCACAGATGACCAGCCAGGAACCCCGGGGCGGGGAAGGGCAAGGAGAAGAGGAAGAGGAAGACGGGGTTCAGTCCGCAGGAAAACAGGATCATCGTCACGGAGGTGACAGAACACTACCAACAACTGTTTGTCACCTCCACTGTGTCATCGGCAACACAAACGGAAATATGGCAGCACATCGTGAACAACGTGAATGCAGTCAGAGTGTCGAGGAGGACAATGGAAAAGGTCAAGAAGTGCTGGAATGATGTGAAGGGCAAAACCAAGAAGAAACCCGATGCCAACATGATAGCAGCAACGCAGATTGGAGGTGGGGGACCAGTGGCACACCAGGAGCTGGATGACATTGAGAAAATGGTGGCCACGGTCATCAGTCGGGATACGGTGCCAGGAGTCGGGGATCAGGACACTGCTCAACATAACCTGACACAACATCAACAGGGTGAGTACCGACCAGGGACTGGGGGGACGGGGGGAGATGGGCACAATGGCACACATGCACAATTAAGTAGAGCACACTGCACACCCACAATGACTCTGGATCATGTCCCTGATCCCCGTGCCACACTGCAGCACACATACAGAAACTCAGGGAATGTGTGTTGAAATGAATTTATTTGCACATACTGTGCCTGTGGTCATTTTGTACTGTCTCATGATTGCTAAGGACTGTCACAATGTGATGTCATCATGTGAAGAAATTGTCAATGATGTTGTTCCTACGGGCTATTCCTGCTGCAGCTGCAGTGGGGTGTGGTCCACCTGCCTCATCTTCCTCATCATCGTCCGGTGCATCTGGCACTCGTAACCATGGGGCATTGGTGCGTACACATATGTTGTGCAACACACAACATGCAATGATCATCTTGCACACGATGTCTGGGCTGTACAGGAGCCTCCCACCTGTGATGCCCAGGCACCTGAAACGTGACTTCAACACGCCAAATGTGCGTTCCACGATGCCCCTCCTGCGTTTATGGGCCGCATTGTACTGCCTCTGGGCCTGTGTGTTCGTGGCTCGAAGGGGTGTCATCATCCAAGGGCAGAGTGCATATCCTTGATCACCTGTGACAGTGCAGAGAGACATGAGTCAATAGTTGGTTCTGCATGATGTGTTGGCAGGCTCACTAGTTGATTGGCGTGCGATATGTGTGTCATAGTGATTCCTGTGTGACATGTACTTCTTGAAGCAAATGAGCGCCATCAGTGTGTATTACGTAGCCTCACTGCTGCTCCTCCCTCCCCCCGAGCCTATTTACTTGTGTGCGCTGCGCGGTTGCATCACTTACCCTCCTACGGCACACCATTGTCATGCCTGTCTGCGCATGTCCACAAGCCTGACAACGACACTGTGATGTTGTGCGTTGAAGGTGGGCGGCCACGTGTGTGCAGGCCTATGGTAAAGATAGGGCGGACACAGATGTAGAGTCCATGGCTGGCTGAACTCACGATGCGGTCGAGGCAAGACCTTTGGCATATGCTGCGGCAATAGCGATACACACACAACAGTTGGCATGTATGATCCCGGACCCCGAGCGGGCTTCCGCTCATTCATTTATCCCTTCGGCCGAGCCCGCTCTCCGGGGGCATGTCACATTGCAACTTTCTCCGTTGCGGGACGGGTGGCGCCGACACTACAACAGAGACACATGCATTAGGTACTTCATTGGCAAGCCCAACACTTAACCACCCCCAGAGCCCCGGGGTGATCATCCACACCCCTACGCTGGACTGTCGTACGCCAGCCCACTCCGGCAATGCCTACAGGGGGGTATGACACAGCTACATGTCCCAGGTCTCACCCACTGCCTGAGGTGACATGGTTGCGTCGGCTGTACACAGCACAATGCAATGTGCTAAGGCCCGGGGCCCTCATGCATACACAATGACCACACGGACACACTTAGATAGTTTGTGGAACTGGCTACGGGCACGTGCGCCCGGCCCCTTTTATTGCCAGGGTCACATGTCCAGTGACGCCTGTGCTGGATGGGTGTGGGGTGAGTGTGAGCCAGCCCTCAAGGAGTGGTTGGTGCTGGCAACAACTACAACAGTGATCAGACAATCAGAAGTTCACAGTTCAAACAGCAAGGGTCCATGACTTGAGCTGCACGGAGTCAGTGGCCCCGGATGCACAACTGCCGGCACATGGAACACCGCCGCGGGACGGTGACTACCGGTGCACTGAGGTAGGGCCACGAGAGCTGAGCGGGTCCTCTTCGATGTCCAAGGTGAATGTCGCGGAGGGTTTTGGGGGACAGTGGAAGGTGTTCTTCCAGGGCATGATACAGAGGGCAGTACCAAGCAGACACAGGCAATATGGAGGAGATGAATGCTATGGACTCATTTTTGACACCAAGTCAGTACCAGCTACATGATGATGAAGACAACCCCCAGGCCATAGACTCAGATGCCACCAAAGTTCAACCAGAGAGTGTCCATGAATTTCGGGGCACGGAGTCAGTGGCACCAGAGCTGAAAGGGGATGCAGTCTGCGATGAGGCCTGTACAATGGTATAAACTCTGCCATAAATAAATCAAGACTCAGTTCCAAATGTGTGACCTACTTGACGGTAGTGTAGGCCGGAGGCAGCGGTCAGCAGGGGCCCCCAGCCACGTGTCCTTGGCTTGCGATGCACAGAGGTAGTGGCACCAGAGCAGTTGTTGGTAGTGTTCGTCACCTCCGTAACGAGGATCCTTTTTTCATCCGTACTGAACCGCGTCTTCCTCTTACTCCTCTCCTTGCGTACAATGATATGGACTCTGCCATTGCACACCAAGACTCAGTTCCAAATGTGTGACCTACTTTACTGCAGTGTAGGTTGGAGGCAGCGGTCAGCGCGGGCCAACCGCTGTTCAGGCAGCTCCTCCTGGTACTCTCACACACGACGTTGGAATGCCATGTGGCGATGATTTGTGGTTGACGGAGGTAGAAGCACCAGAGCTGAGCGTGTGTGCAGCCTGCGACGATGCAGTGCCCTGCCTGGTCCGGACTGGATTGGATTGATGTGAGGCTGCTGGACCGCAGTTTAGGCAGTACACAGGTGACCCCACGGTGCTGGGCCGCAGTGTAGGCCGAAGGCAGTAGTCAGCAAGGGCCCACAGACACGTGTCGTTGGAATGCTATGCACAGAGTTGGTGGCACCACATCGAAGGGAGTACAGTGATATAAAATCTGCCATAAACGTATGTACTCTGCCATTGTATAATCAAGACTCAGTTCCAAATGTGTGACCTACTGGACCGCAGTGTAGGCCGGAGGCAGCGGTGGAGTACGTCAATGAGAAAGGAGTACTGGGGGCCTGTGTCGCTGAGGCCGTGATGGTCTGAGGAGGCTGCCATGGTCGCGGGCCTCGGGCTTGGAGCTTTCATCGGCACGTGGTGGGCCCTCTTTGACACACGCCGGTGTCGGCAGGTGAGCAGTGAGGCCTGGGTGCACTGGGGCGGGCAAGACGGGTCTTGGGACCAGCGGCCTGGGGTACAGCAGGCGCACAGGGTCGCAGGCACCGCCGCTCACGGCGTCGGCCTCGTGGCGGGGTGAGAGGCACCGCCCTGGCAGACACGTTGGCCATTCCGGAAGAGAACCACGCCCAGAGTAACGGGCTTTTTATTCACACCCCTACGCTGGCCTGGCGTACGCCAGGCCAGCCCACTCTGCTCACGCTTACAGGGGGGGACGTAACAAGCTACATTTCCGCATTCTTCCCCACTGGCTGCCGAGACATGGTTGCGTCCACTGTCCAGTACACTGCAGACACCAGCAGTGTATGTCGACATGGAAATATCTGTGGTCTGCATACTCAAGTCTGTCCAGCACATCCACGCCACACTTGGCGTTGTGTACATTCACATTCATGGGTCACTTGCCTCCTTCGCACATGCCTGGTTCCCACCTCTCCCCACATTCTGCTATTGTGTGGCTGAGGTGCTATGCCATTGATGGCTTGTGTACATGGCTAGCCCAGGTTGCCACAGTGAGTTGTGTTGTCGTGTCTGGAATGTGGGGATGTTGGTTGTCATGTTGTATGTGATTTTGTGACGTGTGCATTCCCAGAGTTGTGAGTTGTATGTTGGTGGAGTTGAGGTGTGTGGTGTGTTCAGTTGTTATTTACCAACGAGCAGTGCATTTCCATAGGTGCCATCCTGAAAGCGCTGGTTGATGATGGACTGTCGGAAGATGAAGGAATCATGCACACTGCCTGGGTAGTTGGCGACGACATTGGTGAAGAGTCCCTGGTGGTCCACTATTGCCTGCACATTGATGGAATGCGTGTGTTTCCTGTTGCAGTAATTGTGTGCAGTGGCGGCAGGGGCACGAGGAGTACATGTGTGCAGTCGATTGCCCCCAACACTTGCGGGAAGCCAGCTATGGCGTGGAAGCCTTGCTTGATCTCCAGCTGTTCCTGCGCAGTGTGTGGGAAGTAAAGTTGCTGGGGTACCAAGCTGATGATGGCATCCAAGACAGGTGTGAGGAACTTTGACAGGGCTGGCTGTGAGACTCCTCCGACTCTGGCAGTTGTTGGTTGGAAGGTCCCAGAGGCCAACAGGTGCAGCACGGCCAGCAGCTTTGTCTGCGGAGGGATGTTGGATGTCCGCTGTGTTGGTACCGTCAGCCTGTGGGCAATGAGGGTCAGGATGCGGAGGATGGTTGTCCTTTTGAGCCTGTAGTGGGCAATGACTTCCTCTGGCGTTAAGTCTCCGAGGCTGGTGCGTTTTCGAAATGTCCGGTGTCTTTGTCTGCGCTGCCTCTGTGGTAGTCCGGGGGGGGTCCTGAGGGGGGTTGGGGCCCTGGGGGGTGAGGGTCCTGGCGGTGGTGGCGGTGGGTGTTTTGGCCCTCTTGGGACTCCGAGCTGCATGATCAGTAGCTCCATGGCATCTGTTGTTCTTCTGGTGTGGCTGTGGGCTGGGCTCCCTTTTATGGTGCAGGTTGTCGTCCGACTTAGCACCAGGTAGGAGCAGGTGTTAAATCCATGCTGCTAACGCGCCTTATCGCATGTTTTTGGATCTTATCGCCGATCTGGCTGGTCGTTGAGAATGTTGCGGAGTGGTGTTTTCGCGGGTTTTTGCACGGGAACGCCTACTCTGCATCTCATTAGCGTTAGTTGCCGGTGTCATCCGTGGCGATGTTTTTTGCGGCTTCTATCGCGGGTGAACTGGTGTTATCGGCTGTTAGCACCTGCTTGTGAATGGTGCGATGAATTTATCGCCACTTTGGCTGCGATATGGTGCCGCTAACTCGGCGATAAGTCCTTGAGAATATGCCCCAGAGTTGGGCAGTGATTGAGATGTCACTATTCCTCCAACTCCATAGTTGATGCTGCTAGGCTTCTCTGCTGCTGCCACGTGTCCACAGTGCCGGCGGGTCCGCTGACTATTGTTGGAAAACAGCTTCATAATCTACAACACCCTGCAAATAGATGGAGGGCTAGACCTATGTATCTAGTAAATATTACAGAGACTGAACGAAGTATAATCCTAAATGACAGGATTTATAATGTATTCCGCTTTAATGTCCGCTACTTTAAATTCAGGCAAGACCTCAAAATGTTACATACGTGTTGATACAGTACTGATTCTGTTTTCAATGTCAGGTTAATGAAGCTGATAAGCCCATATATTTATAAATGGCACATCAATACAGTTGTACTGGAAAAAGAGTTGGGCAGTCAATGAGATGTCACTATTTCTCTAACTCCAGAGTTGATGCTGCTAGGCTTCTCTGCTGCCACGTACGCATATCGGAATCGTATCTGCAGCAATTATTTTGGCAAGATATCAGAACACTAAATTATGGCTTGATAATAATCCACCAATGATTTGTGTGGGTTCAATTTATCCACCATACAAAATATTAAAGACATTTAGCATTTAAGGGTCGTTTGGGATCCATGTATTTCTTCCATACATACTTTCAATATGAATGTATTTTTTCTGTTTGCCTCCTTTATGCCAATCTAAGTAGTATGCAGTATGTTTAATCACAATTTGTATTTGTGAATTACGTGAGCTGAAAAGGATGCTTCAATAGTGCTATATTAATGAATTTTAATTATTGTTTTGTATGTTGTAACCATATTTTAATTTTTTAAAAAGTGGACCCAATTTGTTATAAAAGAGGAAAAATTAGGAAGCAGAAAGAAAGATACTGTTTACAACACCAGTCTCACAAAATATATCAGTATAAAAAGCAACAACAGGATAGAGGCAAGGACAAAGCAGAGCACATGCACTCCGTGAGATGAGGTGAAAGTTGGGGGAGCATGTTTCACGACACTGGGTTGTTTCCCTTTAACATAAACACTTTGTCAAAGTTTGCATAAATCAGGAAAACTGCAAATTATAGTGTTTGAAAACAATATCAAAAGTCTAATAAAGATATATTATAAGATAGCAAGATGTATTCTGATTTGAGGTTGAGGATATGGAGAAGATCAGGTTGAGCTGTGTGGGTGGAAAAAGTAACGATTTGTTAAATCTCAAGATTATCAATGACAGCAATAATCCCTTGGTGTAAGTATTGGTGAGCTCTCTCACCCAGATGCTCAAGCACTCAAAAGGAAGGATCTCTTCTCAATATCAATGTGTTGGTCCAGCTAAGAAAGTTCAGTGGTAGAGTAGGTACAAGCAAATGTAGAGGCTGGCTCTATGATCCAAATCAACAGTTCTGAGATGGCAAGGAGATGAAGGTCCATAGCTTTTTGATGACACTGGGTGAAGGTTTATGGTGTGCTGGGCATGGTTGAAGGGCATGTCCTGTGTTCATTGGCCAAAGGTCATGCTTACAGATCATCAGAGTAGGTAGTGGGCACAGGGTGAAACCACATGAGAAGAATACTTAGGCCAAGATCTGTTCTAGGCATGGTCAGAGATCATGGCCAGTAAGCACTGAGGACAGTGGGAACAGGGTCTAGGGGCAGGAGCAGCAGATGCAGGCAATTGCCACTGGGCATTCAAGAAGGTACAGCCGGCACAGGCTCTACTCATAGTACATGCTCTGCACCCGATGGACAATTCCACAGGGCAGCAGGCACTAAGAAAGGGATAGTAGAGGGTTGAAGGGATAAGACGATGCACTGAAGGTTCTGAGGACAGGGGAATCATTGCAGGGATAGGCCTTTTCTCCATGCAATTTACCAAGTGCCAATTGCCATTGACTAAATCCTGAGCTCCCTGGGTTCTGGAGGAAGAGGAACTTGGTGCTCTCCCCAGTAATCCTCTCGATGTAGTTGATGTGTTCTGGTGCACATTATTCCTCAGCTGGTTCTTCTGTGCTTTCTGATGGCAGACTGTGCCTGAAGGTAGAGGTCGGGCTCGATTCAGCAGCAAATTCAGTGATGCTGGTCATGGTGCCCATGTGTTATGGAGAGTCAGGCTGAGCCTTGCTCTCTTCTTGAAACCGCATTGGTAATTGCCGAAGGTCCAAACAAAGTCCCTAACCAAACAGGACTGGAGAGCCCATCTCAGGCAGGAAACGTCAGGGCAGAATAGCCAGAGCTCTACAGGAGTGCTTGTTGGAACAAGGCCTGACACTCATTGCTTGCGTACTGAATTCCAAACCTGCAATGACAATGTAGGCAAAAGAGGGAAGTCTTAGACCTCGTCTTGGTGTGGCAGCCATATACTAGGTGCTTAATGGTACAATTCAAGATATCGGCCCATGCCCATGCATTTGGTCAGCATGATTTGTGGGGGCTAGGCACATGCCGACACAGCCTCTCCTTCAAGGGATCGCTTCTACTGGTCAAAGTGCCCAAGGGTATGGTTTCAACCTATGGCAAGACCAGATCAGGAAGTAGTGGGAACAGGACAGTGATGACTCATCAAGGATCCTTACAAGTACCCCTGTCTCTGCACATCTCTGTTGGGCTTCATGTATGGTGCTTTATTCATTCCTGCACAGCATCCACCTCCAGGCCCCTGGTGTGTGGGCTACTCTTCTATGGAGGCGCATCATTTAGTGATATCTCCCATAATTCTATCTTCTCCAAGGTTTCAAATGTATGAGATTTTGTCTGCTGCTGTGTCCAGCTGCTGAAAAAGGAGCAAGGACAGCTTTAGTTCCTCCCACACTTCTACGAGCTTTCCACTAGTGCCGGGACACCTCCTTGGAGGTAGCTGTGCACTCTATAAATGCCCCAAATTGAACTGAATTGAATTGTAGGATGTGCAACTTTTCTGTCGGTGTTGTAGACTTTGCAGGAAAAACCTTGAATCTATATTACACTTGACTTGCATTTAACCATACTTATTAATGGAATGGAAAACTCTGCTGAAAGCAATATTCCACATATTACAGGTTACTATCATAATACAGACCATGAGTCAGAGTGTTGCAGGCAAAGATGTGTGGTTTATTGAATGTCTAACTAAATATATAGGCAGAACATTACCTAAGTTAGAGAAGGCTGCTCCCTCCCTTTACTCAACATCGTGTGATGAAGGTCAGAGTTGTGATTTATAAAAGCCTCTGATTTATAATTACTAAATTAATTTTAAAGTATCCAAGTCCTAGACTAGGGTATGTCCAGCCTCTTTTAGATTTTCGAATGAAGGGCAACACCCTCTTCAGACAAGAGTAATTAATTTTGATAGTGGTCAATTGTAAAGTGAAGATGAGTTTTAGGATATTTTTCATGGGGTTTTCAGTGATTGAATGATGTACATTATTTTTCATTGCTGTAGCATGCCATAAGACTCTGTAGTCACTTTTTGCAAGTGTTTTTGCTTTTACTTTATTTAGGCATTATTGTTTGGTCCCCTTTCTGTTACAAATTACTATATATATATATATATATATATTGTGATAATTTTAGTTGTTACAATAAATTGATATTGAATTCAAGCTGAAAATCTCCATAATAGTTCCTTCCCTTAAACCTCAGTTCAACAGCTTCCCAAACCATGATTTCAGGAGGTTTTCCAGATGTGTATCTGACCTGGCGAAGAGACTGCAATCAATGGGTCCGATTCACAAAAGTAATCTAAGACAAAATCCAAACTTTACGACTTTCGGTATTCACAAAAGGCATTTAGGAGTAGGAAAGTTAGGATTTTGTCTTAAGACCAAACCTTAAGACAAGCTTAAGACAAAATCCTAGGATTTTGTCTCAGATTACTTTTGTGAATCGGGCCCAAAGATTCCAGTCCAGGAGTCTTCTGACAGCACAGTGGTGAGGGCTTTCTGTCGAGACTTGAGATTTCCCGGTTGACTGACTTGATGAATCTACCCCAAACATACATGAGGATAGAAGACTTGTCTGGTTTGGCTTTGGTCTGGTTTGGGGGGACTTCATGACTATTCACTAACCCTGGGCATAATACTTTGCTACGCTCACGGAGCATGCAAAGTTTGTGTTACTACGCACTACACAAATTGCACGTAGCAGAGTAAAAAACTCTGCTAATCAACATAGCGTAGCAGCAGTATATTAAACACATACAAATGCTTTGTTAAAGCAATTTTCTATGCTAAAAAGCATATAACAAATTCACAAAAGTGAACTTTGACAATAAAAATTTCAAGCAATGAGAGAGGTGATGATTTTGGGTTCCCCTAACCTAGGGGAGGACCAAGCAGATGCCTTGAACACAAAAAGCATATCATGTGAACGATTCAGTGGTGGTCCCTTCCTCCTAGGACCACCCCAAGCCACAGTTATGGGCAAAAATACAATCCCAACCAAAGGCCCTGCAAAGCATTATGGGACGAGATTAGCAGTGGGCAGTGAATATTATAGTGTCCAATATCAAAATAATTCTACAAAGAGCTGCAGTTCAACTAGTCGTTACTAGATGTCCCTCACGAGTCAAATGCAAAAGCATTGAAATTATTAATACATCAAGCTGCAGTTCCACTAGTCGTTACTAGATGTCCCTCACGAGTCAAATGCAAAAGCATTGAAACCCTTTCATGAAGCTTTTGCATTTGACTCGTGAGGGACATCTAGTAACGACTAGTGGAACTGCAGCTCTTTGTAGAATTATTTTGATATTGGATACTATAATATTCACTGCCAACTGCTAATCTCGTCCCATAATGCTTTGCAGGGCCTTTGGTTGGGATTGTATTTTTGCCAATAACTGGGCTTGGGGTGGTCCTAAGAGGATGGGACCACCACTGAATCGTTCAAACGATGTGCTTTTTGTTTTCAAGGCATTTGCTTGGTTCTCTCCCTAGGTTAGGGAGGATACCAAAATCATCACCTCTCTCACTGCTTGTTAATTTATTGATTTCACTTTTGTGAAATGCTATATGCATTTTAGCATATAAAGACAGAGATACTTATTTAATCTTAACTTGCTCTGTGCAAGATGTCTTTGGCAATTATTGTACAGTGCAGGCAAGCACACAGCTACGCACTACGCAATTTGCATAGCTACGTGTAGTTCAAAATGTACTTCACGTAGCTATGTGAAGTGCTACTACGCAAACTACGCCCAGGGTTACTATTCACACAAACGTTAAATATTAGTAATGTACTGCAACACTGTGTAAAAGTACAATAAAGGCTCTTCAAATTTAAAAAAAGTGTATTTTTTTAACATGAGGAAGTATTTCATTTTAGTACATTATATCGTATTCCTGTATTTTTGGGAAATTATTACAAGTGATAATTTCAAAACATGCACTTAGAAATATTCATGAACACCTTTCCACACTCACTCTTACAACAATGACATTAATGAGCGAACAGACAAGTTAGTTGTCATGTCCTCTCTTTATACAGCTCTGCTATCATTGTATAAAAATGAATTTCTAATGTGTTCATAATTGGCGATTTCTAATGCACCCAGTTGATGATTGTAAAGAAATGACATCAGAACTCAACTGTAATAATTTGTTACAGTTGAGTTCTGATGTCACAATTCCAGAGCAGGCCAGATCATGCAGCATAACTGAGGCAGCTATTTAAAGAACGATAAAATGAAACGTTGCGTTCTTTCTGACTGTACATTGACAAGAAGAAAGGACATCTTTATGGCAACATGTTTATTTGTTGCTCTCCTTGATGGAGCAACATAGCAGTCCATTACAACTTACCCAAAAGGGATTTTTTGTGCAGTGCATATCGTGTACAGATGTATTTCAAGTTGCTCCCAAATGTAATCATGAAGGAATAGATGCATAGTGAAGCAATGTAATTGCCCTAGATTGCACAATTTGGTCAAGCTGGGAAGCTGATATTGGACACAGTCATTGAACTGCCCAAAGGTGTTTCTTGGATGGAGAGTAAGGGTTCCTGGGAATGCCCAAGACACTCCCTGCAAGTGGATGCAGCCACTCAGTGCACCTTTCTGGGGGAGGGATCCATTATCAAATCAGGACAGATCTATGATCAGTGAGTCATGGTCCCATACCAACCTGGCTCTGTTTCCCACTACTGTGCTCTCCTCAGTGCAGGCAGGGGCAGAGCTACCCTTGATGCCGCAAGTGCATTTACACCAGGGCTCAGAGTCTTTTTTTTAAAACATATTTATTGTAATTAAGAAGAATATAAGTACAGACATCATCATAAACAAATAAGATAATATATTCAAATACAATTCTTAAAGATTATGGAATAAAACCATAACATTTGAATGATGAAAACAATTTAAAAAAAACTATAATATGCAATCCAATAAGGAGATACAGAAAAAATAGATAGGGTATATGTCTAACAATAATTAATTTTATGTTTTATAGAAAAAGATCAAAAAAGAGAGATATAAGAAAAGAATAGGCGGAAAAGAGAAGAAATGGAAATAAAAAATAAGGAAAGGAGAAGGAAGACAAAAGTTATAGAATTTACGACAAAGATGAGTGCGGAGATAAGAAAGTTGTGAAAGTTAACAATAGTAAATCAGATTTAATTTTCTGGGATAACGATGGAGAATAAACAGTAGATATTCTATGTTCATCACAGATAAGATTCCACCATGTTAGTAGATATAGTTTAGAATTGTCTTTCCATCAAGTAAGTATAACCTTAAAAGCAAGTGCAATAAAAAGGTCAAATAACATTGGCTTCGAAGAATGATTATGGAAATAACCTGACATGGTACCAAGAAAAACATTTTGAATAGAGAGAGGAATGGTACATTTATATATTGCTGAACATTTGGACCAAATAGATTTCCAGAAACTAAGAACATTAGAACAATAATATAATAGGTGTAATAGTGTACCATTGGAGTAAAGACAGGACCAACATAAAGGTGAAGCAGAAGAGTTAAATTTGTGAATAAGAGTAGGAGTAAGCACAGCTCTGTTGTACACAAAAAATAACGATTGAGTAATGTTTGCAGCTTTGGAGGTATTCATTTTTTTTTGCCATAGTTTATACCACTGTTGAGTAGATAATAATACAGAAAGGTCTTGCTCCCATGTCAATTCGATAGAGGAGTTTAGTCTACCAGAACTAGGAGCAGATAAATGCTTATATATGAGAGATGCTTTAGGATTAGAATCACAAACAATATTATAGAAAGGTGTCAAAAAATGGGTCTAACCAATCATTGAAATCACCTGCCACCACAATGTTAGGATTAGTAATGGAAGATAACTTCAATTTAACACTATGCCAGAAATCTGGGTCGGATTTAACAGGGCCATAAATATTGAAAATACTAATTTGTTTTTTAAAGATAATAGCATCAAGCAATACCCATCGTCCATTCGTATCACATTCGGTTGATAAAACTTGAATATTTAACGATTTATGGCATAAAATAGCAACACCACCCTTGCGATTAACAGCAGGAGAAAAGACAACTTGACCCACCCATTGGCGTTTAGCCCCTTAACTGCTGGGCCTTTTCCCCCCCAGTGCTGAGCCCTTTTTTGGCTATTTGTAGTAGTTCGCGATTAGGCCTCTGTAACTTTTGGACCACATAAGGTATCCACGCCAAATTTGCGTCCTTTTCTTCCAACATCATGGGGATTCTAAAGGTACCCAGGGTTTGTGGATTCCCCTGGAGGGGTCCCAGATTTTAGCCAAAATACAGCTATATTTTGGTTTTTTGGGGAAAAATGGGAAAAAAGTCCCGCATATAAAAGCGTCTGGGTTTTTCCCTGCAAATGGTATCAAAAAAGGTTTGTGGGGCTGAAATCTCCATTTTCCCAGATTTTAGGGAATGACAGACTTTTGTCAGAAAACCAAAAAATTTTACACAGTTTTGGCATTTTTCTGGGACATAGCCTATTTTTGCTATTTTTTGTGCTTTCAACCTCCTTCCAGTTAATGGTAGAAATGGGTATGAAACCAATAATGGATCCTGGAAAGCCATACATTTATGAAAAGTAGACAAAATTCTGAATTCAGCAAGGGGTCATTTGTGTAGATCCTTAAAGTTTTCCTTATAGAAACTAACAGTTAAATAAAGGAAAAATTGAAAATTAGTTGAAAAAAACAGCCATTTGTGTCAACGTTTTCACCTGTAACTTCTTCTAATTATGACAGCTATTTGAAGGCAATATACCGTTATATCCGCTGGACCTTTCTGGTTGTGGGGATATATAGGACTTGTAGGTTCACCAAGAACCCGACGAACCCAGAGCCAATAATTGAGCAACATCTTGCAATGATTTTTTTTTAAGTACCGGGTATATAGCAATTATTTTGGGAAAATGTATACATGGAAAAATTGTTATGAAAGACACCTATGTATTTCTGAAATGGGAACAAAATGTAGATTTTAGAAACAGTAGATATTTGCACATTTCCGAAATTGGGAGTACCCATACTAGCATGAGAATTATAGGTCATTTTTCAAAATGACTTATTTTTTACACATTGTCTTTCATTTGGAAGGCAGAAATGCATCGAAAGTCAATAGGTAATAACAGTTGCTCTACAATTCTGTGTTACCCTAAGTCTCCCGATAAAAATGGTACCTCACTTGTGTGGGTAGCCCTTGTGCCCACAACAGGAAATGGCTCAAAATGCAACGTGGACGTACCACATTTTCACAATGAAAAATTACCCTTTTTTTGCAAAGTGCCTAGGTGTAGTTTTTGAACCCTAGCTCTGCCGGCACCTAGGGAAACCTAGCAAACCTATACATTTTTGAAAACTAGACACCCAGGGGAATCCAGGATGGGGTGACTTGACTGCCTCCCATCAGGTTCTGTTACCCAGAATCCCTTGCAAACATAAAAAAATTGTCAAAAAAATCACATTTTCCCCACATTTCTGTGGTGGAAAGTTCTGGAATCTGCGTGGATCCACAAATTTCCACCCACCCCGCGTTCCCCAAAGTCTAACGAGAAAAATGGTACCTCACTTGTGTGGGTCGGCCTAGTGCCTGCGACAGGAAACGGCGCAAAACGCAACGTGGTCACACCTCAATTTCGCAGTGAAAAATGACCCTTTTTTGGCAAAGTGCCTAGCTGTAGTTTTTGAACCCTAGCTCTGCCGGCACCTAGGGAAACCTAGCAAACCTATACATTTTTGAAAACTAGACACCCAGGGGAATCCAGGATGGGGTGACTTGACTGCCTCCCACCAAGTTCTGTTACCCAGAATCCCTTGCAAACAGAAAAAATTGTCAAAAAAACCACATTTTCCCCACATTTCTGTGGTGGAAAGTTCTGGAATCTGCGTGGATCCACAAATTTCCACCCACCCCGCGTTCCCCAAAGTCTTACGAGAAAAATGGTACCTCACTTGTGTGGGTCGGCCTAGTGCCTGCGACAGGAAACGGCGCAAAACGCAACGTGGTCACACCTCAATTTCGCAGTGAAAAATGACCCTTTTTTGGCAAAGTGCCTAGCTGTAGTTTTTGAACCCTAGCTCTGCCGGCACCTAGGGAAACCTAGCAAACCTATACATTTTTGAAAACTAGACACCCAGGGGAATCCAGGATGGGGTGACTTGACTGCCTCCCACCAGGTTCTGTTACCCAGAATCCCTTGCAAACATAAAAAATTGTCAAAATAAACACATTTTCCCCACATTTCTGTGGTGGAAAGTTCTGGAATCTGCGTGGATCCACAAATTTCCACCCACCCGGCGTTTCACAAAGTCTTACGAGAAAAATGGTACCTCACTTGTGTGGGTCGGCCTAGTGCCTGGACAGGAAACGGCGTAAAACGCAACGCGGTCCCACCTCAATTTCGCAGTGAAAAATGACCCTTTTTTGGCAAAGTGCCTAGCTGTAGTTTTTTAACCCTACCTCTGCCGGCACCTAGGGAAACCTAGCAAGCCTATACATTTTTGAAAACTAGACACCCAGGGGAATCCAGGATGGGGTGACTTGACTGCCTCCCACCAGGTTCTGTTACCCAGAATCCCTTGCAAACATAAAAAATTGTCCAAAAAAACACATTTCCCCCACATTTCTGTGGTGGAAAGTTCTGGAATCTGCGTGGATCCACAAATTTCCACCCACCCCGCGTCCCCCAAAGTCTTACGAGAAAAATGGTACCTCACTTGTGTGGGTCGGCCTAGTGCCTGCGACAGGAAACGGCGCAAAACGCAACGTGGTCACACCTCAATTTCGCAGTGAAAAATGACCCTTTTTTGGCAAAGTGCCTAGCTGTAGTTTTTGAACCCTACCTCTGCCGGCACCTAGGGAAACCTAGCAAACCTATACATTTTTGAAAACTAGACACCCAGGGGAATCCAGGATGGGGTGACTTGACTGCCTCCCACCAGGTTCTGTTACCCAGAATCCCTTGCAAACATAAAAAATTGTCAAATAAAACACATTTTCCCCACATTTCTGTGGTGGAAAGTTCTGGAATCTGCGTGGATCCACAAATTTCCACCCACCCCGCGTTCCCCAAAGTCTTACGAGAAAAATGGTACCTCACTTGTTTGGGTCGGCCTAGTGCCTGCGACAGGAAACGGCGCAAAACGCAACGTGGTCACACCTCAATTTCGCAGTGAAAAATGACCCTTTTTTGGCAAAGTGCCTAGCTGTAGTTTTTGAACCCTAGCTCTGCCGGCACCTAGGGAAACCTAGCAAACCTATACATTTTTGAAAACTAGACACCCAGGGGAATCCAGGATGGGGTGACTTGACTGCCTCCCACCAGGTTCTGTTACCCAGAATCCCTTGCAAACATAAAAAATTGTCAAAAAAAACACATTTTCCCCACATTTCTGTGGTGGAAAGTTCTGGAATCTGCGTGGATCCACAAATTTCCACCCACCCGGCGTTTCACAAAGTCTTACGAGAAAAATGGTACCTCACTTGTGTGGGTCGGCCTAGTGCCTGCGACAGGAAACGGCGCAAAACGCAACGCGGTCCCACCTCAATTTCGCAGTGAAAAATGACCCTTTTTTGGCAAAGTGCCTAGCTGTAGTTTTTGAACCCTACCTCTGCCGGCACCTAGGGAAACCTAGCAAGCCTATACATTTTTGAAAACTAGACACCCAGGGGAATCCAGGATGGGATGACTTGACTGCCTCCCACCAGGTTCTGTTACCCAGAATCCCTTGCAAACATAAAAAATTGTCCAAAAAAACACATTTCCCCCACATTTCTGTGGTGGAAAGTTCTGGAATCTGCGTGGATCCACAAATTTCCACCCACCCCGCGTCCCCCAAAGTCTTACGAGAAAAATGGTACCTCACTTGTGTGGGTCGGCCTAGTGCCTGCGACAGGAAACGGCGCAAAACGCAACGTGGTCACACCTCAATTTCGCAGTGAAAAATGACCCTTTTTTGGCAAAGTGCCTAGCTGTAGTTTTTGAACCCTACCTCTGCCGGCACCTAGGGAAACCTAGCAAACCTATACATTTTTGAAAACTAGACACCCAGGGGAATCCAGGATGGGGTGACTTGACTGCCTCCCACCAGGTTCTGTTACCCAGAATCCCTTGCAAACATAAAAAATTGTCAAAAAAAACACATTTTCCCCACATTTCTGTGGTGGAAAGTTCTGGAATCTGCGTGGATCCACAAATTTCCACCCACCCCGCGTTCCCCAAAGTCTTACGAGAAAAATGGTACCTCACTTGTGTGGGTCGGCCTAGAGCCTGCGACAGGAAACGGCGCAAAACGCAACGCGGTCACACCTCAATTTCGCAGTGAAAAATGACCTTTTTTTTGCAAAGTGCCTAGCTATAGTTTTTGAACCCTACCTCTGCCGGCACCTAGGGAAACCTAGCAAACCTATACATTTTTGAAAACTAGACACCCAGGGGAATCCAGGATGGGGTGACTTGACTGCCTCCCACCAGGTTCCGTTACCCAGAATCCCTTGCAAACATAAAAAATTGTCATAAAAACCACATTTTCCCCACATTTCTGTGGTGGAAAGTTCTGGAATCTGCGTGGATCCACAAATTTCCACCCACCCCACGTTCCCCAAAGTCTTACGAGAAAAATGGTACCTCACTTGTGTGGGTCGGCCTAGTGCCTGCGACAGGAAACGGCGCAAAACGCAACGCGGTCACACCTCAATTTCGCAGTGAAAAATGACCTTTTTTTTGCAAAGTGCCTAGCTGTAGTTTTTGAACCCTACCTCTGCCGGCACCTAGGGAAACCTAGCAAACCTATACATTTTTGAAAACTAGACACCCAGGGGAATCCAGGATGGGGTGACTTGACTGCCTCCCACCAGGTTCTGTTACCCAGAATCCCTTGCAAACATAAAAAATTGTCAAAAAAAACACATTTTCCCCACATTTCTGTGGTGGAAAGTTCTGGAATCTGCGTGGATCCACAAATTTCCACCCACCCCGCGTCCCCCAAAGTCTTACGAGAAAAATGGTACCTCACTTGTGTGGGTCGGCCTAGTGCCTGCGACAGGAAACGGCGCAAAACGCAACGTGGTCACACCTCAATTTCGCAGTGAAAAATGACCCTTTTTTGGCAAAATGCCTAGCTGTAGTTTGTGAACCCTAGCTCTACCGGCACCTAGGGAAACCTACCAAACACACACATTTCTGAAAAGTAGACACCCGGGGGCTTCCAGGGAGGTATGGCTTGCGTGGATCCCCCAACGTTTCCTTACCCAGAATCCCTTGCAAACCTCAATTTTAGCTGAAAAAATCACTTTTTTCACACATTTGTGTGTGGGAAAGTGTGGCATCACTGGCCTCACACAAATTTCCTACCACCCAGCGTTCCCCCAGGTCTCCCGATAAAAATGGTGCCTCACTTGTGTGGGAGGCTCAAGTACCCGCGACAGGCAAGGGCCCACAACGTAGTGAGGCGACCTCAAAATTGCCTATCTCAAAACCACCTGGTTTTGCAAGGGGGGTCACCTGGGTTTTTGGCCCCGTGCTCGGCGGCCATCTAGGGAAACCTACCAAACCCACACATTTCTGAAAAGTAGACACCCGGGGGCTTCCAGGGAGGTATGGCTTGCGTGGATCCCCGAACGTTTCCTTACCCAGAATACCTTGCAAACCTCAATTTTAGCTGAAAAAATCACTTTTTTCACACATTTGTGTGTGGGAAAGTGTGGCATCACTGGCCTCACACAAATTTCCTACCACCCAGCGTTCCCCCAGGTCTCCCGATAAAAATGGTGCCTCACTTGTGTGGGAGGCCCAAGTACCCGCGACAGGCAAGGGCCCACAACGTAGTGAGGCGACCTCAAAATTGCCTATCTCAAAACCACCTGGTTTTGCAAGGGGGGTCACCTGGGTTTTTGGCCCCGTGCTCGGCGGCCATCTAGGGAAACCTACCAAACCCACACATTTCTGAAAAGTAGACACCCGGGGGCTTCCAGGGAGGTATGGCTTGCGTGGATCTCCCAACGTTTCCTTACCCAGAATCCCTTGCAAACCTCAATTTTAGCTGAAAAAATCACTTTTTTCACACATTTGTGTGTGGGAAAGTGTGGCATCACTGGCCTCACACAAATTTCCTACCACCCAGCGTTCCCCCAGGTCTCCCGATAAAAATGGTGCCTCACTTGTGTGGGAGGCCCAAGTATCCGCGACAGGCAAGGGCCCACAACGTAGTGAGGCGACCTCAAAATTGCCTATCTCAAAACCACCTGGTTTTGCAAGGGGGGTCACCTGGGTTTTTGGCCCCGTGCTCGGCGGCCATCTAGGGAAACCTACCAAACACACACATTTCTGAAAAGTAGACACCCGGGGGCTTCCAGGGAGGTATGGCTTGCGTGGATCCCCCAACGTTTCCTTACCCAGAATCCCTTGCAAACCTCAATTTTAGCTGAAAAAATCACTTTTTTCACACATTTGTGTGTGGGGAAGTGTGGCATCACTGGCCTCACACAAATTTCCTACCACCCAGCGTTCCCCCAGGTCTCCCGATAAAAATGGTGCCTCACTTGTGTGGGAGGCCCAAGTACTCGCGACAGGCAAGGGCCCACAACGTAGTGAGGCGACCTCAAAATTGCCTATCTCAAAACCACCTGGTTTTGCAAGGGGGTCACCTGGGTTTTTGGCCCCGTGCTCGGCGGCCATCTAGGGAAACCTACCAAACACACACATTTCTGAAAAGTAGACACCCGGGGGCTTCCAGGGAGGTATGGCTTGCGTGGATCTCCCAACGTTTCCTTACCCAGAATCCCTTGCAAACCTCAATTTTAGCTGAAAAAATCACTTTTTTCACACATTTGTGTGTGGGAAAGTGTGGCATCACTGGCCTCACACAAATTTCCTACCACCCAGCGTTCCCCCAGGTCTCCCGATAAAAATGGTGCCTCACTTGTGTGGGAGGCCCAAGTACCCGCGACAGGCAAGGGCCCACAACGTAGTGAGGCGACCTCAAAATTGCCAATCTCAAAACCACCTGGTTTTGCAAGGGGGAGTCACCTGGGTTTTGGCCCCGTTCTCGGCGGCCATCTAGGGAAACCTACCAAACACACACATTTCTGAAAAGTAGACACCCGGGGGCTTCCAGGGAGGTATGGCTTGCGTGGATCCCCCAACGTTTCCTTACCCAGAATCCCTTGCAAACCTCAATTTTAGCTGAAAAAATCACTTTTTTCACACATTTGTGTGTGGGAAAGTGTGGCATCACTGGCCTCACACAAATTTCCTACCACCCAGCGTTCCCCCAGGTCTCCCGATAAAAATGGTGCCTCACTTGTGTGGGAGGCCCAAGTACTCGCGACAGGCAAGGGCCCACAACGTAGTGAGGCGACCTCAAAATTGCCTATCTCAAAACCACCTGGTTTTGCAAGGGGGTCACCTGGGTTTTGGCCCCGTGCTCGGCGGCCATCTAGGGAAACCTACCAAACACACACATTTCTGAAATGTAGACACCCGGGGGCTTCCAGGGAGGTATGGCTTGCGTGGATCCCCCAACGTTTCCTTACCCAGAATCCCTTGCAAACCTCAATTTTAGCTGAAAAAATCACTTTTTTCACACATTTGTGTGTGGGAAAGTGTGGCATCACTGGCCTCACACAAATTTCCTACCACCCAGCGTTCCCCCAGGTCTCCCGATAAAAATGGTGCCTCACTTGTGTGGGAGGCCCAAGTACCCGCGACAGGCAAGGGCACACAACGTAGTGAGGCGACCTCAAAATTGCCTATCTCAAAACCACCTGGTTTTGCAAGGGGAGTCACCTGGGTTTTTGGCCCCGTGCTCGGCGGCCATCTAGGGAAACCTACCAAACACACACATTTCTGAAAAGTAGACACCCGGGGGCTTCCAGGGAGGTATGGCTTGCGTGGATCCCCCAACGTTTCCTTACCCAGAATCCCTTGCAAACCTCAATTTTAGCTGAAAAAATCACTTTTTTCACACATTTGTGTGTGGGAAAGTGTGGCATCACTGGCCTCACACAAATTTCCTACCACCCAGCGTTCCCCCAGGTCTCCCGATAAAAATGGTGCCTCACTTGTGTGGGAGGCCCAAGTACCCGCGACAGGCAAGGGCCCACAACGTAGTGAGGCGACCTCAAAATTGCCTATCTCAAAACCACCTGGTTTTGCAAGGGAGTCACCTGGGTTTTGGCCCCGTGCTCGGCGGCCATCTAGGGAAACCTACCAAACCCACACATTTCTAAAAAGTAGACACCCGGGGGCTTCCAGGGAGGTATGGCTTGCGTGGATCCCCCAACGTTTCCTTACCCAGAATCCCTTGCAAACCTCAATTTTAGCTGAAATAATCACTTTTTTCACACATTTGTGTGTGGGAAAGTGTGGCATCACTGGCCTCACACAAATTTCCTACCACCCAGCGTTCCCCCAGGTCTCCCGATAAAAATGGTGCCTCACTTGTGTGGGAGGTCCAAGTACCCGCGACAGGCAAGGGCCCAAAACATTTTTTGATAGGCAATGTTGATGTTGCCTCAAAACGTTTTGTGTCCTTGCCTGTCGCGGGTACTTGGGCCTCCCACACGAGTGAGGTACCATTTTTATCGGGAGACCTTGGGGAACACTGGGTGGTAGGAAATGCATGTCTGCCCAGCGATGCCACAACTTTCCCACCCAAAAATGTGTGGAAAAAGTGATTTTTCCACCTAAATTCGAGGTTTGCAGGGGATTCTGGGTAAGAAAACGTTGGGGGATCCACGCAAGCCATACCTCCCTGGAACCCCCCGGGTGTCTAGTTTTCAGAAATGTGTGGGTTTGATAGGTTTCCCTAGCTGGCCACCGAGCACGGGGCCAAAACCGAGGTGACCCCCTTGCAAAACCAGGTTGTTTTGTGATAGGCAATTTTAATGTCGCCTCAATACCTTTTCGGCCCTAGCCTGTCGTGGGTACTTGGGCCTCCCACACGAGTGAGGTACCATTTTTATCGGGAGACCTTGGGGAACACTGGGTGGTAGGAAATGCATGTCTGCCCGGCGATGCCACAACTTTCCCACACAAAAATGTGTGGAAAAAGTGATTTTTCCACCTAAATTCGAGGTTTGCAGGGGATTCTGGGTAAGAAAACGTTGGGGGATCCACGCAAGCCATACCTCCCTGGAACCCCCGGGTGTCTAGTTTTCAGAAATGTGTGGGTTTGATAGGTTTCCCTAGCTGGCCACCGAGCACGGGGCCAAAAACCGAGGTGACCCCCTTGCAAAACCAGGTTGTTTTGTGATAGGCAATTTTAATGTCGCCTCAATACCTTTTCGGCCCTAGCCTGTCGTGGGTACTTGGGCCTCCCACACGAGTGAGGTACCATTTTTATCGGGAGACCTTGGGGAACACTGGGTGGTAGGAAATGCATGTCTGCCCAGCGATGCCACAACTTTCCCACCCAAAAATGTGTGGAAAAAGTGATTTTTCCACCTAAATTCGAGGTTTGCAGGGGATTCTGGGTAAGAAAACGTTGGGGGATCCACGCAAGCCATACCTCCCTGGAACCCCCGGGTGTCTAGTTTTCAGAAATGTGTGGGTTTGATAGGTTTCCCTAGCTGGCCACCGAGCACGGGGCCAAAAACCGAGGTGACCCCCTTGCAAAACCAGGTTGTTTTGTGATAGGCAATTTTAATGTCGCCTCAATACCTTTTCGGCCCTAGCCTGTTGTGGGTACTTGGGCCTCCCACACGAGTGAGGTACCATTTTTATCGGGAGACCTTGGGGAACACTGGGTGGTAGGAAATGCATGTCTGCCCAGCGATGCCACAACTTTCCCACCCAAAAATGTGTGGAAAAAGTGATTTTTCCACCTAAATTCGAGGTTTGCAGGGGATTCTGGGTAAGAAAACGTTGGGGGATCCACGCAAGCCATACCTCCCTGGAACCCCCGGGTGTCTAGTTTTCAGAAATGTGTGGGTTTGATAGGTTTCCCTAGCTGGCCACCGAGCACGGGGCCAAAACCGAGGTGACCCCCTTGCAAAACCAGGTTGTTTTGTGATAGGCAATTTTAATGTCGCCTCAATACCTTTTCGGCCCTAGCCTGTCGTGGGTACTTGGGCCTCCCACACGAGTGAGGTACCATTTTTATCGGGAGACCTTGGGGAACACTGGGTGGTAGGAAATGCATGTCTGCCCGGCGATGCCACAACTTTCCCACACAAAAATGTGTGGAAAAAGTGATTTTTCCACCTAAATTCGAGGTTTGCAGGGGATTCTGGGTAAGAAAACGTTGGGGGATCCACGCAAGCCATACCTCCCTGGAACCCCCGGGTGTCTAGTTTTCAGAAATGTGTGGGTTTGATAGGTTTCCCTAGCTGGCCACCGAGCACGGGGCCAAAAACCGAGGTGACCCCCTTGCAAAACCAGGTTGTTTTGTGATAGGCAATTTTAATGTCGCCTCAATACCTTTTCGGCCCTAGCCTGTCGTGGGTACTTGGGCCTCCCACACGAGTGAGGTACCATTTTTATCGGGAGACCTTGGGGAACACTGGGTGGTAGGAAATGCATGTCTGCCCAGCGATGCCACAACTTTCCCACCCAAAAATGTGTGGAAAAAGTGATTTTTCCACCTAAATTCGAGGTTTGCAGGGGATTCTGGGTAAGAAAACGTTGGGGGATCCACGCAAGCCATACCTCCCTGGAACCCCCGGGTGTCTAGTTTTCAGAAATGTGTGGGTTTGATAGGTTTCCCTAGCTGGCCACCGAGCACGGGGCCAAAAACCGAGGGGACCCCCTTGCAAAACCAGGTTGTTTTGTGATAGGCAATTTTAATGTCGCCTCAATACCTTTTCGGCCCTAGCCTGTCGTGGGTACTTGGGCCTCCCACACGAGTGAGGTACCATTTTTATCGGGAGACCTTGGGGAACACTGGGTGGTAGGAAATGCATGTCTGCCCAGCGATGCCACAACTTTCCCACCCAAAAATGTGTGGAAAAAGTGATTTTTCCACCTAAATTCGAGGTTTGCAGGGGATTCTGGGTAAGAAAACGTTGGGGGATCCACGCAAGCCATACCTCCCTGGAACCCCCGGGTGTCTAGTTTTCAGAAATGGGTGGGTTTGATAGGTTTCCCTAGCTGGCCACCGAGCACGGGGCCAAAAACCGAGGTGACCCCCTTGCAAAACCAGGTTGTTTTGTGATAGGCAATTTTAATGTCGCCTCAATACCTTTTCGGCCCTAGCCTGTCGTGGGTACTTGGGCCTCCCACACGAGTGAGGTACCATTTTTATCGGGAGACCTTGGGGAACACTGGGTGGTAGGAAATGCATGTCTGCCCGGCGATGCCACAAATTTCCCACACAAAAATGTGTGGAAATAGTGATTTTTTTCAACAAAATATGAGGCTAGCAGGGCATGTTGGGTAAAAAAAACAGTGAGAACCACGCAAGTCATTCACCCTTGTACTTCCCCCTTTGTCTACTACTCAAAAATGTAATGGTTTGCCTAGGTGACGACTGAGCTAGGGCAGAAAGTCCCCTGCTACCCATTGTGGAAAAAAAAAATATCTTACAAAAGGCCATTAAACAGACACAAATATAAATCTAACACTCATTTGATAAAGCTAATCCACCACTTACACAGGTTGGTTTTAGCACCTCCAGAAACGCTGGCTTCAAAGCACAAATACTTATCAAAGTATATAAATATTGAAGCCAAGCCTTCTGAAGGGGAGCCATAAAGCCACATCACGGCACCAACCACTTTATGGTCCATTCACACGCCATTCACACACCACACACAAGACTTCCGTACCGCCAGCCACGGGCCCAAACAACCATATCACTTGCACTCACACAAACATACTGCCGCCATGCAAGGGCCCATCACATTTATATGCCACAAGACATAATGACTTTGACTATATTCTACCACCTGTCAAGTCTCCACCTCCTTCTTCCAGAACGTTACCGAACTCATGCCCAGTGAACCTATACTAATGACTTCCATGACAGCCACATGAGGCTCAGGAAGACATGTCTTTCATGCACCTTTAGTGCACTCACTATGCTAAATCCAACTCCTTCCAGTTTGTGGATGCAAGTTGGGGGGTGCTCGAGTATGCCGTGAAGCCCATTCCTCGAGCTGAGCAAGCATATCTACCTTTGAAACTAAGGCAAAATGCTGGAAATTTTCAAAAGGTAACATCATAAACTATGAACGGATGAATGTGAAACAAGGGTAGTCCGTGACAACGTAGCATATGTCCAATCCACCGTTATGTGCAGTGACTGTAATGCACTTATCATACAGCAAACTGACCATCTACTAAGTTCTAACGGAGGATGAACATGGCAAGCAGCATTGACCCATAAGTATTGAGTGTGAGTGTGGCAGCAATGGATTTGAATCCATGGGTGAAGAAGAAGTCAGGACGTGTATCTATACTACCTTTACTATCTGCCTTCTACCTTTGCAATATTCCTCGGAAAGCGTACCTACCGTAAGCTGTTCTAACCCGTTCGTGTGTCTGTCCTCAGAGTCCTGACTAACCCTGTCCAATTGTTAAGAGACCCTATACTAATGCCTTTCATCTCTAGCTACTTGAAGCTTGAGTGAACATTTCTGTCACGAGCTATCAATGCTCTCACAATGCTCTATCCAACTCCTTCCAGTTTGTGGATGCAAGTTGGGGGTGCCCGAGTATGCCGCAAAAACATTTCTCGAGCTGAGCAAGCATATCTACCTTTGAAACTAAGGCAAACATGCTGGAAATTTTCAAAAACTTCCTAAAGAGAACATCATAAACTACGAAGAACGGTTGAATGTGAAACACGGGTACTCCATGACAACGTGGCATATGTTCTGCCCACCAGTATGTGCAGCATGGGGACTATAATGCACTTGTCAATTGGCGAACAGAACAACTACCACGTTCTGAAAGCAGATAAAGGTGTTGAGAAGTCCATGATTTCATGAAGTAGAGGAAGAAATATCCTGCAGCTGCTTGCGTAGTGAAGGAGTGGCCCACAGACAGTAGGTATCCATTCACACCAATTGAAAGGTTATCCTATTGGCAGCTCCACCTCAGTCAATTTCCCAGTATTTTGCTTTAGTGTGATACAACATAAAGCAAGTAGGAAAACAGAAGGCAGGCTTACTTGGGCACTGGGGACAGTAAACACGAGTCTCCTGCCTCTTTCCCTGCATCGAGCACACTTTACAACGACGACATGGTCGCTCCTTTTTGGGTGTTGCAGGAATTTTATCTGCAAAGTGTCGCTCCTGCAGCCTTGCCACGTCCTCCAGAACACATGAAGTGGAGGCTTCTGCTTCTGTAGCAGTAAGACTTTCAATTACAGACAACTGAAAGTCAAGGAAAGACATGAGTCTTCCTGTGGTGGTCTCACGATAAACAACATACGCATTGTATGTTGCCATCTGGATCAGGTGCGTAAACAGTTTCTTATACCAAGTGCGAGTTTTACGACTCGCATTGTATGGCTGAAGAACCTGGTCGTTCTTGTCCACTCCGCCCATGTACTTGTTGTAATCAAGTATACAGGTGGGCTTGTGGACTTCGGCCATCTGACCCCAAACCGTGACA
This sequence comes from Calotriton arnoldi, assembly GCA_963921515.1. Classification (NCBI taxonomy): domain Eukaryota; kingdom Metazoa; phylum Chordata; class Amphibia; order Caudata; family Salamandridae; genus Calotriton; species Calotriton arnoldi. Next base: position 36,700 of record CAWUFW010011882.1, read on the forward strand.
GGGGAAGTGCTCTCAGCATGAATTGTAGTGAGCATGTACACATCGCGCCTATCTGAGAACTTAACTGCGAGCAGCTCGTTGGAACGCAACGCAGTGCTCTGGGATTTCTGGAGCTTCTTGCAAACAAGCTCCTGCGGGAATCCTTTGCGGCGACAACGAATTGTACCACAAGCCACGGTGCCAGCTTTGTAGAGCTCACTGAATAGCTCTACTCCTGTATAGAAATTGTCCACATAAAGGTTATAACCTTTGTGAAGAAGTGGCTGGACAAGCTCCCATACAATCTTTCCTGTGACCCCTAGCATGGGAGGGCAACCTACAGGGTTAAGAGTTGTGTCCTTCCCTGTATACACTCTCAAGCTGTACACATAGCCAGTCGAGCTCTCACACAGCATGTACAGCTTGATGCCATAGCGAGCGCGTTTGCTCGGAATGTACTGCCTAAACAGCAGCCGCCCTTTATACAAGATCAAGGACTCATCAATGGCTATATTCTTTCCAGGAGTATAAACCTCTGGAAACCTGGCAGACAAATGTTCCACGACAGGCCGAATTTTGAACAACCTGTCATAGTCTGGATGGTCCCGGGGCAATGCAGCAGAATTGTCATTGAAATGCAGCATGCGCTGCAATAGCAAAAAACGATCTCTGCTCATGTATGGTGCAAAGATGGGGGTTAACCAAACCGTGCGAGTAGACCAGTAGGATAGCAAGGTTGGTTTATGCACTACCCCCATTTTAAGTGTGAGGCCCAAAAATATCTTCAACTCCCCTAGTGAAGTGGGAGTCCACTTGCGCGCCCTAGAATGAGGCCCAAGAGTGCCTCCTTGCTCCCTCAGAAATTGTTCGGCACGCAAATTTGTTTGCTGCACAATTTCGTCTAGGAAGTCAACACCAAAAAAGAGATGGAAGTAGTCAATTGGCAAAAAATTTGCCGTATCTACTTTACATCCAGCGTCACCAGTGAAAGGCGGAATTTGGGGCTGAACTAAATTGGGAGGCTGCCAAGACAGCACTCCGTCTGTGCTTGCGGCCGCACGTGCCTGCACTCTGGGTTGCTCTAACCTGTTACGGGTGTCCTGCTGCACAGACTGTGCTGGCAAAGGGACAGCACGACTGACATCGTCTCCTTCAGAATCGCTGGACGATGAGTCATCGGATGGAACTGCGCCGACTGAAAAGTCACTCCCAGATTCGGCTCCATTGTCCTCTCCCTCAGATGCTGTCTCAGTATCTGCTGTCTCAGTCTCTGATCCTGCCTCAGAGCTGGACTCCAGAACCAGATTTAGGGCCTGGGCAGCATCCATCCAACGATATGCCATCTCTGCTAGTGCCTAAACTATCCTTTTAAAACACAATCCTACGTAGAAGGCAGATAGGTTGTTGGTTTTAAAGTGTAGGTGGGTGTGTGCGCGTGAGTGAAGTGTTTAAGTCAATAATGACGAAGTCACCTTACCTTTGCGAACTCTGTACGCTCTCCAAAAAGACTAAGAAAGAGAGAAAAAAGACACAGTATTACTTTACCTTGCCACATACCCATCATCGCAGCCTTTTAGCGCTGGTGGGAGCCATTGCAACCATCATTTTGGCGCCAAGATGCCTACGGGTGAACGTGTGCTTTACAATTGCACACTATGACCTCCTTTGATGCGCCCACTACCATCCTTGCAAACGTGCCCCTCATCTCTCCATAGCCCCTCTCTCACATAGATAATTAATTCCCAATGTCAGAGCGCTCAATACCTGGTGCAGGCAGCAACGGGTAGAATCCTTACCCGATATTTAAATTCAGAAACACAAAGGATGCCGCACTCCAAGACCGGTTTCAGAGTTGCTTTATTTTCACCACCACTACCACCAGTCGTGGTGAAAATAAAGCAACTCTGAAACCAATCTCTGGAGTGCGGCATCCTTTGTGTTTCTGAATATATATATATATATATCCAAGCTCCGTTTCCTTGTTTCCCAAAACGAAAAACAGCACTCGCGTGGGCCAATAAACTCTACCAACTGCCCCCGCGAGTGCTGTTTTTCTTTTGGGAAACAAGGAAACAGAGCCTGGATAAATATCGCGGGCGCACCCCCGCGTTTGTGAAGCACCCGTCCGCAAGTGCGCCGTTCACTGTGCATCAAGGAGCATATATATATATATATATATATATAGCAACTGACAGTATCCCCGTGCGAGCGCGCACACATGGGACCACGGACTCAAGATTAAGCTGTAGCCAAAATGCGTGCTTACAAAAGAAAGGTGCAGCCTCAGACGCGTTTCGGACACCGACTGTGTCCTTGATCACATATATATATAAACCATTTCCGAAATCTTCATAAGAATCGGTCACCGACACAAGGGTAGCATTGCCATTCAGGCTTGACGTTTATTCGATACCTTTGCTATAATATATATATATATATACACACACACACGGACACATATATATATATATATATATATACATAGATTTTATCTCTACATATATTTATATACATCTATATACATATATCTATACATATATATGTATATGTATATAGATACATATATATATCATTCACTCTTTAGACTTATGTATATATATGTATCTATATACACATACATATGTATATAGATACATATATATACATATATCATCTACAGAGAGAAAGAGACTCTCTCTCTCTCTCTCTCTCTCTCTATATATATATATATATATATATATATATATATATAAAGAAAGATCTCTCTCTTGCTCTAATTTTTTTTATAGCTATGGCTTCCCTGGGGGGCCGATTGTGGCCCCCACGGAAAGCACATAGGTATAAAAAAAAATTGCCCCCACAGGGGGTCGGCCACTGAGCAGGAGGACCGACCCCCTGCCAATATTGCCACCATTGTACTTTTTTTTTAAATTATTTTTAGCATTTTTGGGGGGCGATCATGCCCCCCAAGGAAAGCCAACATGGGTAAATAGAAAATATGCCCCCACAGGGGGTCGGCCACTGAGCAGGAGGACCGACCCCCTGCCAATATCGCCGCCATTTTTAAAAAAAAAAAAAATCGTTTTTTTTCATTTTTGGGGTGCGATCGCGCACCCCAAACAAAGCCAACTTAAAAAAAATTAAATAAATATGCCCCCGGGGGGGGGGCCGACCCATTACCACGAGGGCCGACCCCCCCAAAGACATCCCTGGTGTCTAGTGGGGTTTCCTGGCCGTGGATCGCATCGCTGCCGCGATCCACGGCCAGGAAACCCTTTCAGGAAGGCCTCGTTTGAAAGGGGAGACTCTCCCCTTTCAAACGAGGCCTCCCTGAAAGCTGGGGAGGCCGTTTTCGGCCGGATTTCCCCATCGGAGTCGAGCGCGGCCTTACCTGCTGCTGTCCTCGGCTCCGGTGGGGAAATCAGTGACGTCAGAGCGCCTCGCGGCGCGCTGACGTCACAGATGGGCGGGAGGGGGGGCGGGGGGAGACGCGGAAAGCCTTCCACGTCTCCCCCAGGGGGAATTAAAAAAAAAACAATCTCCGGTGCGATGCACCGGAGGTTTAAAGGGGGCCCTCCCTGGTGACGGCCAATGGACGTGCGCCGCACCAGGGAGGTAGTGCTTGCGTCGGCCATTGGCCGACGCAAGCACCAAAGGGGTTAAGCTGAAGTGATTCAATGTCATTACAGTGAGTTTCTTGCAAAAGAGCAATATGACAATGAAGTTTTGATAAATGGGAAAGTACCTTTTGATGCTTGACAAGATGACCCAAGCCAAGAACGTTCCACGAGACAACATTAAACATGTTGTTGGGAAGGAACAAGGTTACAGGAAAAATGAAGACATACTGCAAGAACAATGAAGGAAACAAAAAGACACTATATATCAACAATAAAATAACATGAAGATGCTGCTAAAAAGACAAAAAAAGATACAAGTAAACACTCAGACAATAATACAGTAAGCGGGAGGAAAAAGATACAAAAAGAGAGATATGATGTAATAAAAAATAAGAAAAAAACAGAAAACTAAGAATTAGAAGAAGAAAGAAGAAAAGAAGCAGATCAAAGACTAAAAGCAAGATCTTGAGTAAAAAGGAAGGAGAATGAGTATACGGCATGCCAGCACCTAAAGCAAGAAGGACTACAGAGAGAGAAATAGATAAAGATAAGAGAAAAAAGTAGAGCCAATTTAATATAAATAAAAAAAAGTCACAGCAATAAGAAGAGAGAAGCCATGCTGAAAATGAGCAGTTTAAGAACATTGCGTATGTGTGTCCATAGATTGCTTAGTAATATTTTGAAGAAACATTTTTAGTTTAGTTGGATCATCAAAAGAACGAGAGACACCCTCATAAGCAATTTTACAATGGCAAGGATGTAGAATACCATATTGAATGTTCAGATGTCTCAATTGAGGACGAAGAGCTAGAAATTCTTTACGCCTAGCATTTGTTGCGTTGGAGATATCTTGAGAGATGAAGATGTTTTGACCAGACCATACGAGGCGACGTTTTTCCCTTGCGGCTTTCAAGACTTGCATCAAGTCAGTGAATTCCAAGAAGAGCATTATGATACCTTGAGTTCTAATGGAGTGAGGTTAAAGGCGGCCCAGACTGTGTGCTCTTGGAATATTTAGAGGAGAAGAAGACTGAAGGTCTAGAAGATCAGGTATACATTTTTTCAAGAAGGTTAGGAGATCAGGGCCTTGAATATTTTCAGGTAAACCATAAAGAGATTATTCCTTCTATTTCAGTTTTCAAGGTCTTCAGTGTGTAATTTAAGCTTTTGTATTTCTTGTTCCATCATGGGAATTTTGGAAGTTATGTCCTGAAGGAACCCGTTGTTCCATCTCAGTCATCTTGCCCTCCATAACAATCCAGCGATCCTAACTTTGTTGTAGTTTGTCGTTGGTGGCCTTCATGAAAGATTTAAGGGCACGTACTTCGTCTAAAATAGTGTCTAGAACAAGGTCATGAGACGACTGAATTGGAGATGGAGGATCATTTTTTACGCTTTTGGCTTTGGCACCAGAAGAGGATGGTTTAGCAGTAGCATGTGAGTCACGAGCCATTTTGATAAAATGTACGGAGCGTTGAGAAAGTTTTTGAAAGGGTCGAATCCTGCCCATACAAAAAAATGGTAGTAAGAAAAATATTGGGATATTGTTAAAATATCATTCACATTTGACTGATAGGAATCGTCACAGAAATAGGTAGGAGATAGGGGGTCTCTGACAATTACCACCGGCCCACGAACGTGCAGGGAGAGAGGGGAACAGCCAAAGACTCTAGATCCAAATAGCAGCTGTAGTAATGGAGAGGCAGACTTAAACTTGAAGTGAAGGTCACACACAAAGCCAATGTATGAATTGATGAATCAAAAAATTAAATAGAGCATGACTGTTCATAAAACTGCAGTTTAAGTAAAACTCCCATGTAAGTATGCAATTATTGATTTACATAATGTCCCCTAGAATTCTCCACTGCAGGACAAATGAGGTAAACACTTCCATTTGAATTGGCCAGCCACTAAGAGTATTGAGCATGTAGAAATGTGGAGTAATAAAGATATCCAAAAAGAATGCAACAAGTGGAAGAAATGCTCATCAGAACGGTTAAAAATGTCCCACACACAAAGATAATTGAAGCGAGCAGCGAGCTTGGAAAATGGCGGCCGCTCGCGTATGACAGGAAAACACCGCCACGGCAACCGGGTGAAGAAAGACAGTCACTGAGGGTTCGCACTGGCCCGCAAGTACGCGGGGAGAACAGGGAACAGGAGACGCTGTCAAAACATATCGGCACAGCAAAGAAGGGCTAAATTGAAAAACCTTTCTCCGTAGATGCGGCGGAGCTTAACAGCTCGCCGCCATCTTGCCTTGACGCGGAAGCCACACCCCAGGGCTCAGAGTCTTGAAGAGGCCATTGAACCGTGACAATGCTGTATTTTTACTGCCCCAACTGCAGTCAACTGGATCATTTTGCTTGCTTGCACCAGGGCCCAGAGCATCCTTCAGACACTACTGAGTGCAGGCACAACCTCAGGAGTTTGCACCTGTGCCAGAGAGCACCTATTATTTCATGTAATCAGACACACTAATACATTGTGCTGTAGAGTGTGGCATTGCTCTCAATTAGTGTAATCTGGCATCATGTCAGCTGACACAATACTGTCCCATAACTGAAACAAATGAACAATATGTAGTCTTTTTGGACTCAGACAATGCAGTGCAGCAGCTAAATATTCTGCACTGCATTGCAAGGGAAGGAGAGAGCAGGACAGCGCCATATCTACAGAGATATGGCACTCTGCTCCTCTCTCCCTAGTACTGGCACACAATCAGGCTGCCGAGCACCATGCACACACTTTTGCACCATAGCGCATGAGTGTCTGTGTTAGTCTAGCACAAGTTTTGTACTGGAATGTTATCTTTCCAGTACAAAATACCATGCTTGGACTTTGACTAACTTTGAAACTTTTCCCACTTTGGATGTTTGCTGTACAGTGCAGCACACATGCAAAGTCGGAGAAGAAAACAGAAATAAAAGCATTCTCCTTAATAGCATCAATTTCAAAAGGGTGTTTTTATAATGCAATACCCTGTCTATTCTTTAAGTAGATAAGGTTTTGCGTCAAAAACTATCGGTGGCTTCATGGGAACATCGGTGCATCATCCATGGAAAGTCCCCTTGGCATAATAAGGCAAAGCAGAGCTAGGCGCTGCCTTGCGCTATTTTCAAGTAAATTACCAGCGCAAAACAAGTTTTGTGCTGGAAAGTAAGGGGCAGATTTACAAGCCCCTTGTGCCACCGCTGCGTCACTTTTCGTGACGCACCGGCAGCGCATTTTACTGCCCCATATTTACTAGGACAGGAAAAGCCACCCTGGGTGGCTTTTCCTGTCCTTGTAAATATGGCCCCTTTACCCACAGCACTTTGCGTGAAAGGGGCATTCCATGGGTGTTGCTGTGGGTGTTCCCACACAACACTCATGGAACCTGACACATTTCCAGATTTATGGGAAATTGTAAACCTGGAAATGCGTCTGAATGCTACGCCTCCCTAGGGGAGACATAGGGAGGCGCAACGAGGAGAAATGTATTAATTTCTCCTCGTTTTTTCCTCTTACTATGCGTGCTGCATTCTGCAGCATACATAGAAAGAGGAAATCACCTCTGGTGATTGTTTATGTACAGGAAGGTGTCCATTTCTGCACATAAGCAATCATCCCGGTGACGCAGGCATCCTTGCACCATGGTGCAAGGTTGCCTGCATCGGCGCATGGCAGCCCATTGTGCGCCAGCACAGGGGAGAGCAAAGGAATGCGACATAATATTGTAAATATGTCACATTTCTGTGCTTTGAAAGTGCAGCGGCGTGGCGCAGCCAAAGGGCTTGCCGTGCCCCCTGCGGCACTTTCTTGTAAATCTGCCCGTAAATTGATAGGAAAAGATTCTGCATCCATTTGCGTCACTTTGTAACGCAAACATGGAGCAAAGTCTTAGTAAATATACTCCTGCGTATACTTTACCTATTATGGTGTAGGCTACAGGTCACACTAAGAAAGGCTTAGATGCAGAAGCACAGACAAACTATAGAGATCGAGGACTGACACTGGCTGGAAACAGTATGCATTTCATACAGAACGTAAGCCCAAAACAAAAGGTGAATAGTTTGCAGTGGAAGAAGTTTAATTTGAACTGGGTGGTGCAAGCAGGACTGTTCCAGAAAAACGCCAGTAAATGCAAAGGACCACTTCCAGCCTCAATATATGGACAAAACAGAGAACGTAGGGGCATATTATCTAAAAAGTGCGCTAAACATCGCAAAGCGTGTTTAACGAGCACTTTTTTATCGCCGGCTATCGTCGGAATAATTTGCCATGCTAACGCTGTATTAGCGACATTTAGCGCTATGGCTATAATTATACAAGCCATAGCGGTTTTTTCCATGAAACATCGCTGGTTTTCCCGCGTTGTTTCATGGAAAACGGCGATAACCTTGCTGATACGACCCTGTGGTCGTATCAGCATAATCCACCCCCCCATGTTAGATATGGCTAACACCTGCTAATTGCAGGTGTTAAATAAATGGCGATGACCCAGGTTAGCGCGACTTTTCACGTCGCTAACTGGGGCCATGGCCACCTTGCTAATAGGCGATAGGCCTGTTAGCGGGTGTTTCCCAGGTTTGTTCGTCGGGAACGCCACGTTGCATGTCATTAGCGATAAATATCGCTGACATGCAAAGCGGTAAAAACACGGGCGCTAATGCCCAAAAACTGTCTCTAACTGCTGTTAGAGACAGTTTGCTGATAGGGCGATAAGAATATCGCCGCTTTAGCGGCAAAAAGTGCCGCTAAAGCGGCGATAGTGCCCTTGCTAATATGCCCCGTACTTTTTAACAGACAGTCACAAAAAAAACTGTTGTAACGAGAAAACGAAAGGAATGCTGTGTAGACAGTACGAGTTATGTGCAGCAGGACTTCCCCATAATCTCAAAAAATGACTAGCTGTAGTTTGTACCTCTGGCCACTAGATGACTCCCTTGACCATATGTAAACATTTGATGTCGTTTTTCACTACACATTTCGACTTCCTGCAAAAGTGAGCACGTATTTTAAAAATATTCACGAGTTCTCAAATTAAATCCTTTCTTTCATTCAGCCGATTGCTCAACCAAAGTTCTGTTTGCATAGCTTGTATGTAGGTGCTTGTATTGATGGGCGTCAGCGCATTTGAAAGTGCAATAAACATTGTTGTACTTTTTACAGTGCTGTAAAATACACCTAGCCGAATCATTATTTACACTGGAGTTGCAGGCATCGACGCCATTGGTCTAATGTACACAGTTGTAAAAACACTGTAATTGAGTCGCGATCCTTTATCCGGAGCATAACATAATAAGACATTTACACCTATAGGTTCACACCTACGGGGCTTATTTACAAGCCCCTTGCGCCACTTTTGCGTCATTTTTAACATGGAGAAAATGACGCAAGCGTGGCGCAAGGGGCTTGTAAATCTGCCCCTACGTCTGTATTAAATTTCTGACTTTTTTGAAATTCACAAAGATTTCGGGGAGTCCTCATGGGAAGCTGTGACTGTTACAGTTTTCACAAGAGAATTTATGCAGTTTTTGTATGAATTTCATTTAATTGTCTTTTTTCACGCTGAAAAAGTTTTACTCGTAAAGGTATACCTTGGCCCAACACCATTCAATCTATTTTCATGGCATTTCCTCCATATTGCCACCTCACACTACCCTTGACAGAAGTAAATATCCAATATTTTAAAGAGTGGGAATATGCCTTACAAAAGTTTGTACAAACCCGTAAACTCACAAGTTTAGGCACTGCTGCCTGGGACACCCTCTCTCTGTCTCCAGGAGCAGAGGGGCATATTTACAACTAAATGGTGCAAGCAATTTAGCAGCATGGCGCCATTTAAAAAATGCAGGGATGTGCCGTATTGACAAGAATACCTTGAACCCCTGTGTTTTCCCTTGCACTGGCGCTAAAAAAGCTGCCTAGCGACAGCGTAGACACACTTGCACCATGGTGCAAGGGTGCCTGCATTGCAAGGATGATTGTGTTTGTGCAGAGGCAACACATTCCTGCACAAAAACAATCATTAATGGTGTTTTGGTCCTTCTACGTGTGCAGCAGCACATATAGAAAGAGCAAAACATGTGACGAAATAAAAGCATTTCTCCTCGTTGCGCTACTTTACCACCTCTTTTTCAAAGGTTTTGGCGCTGCCTCAGATTTACAGATCCTTGTAAATCTGGGGCAGTGCCAAAAAGCAATGGATATTGCGAGGGTATGCCCACAGCAACACCTATTGCACGCCCCTTTGTCGCAGAAAATTGGGGCGAGGAGGCCCATCTTTACAAGGGGGCATAAACCCATGCAAAGTGGCTTAGCGCCGCCTTGTAAATATGCAGCAGGGCATTGCGCCACCGTAGTGTCGGAAAAAGTGACTCTCCGGTGGCGCAATGCCCATATAAATATGCCCCAGAGTTTCTCACACATAATAATAATCCATGCTGGTGTAATAATCTTAGAAATTGGGGTCTCTAATTGGCAGAGGCATGCACCTTTGTCCAAGTAGGGACCCTTGCTTCTAGTCAGGTAAGGGAGTTACATACTTTAGGTAACCCCTGCTCACCCCCTTGGAAGCTTGGCATGAGCAGACAGGCCTATCCCAAAGTCAATGTGCAAAGTATTTGTACTCAAAACACACAGTAACACAGTGAAAACACTACAAATGGACACCACACCAGTTTTAAAAAAAAGTATCTTTAGCTAAACCAAACAAGACCAAAACGACAGAAATCCAACATACACAATTGAAAAAATGACTTCTTCGGGCAACTTGGGGGCATATTTACAAGCAACTTTTTAGGGGGGGCAACGAAGTGCACACCGGTTTCTTCCAACTCTTCAATTTTAAATTTATTCATCTTTTTGACTTTTTCAGTCGCGTGCTGGCCCGGAAGCGTGGTCTGCCCTAAACCACGCATATATTAAACATTTCCAAAAACTGGAGCAAAGTGTCACCCCAAGTCCGGACGCACAGCTTTATCCTCCACGCATAACAACGAAGCCACAAAATTGACCAGGTTTTAAACGTTTTTAATTCATTTCTTCATGTTCTTCCAAAGCTTTGAATAATTCATTGCTTTTCCTCTTGTCACATGAGAGGCGCTTATGTCTTCATTATATTCTAAATGCTGCAGAAATGCCAATCCAGGCCTTATTCTGAAGCATGAAAGTGTGCATAAGTTATCCACAATAGTCGATCTTTGTAACCCAATGCATTTCGGGCCTTTCCTGGCCCTTCCTCAGGGGTGCACTATAAATTCAAAACAATAATATTAGACTATGTATTTGAAACGCTTAAGCTTGTTTAAATGTTGCACATCACGCCACAAATCTTACGTTACAACTCACCCCATAACCAACGTTCTCCCGCTAAATTCGTAGCCTAACGCTACCACTGAATAAATACCCAAGTCATCCTCTCTCCCAGACCTACCAAACCTTCCCTTTTTTTCACCCCCATATTCACCTTTTAATCCTTCACTGTTCACTCCCCATTTAAAAGTTATAAAAAACTTGCTCGCAGTCTAGTTGTTACCCATCAATAAAACGTTATCAACACTAGTCCATACCTTCAAAAACTATTAATATGAGAGCCTTTCCATCCTGTTCACAATCATCCAAATGTTCCACTATCTACTCTCTCTACTTTTTAAACTCCTGTGGCTGTCCCCGCCCCTCCGTTTCACTGGTTACTAATTAACTCCCACCCATACTTCCACCCCTTTCCTTAAGGTCATCCGCTCGCAACAACTGCCTACAAGACCCATAGTGCACTACGTTCATCATCACGTGTTGCTCCGTAGGAAACTAACTCAAACTCTCCTGCTACCACTACCCCCGAACCCCTTTAGCCACGACCTTCCTGGATATCTAACTCAAGTTCCCCGCCCGCCCTCAGATGGCATCAGTAACGTTGATTATACAATGTTCCACATTTCGTTATTGCAAACGTAAGCTGTTGATAAAAACATACTGTACACGTTGATACTGCGCCTATTATGCGCACTGGATGTTAAAACTTAAGTAAACCATGGATCAAACCACAATCATCCAACATATGTTTAGAAAAAATAGTTCATAAGATCTCACTCTTGAGATAAAACGTTGGTACAATTGTCTCTCATGTGGCAGTTCCATGTTTGTCAAATTTTTCGTGGTACTCCAATGGGTGCTACTCGTCTGAAGGGCAGTCACTGAAACATTCAACTTTTTAGGGGGGGCGACGAAGTGCACACCGGTTTCTTCCAACTCTTCAATTTTAAATTTATTCATCTTTTTGACTTTTTCAGTCGCATGCTGGCCCGGAAGCGTGGTCAAACATGGTCAATTTTGGGGCTTTGTTGTTATGCGTGGAGGATAAAGCTGTGCGTCCGGACTTGGGGTGACACTTTGCTCCAGTTTTTGGAAATGTTTAATATATGCGTGGTTTAGGGCAGACCACGCTTCCGGGGCAGCTCTCATACTAATAGTTTTTGAAGGAATAGACTAGTGTTGATAACGTTTTATTGATGGGTAACAACTAGACTGCGAGCGAGTTTTTTATAACTTAAACGGGGAGTGAACAGTGAAGTATTAAAAGGTGAATATGGGGGTGAAAAAAGGGAAGGTTTGGTAGGTCTGGGAGAGGATGACCTGGGTATTTATTCGGTGGTAGCGTTAGGCTACGAATTTAGCGGGAGAACGTTGGTTATGGGGTGAGTTGTAACGTAAGATTTGTGGCGTGATGTGCAACATTTAAACAAGCTTAAGCGGTTCAAATACATAGGGGCCGATTCTGATTCAGGCCGGAAATCTCTCCGACCGAGCCGGACCCGGAGAGATTTCCGACCGAATCGGACCCGTGTAGCCCGACCGAACGAGTACGATGCGTCCGTATGCTATCGTACTCGAGTCGGTCGGACTCCCATTGAAGTCAATGGGAGCCGGTCGTACAACGCGTACGCGGGCTCCCATTGCCTCAATAGGTGCGAGGCAAACAAGGGCGCGAAGCGACTCGTGCCGTACACGCACAGGTAGGGGGGACCCATGGGTCCCCCCTGTGTGAGACTCGCGCGGCTACGCGTACAGGGGGGTCCGACACGGACCCCCGAAGTACAGCTCCGACTGCTCTTTCGAGTCGGACGGCGCGTGTCGGTCAGACTGCTCGCGGCGCACATCGTACTTACCCGGCCGGGGAACGTCTCCATTGCGCGGTGCGAGTCATGTCCGAGCGAGTCGGTCGGTGCGGTTAGACCCGGGAACGAGTCGGTCGGAGCGGTTGGGACGCCCGAACGAGTCGGTCGGCGATTTCGCATCATACTCGCTCGTCCGGACACGCGTACGAATCGGTCGGGAAATAGGGCTCCAAATCGGATCCGGTTATGCCGAATCCGATTCGGAGCCCTACCGGCCGAGATCGGAATCGGCCCCATAGTCTAATATTATTGTTTTTAATTTAAAGTGCTCCCCTGAGGAAGGGCCAGGAAAGGCCCGAAATGCATTGGGTTACAAAGATCGACTATTGTGGATAACTTATGCACACTTTCGTGCTTCAGAATAAGGCCTGGATTGGCATTTCTGCAGCATTTAGAATATAATGAAGACATAAGCGCCTCTCATGTGACAAGAGGAAAAGCAATGAATTATTAAAAGCTTTGGAAGAACATGAAGAAAAGAATTAAAAACGTTTAAAACATGGTCAATTTTGTGGCATTGTTGTTATGCGTGGAGGATAAAGCTGTGCGTCCGGACTTGGGGTGACACTTTGCTCCAGTTTTTGGAAAGGCATATTTACAAGCCCATATCGCCACCACAACATCTCGTTTCACGATGTTGTGGTGGCGATATGGGCTTCGCCTTTTTTATAAGGCAGCATTAAGCCAGTTAACATGGCTTAACGCTACCTTGTAAATAAGGCCCCCTTTCTCGCTATACTTAGCATGAAAGGGGAAGGCAATGGATGTTGCGGTGGGCGTTCCACCGCAATGTCCATTTATTTTGACGCTGCTCCATATTTACAAGGGTTGCGTAAATATGGGGCAGGCCCAAAATTAAGACGAGGGAAAACCTGGTCTTACCCTGGCGTAATGAGGAGAAATGTTTAATTTGTCCTCGTTTTTGCTGTTTCCATGTGTGCTACGTTGTGCAGCACACATAAAAACAGCAAAACGCCATTGATTGTTTGTGTGCAGAAAGGGACACCTTCCTGCACATAACCTATCATTAAAAAAATGACATTTTGCAACTTCTGTGTGTGCTGCATTAACCAGCACAGATAGAAGTTACAAAACGCCATTTAAAGATTGTTTATATGCAAGAAGGGACTGCTTCCTGCTCGTAAACAATCTTTCCCTGCAACGCAAACACCCTTGCACTATGCTGCAAGGGTGCCTGCGTTGGTGCTAGGCAGCTAAATTTAGCGCCAGCGCAGGGGGAAATGCAGGGCTGCACCATACGCCAGGCTCTGTCACTTCTATTGTAAATATGCCCCTAGGTCCATAGAAAACTATGGATGAGTGATTTCAAAGTTCACAAGGCCAAACAGCCTCAGAGAAGGAAGCGTTGTAAAACACAGCGATGCGTCAGTTTCTGAGTCCTTGAGGAGGCGAGGTGACAGTTCTGCTGCAGGAGAAGTGATGCGTCGAATCCGGACTGTAGGGATTAGTGAGGCGTCGAAATCGAAGACGATTCTGTTCTACGAGTGATGCATGGCTGGTAAACTTGTTGCACAGGTGCGATGTATGACACACCAGAGGTGATACGTTACTTTGTGATTCTTCACATCGTCCGGCGTCGATGCTGGGGGCTGCGCAGTGAGGCTTCATGTCTCCCGGTGGGACTCGGTGAAGACTTGCATCACCCAGCTCAGCTCTGAGAGGCTGGCAGCTGTTCGGCAGGACTCGGCGAGGCTTTGCATCGTCTGCTGTTGGTTCCGAGAGGCTTTCAGCTGTTCGGCAGGACTCGGTGAGGCTTTGCATCTTCTGGCATCAGTTCCGAGAGGCTTTGCACAGTTTTGCGATGCTTCGTACTGGTTCTTGTAGAGATTAGCAGCAAACCCACCTCTGAGGCCCTGAAACTGGAAAGAGGCACCTCAGACAAGGGTAGGACTCAGAGATGGCAGAGTCCAGCAGCACCAGCGGAGTTGCAGGAAGTCATTTGTGTCCCTGAGACTTCTTAACAGGAAGCAAGCACACACAAGCCCTGAAGATTCTTCTTCAAGCAGGTTCACAGCAAAGTTCCAGGGGCATATTATCTAGTAATGGCGATACTGATCGCCAGCGCAAGCTATCGGCATTTTATGTATCGCTTCCTTTCCTGGATACTTTTCGCATTTTTTTCGACTTATTATTAACAGTTTGGAAAGATGCGAAGGTGTCCGGGAAAGGAAGCGAAAACTCCCTCTAACACGCGATAGTGATTCATGCGATAGCATGGGATCAGCGTGTTCGCGGTGCGCTAGTATTTCAGCTAACACCCTTCATGAACTGATTGAAAAGGGAACAACTGATCGGAAGCGGGAGGAAGGGGCAATAGAAGGGGAAAGGGAAAATGAATACAATGGAGCACAAAGTAGTGTTGGTGGTTACCTGGGTACGTTCGTTCTGCAATAAAACAAAGGGCTGAGAGGCAATGAATGAACATAAAACAATAATTACAAACAATAATAATAATAATTACAAAGCCCATTATACAGGGATATTTGGAGATGGGTATTTGGAGTCAACTGAAGAAAAGTCTTGTTCACTTTCTCCCATGTATATGGTACCTTTGCAAAAGGGTGAACTTTTCTTATGTGCCTCCATGTTACACTCTGTTTAGTCAGGTTTTTATCAGGTGTTAAAAACCTGCGATCTTCGGAGATTAGCGCAAGTTTTTTTATCGCGGGACAACTTTGCTAATACAGCGAAGTTGTGTGAGGGACTTTTAGCGTGTAATTTATGTTAGGAACGCCTACCTTGCATGTCATTAGCGATAATTATCGCTGACATGCAAGGCGATAGGAAAAGCGACAGCTAACTCCTGAAATCTTGAGTTAACGCATGTTAGCGCAGGCTTGCTAATAGGGCGATAAAAATATCGCCGCTTTAGCGGCAAAAAGTGCCGCTAAAGCGGTGATACTGCCCTTACTAATATGCCCCCTAGTCTTTGTCCACTCCTTGGTAGAAGAAGCAACTGCAGGCCAACTCAGCAAAGCACACACAGCAAAGGGGCAGTACTCCTCCTTACAGCTCCGCAGCTCTTCTCCTTGGCAGAGGTTCCTCTTGATTCCAGAAGTAATCTAAATCTCTAGGATTTAAGGCCCACTACGTATACCCCAATTTGTCTTTGTTCTCTTTGTGGCAAGGGTCTCTGAGCCCAGTACACACCAGTTCTGTCCTCTCTGGTGCAGCATGACCACAGGGGGTGGAGACAGCATTGTGCATAGGAGACACTGCCTATTCAGGTGCAAGTGAAACTCCTCCCACCACTCTAAATGCAGCCATGGTCAATACAGCTCAGCTATGAGTCACCCAGAAAAGGCAGGACACACCTCAACTCCCCCTTGTGGATGTCTACAGTAAATGCACATCCCCAGCTCCTGTCACTCCAAAACCAGACAGTCAATACGCAAAACAGTAGAGGCACACATGGTCGACATGGCAGTTTAAAACTGTGCACAGACACTGCAGTGACAGGTCTGAGATACCTTTACAGGCCTACTCATGTGGGTGGCACAATCAGTGCTGCAGGCCCACTAGTACCATTTGATTTACAGGCCCTGGCACACTCAGTGCTCTTTACTAGGGACTTACCAGTAAATCAAATATGCCAATCATGGATAACCAATTATAGCCATACTTTACATAGAGAGCATATGCACTTTAGCTCTGATCAGCAATGGTAAAGTGCCCAGAGTCCTAAAGCCAACAAAATCAGGTCAGGAAAAATAGGAGGAATAAGCAAAAAGTTTGGGGATAACCCTGCAAAAAGGGTCATTTCGAACAAATAGTATATAGGAGTAAATGAAAATTTGTCAATAGAGAACATACATCTTTATTAGTAAATCACAAGTTCATCTAAATTGAACTTGTGTGCAAATGTTTACGTGACTCAAGCCCACATAAATTGCAGCTATTCCTGCGTACACATTTTGACAATTTTGGCATTCACCAACAACGTCTTAAGACCCATGAATACTTTATACATGTCTCACTCAAGAAGCATAACTGAATGATATTTAAAATAGGTATTCTATGCCTTGTTTCTTAACTCAAGGTGTACATGATGTACACATTGCATACAGTAATCACTTCTAAGGTTCAGGCAAAGAGCATATTCCAAATCTAGGGGCCTATTTATGAGCCGGTTTGCTGTGCTCATAGTACAAGAGCTTCAAAGAAAGGGGAGTGATTCTGTTTTGGGCTTGAGAGGCTTGAATCAAAAATACAGTGCATCAAACAGATGCCTCTCAGACCATAGATTATCAACTTTGCGTAATCGGAGGTCTCTCGTACCTACGAATCTTTTCACTTAATGCATTGACGTTATGAATTTACTGTATCAAACATTTTTAAACACATACAGCTGTTAGGGCACAGCGACAAATTTTTACATAAAACATAACACAACTATTATTGAGGCCAAGAGTAATTTCCCCATAAACATCGTAATTAAGGACAGAAAGTCTAAGCCTAATTAAGTTGGCTTAGACACGTACCAATACATTTATACTCTGACCTCATTTGGACCTTTGATTAAGAAAGTATCGAGGAGCTATAAGAAAAAAGGGTCCTGATACATAAATACAGTAGGACAGTTTAGATTCATATCAGTCTACACAATTCATTGTTTGTCATACGGGTCGTAGGAGAGATATGTAAGGAGTTGTTGATGTTTCATGTTTAGAATGTCCTAATGAGTTGCTTTGCACAATGTATTGTTCAGTGTAACAGATCAAACTGTTGAACTTGTTGTTGGGGGTCATATCTTTATTAATGTAATAGTTGTGTTATGTTTTATGTAAAAATTTGTCGCTGTGCCCTAACAGTTGTATGTGTTTAAAAATGCTTGATACAGTAAATTCATACAGAATATGAGCAAAACTTGAAATAATTGTTTTGTATATTTTGATTTAAAAATGGAAAAACAATAGTATGTTGCAATAGGAATTATAGAAATAACGTCAATGCATTAAGTGAAAAGATTCGTAGGTACAAGAGACCTCCGATTATGTAAAGTTGATAATCTATTTTCTGAGAGGCATCTGTTTGATGCAACATAGTACAAGAGCGACACAAACCTTACATGTGATTTATGAAGCAACGCAAGGCAACTTTGTGTGGGCCTGAGCGGCTCCATGAATCTGGAGTAACACAATGCAGTGCAAATCGCTGAGTTGCCTTACTCTGCCCTCCACCTCTACTATCGTCCGAAATCACGGTTAAATCAAATATTCGATTTTACCCACTCTAGAAAAGTTTTCTCCCATTACTTAAAGATCCGGATAAGTACTAGAAATATGAAAGGCATGGCTTCAATTTCCAAATAGGTTAAGGAAACTTGGAAGATGCCCCAACATTTTAAGAAGAGCATTAATAGAGAGTAATAGCTCATCACTTTACATTATCTGTGTCTCTCAGCATCACATACACATCAGGTCCTCCTGCATCTCCCTGTTAAAATATTTGTCCTGGTGCTCCATAATTATTTCCTTCAAACAAAACACTGCTTCATAATATCAATACTTTCTTTATATAGAGCGCTTCCTGCCACACCCGCCATTTCTAAGCACTGTGAGTATCGAGTGTTACTATTACCCAATGTAATGGTAATCAATTTACAAAACTCTGTCGGGTGGATGGCTATGTCTGCATTCCCAGAATTAAAACTCAAGCCTTTCAGATCGTGTTTCAGCGACAAGCATTTAACTCAATGAGCCATTCTTCCTAATGAACACTCCTACTGCAGATTGCATATTCAGGAAAGACATAAGAACCATTCCAACTGCGAAAGTATGCATATTTTCCAATCTTTTCATCCAGTACATGAGTGATGAGTAGCCAACTTCACATCTAGAATTCCCTACTCCAGTCCAAGGTTTACAACCAAGTACTGGGAAGTTGGCCCAGTTCATTCTTTGCATATATGTTCTGGAATAAACAATGGCAAGGAGTTGTTATTGTCTCAGATCAGATGGATGTAACAAATAACCTGCTGTGTATGTTAAGACTGTGTCCCGGAAAAATTAATATATTTGTGTTACATGAATAAGTGAGGTTTAGATGTTGCTAATGTGATAGGGCCGGAGGCGGGGGTGGTCAACGAGGAGCTCCCCAAAACCCTGAGACTTACATAATTATTATAGAAAACTGAGTTTTGTTTTCGCTCCTGTGATATATGAGCTCCTATAAATTGGAATTTAAAAAGTTGCGGTACTCACTATCCCAGAGTATCTTCTTGCTACAGAACAGTGTAGGTGCTATCATATTACCAGCATTGAACCCCTGCTGGGAAGTACATGTATATTCACTTTCAAATTAGAGAAGGAAGTTCAGGTACTCAGTACCTGATAGTACCCACACATTTAAAGCACTGAGTCATGCATGCTCAAGAACCGTGTTTTTTACAAATTAGTAGTAAAAAGTGTTCCTGGGGAGTATGTTTAAAAGGAAGTTACCTAAGTATTTAGGGCACAAACATAGGTCCAAGAGGAACATTCCATATTCTGGATAAACACTGGACATGCACATAACTTTCATCTCAATTGATAGAATATAAATACATCTCATGCAGATATTTTAAAATTTAGGGCCTCATTTATGACAAGTGTTGCATCGCTGAGACAAAGCAGCGACACAACACTTCTCAGTGCGCCCTCCTTGCGACTCGATAGATGCGTTATATTTACTGTATGACGCATCATGTTGCAAGGAATGACAGATACGTTGTATTACTGATGTATCCGGCGGCGCTAAAAGATGCAACTCCAGCAATGTGTCCTTTCACATGGAGCAAGCCCCATGTGAAAGGGCCTGCGTCATCCTTACGCCTGCCATGAGGCAGGCGTAAGGATTCGTCGCAATGGCGTCCTAGAAGTGGTGCACTGAAATCTTATAGATTTCAATGCGCCACTTCTACGAGGCTTTGATGCGGGGAAACGTCAACCTTGCATACATCACACCTGATGCAGGTATAATGTAGCGCAGAGCTTTACAAAGTGACACATCTGCCTAGATGTGTCACTTTGTAAACAGGGCGCAACATGGTGCATTTTTTACACTGCCTGTGCGTCATAAAACGTGAAGCACCAGCGGCGTAAAAAGTGTCACAAGGGCTCATAAATAAGCCCCTTACTTTGGATCCAGCCAATATGAACCAATTTTGAACATCCCTGAGTTGTGGGCATTCTCTTAAAAATTATGAATAATTCATCAAGCTATGGCAAATTTGTGGCTCAAAATTCCCTGACTTGCTAACACACTATTCAAATCCAGGGCCCATTGGTTTCACATTGACTTGTGTAATACTCATCATCGATGTGCAACCATCAACTCACAGTGGTCTCTGCCATAACCTAGTCGTTTAAGACTAAGATGTTGCCCACACCGATTGTTTTTCTGTGTTTCCTCTACCCCCGTTTTTCAGTTTTTTTCTCTTTGGTGTACTCTCATTTCACTCTTGTCACTCGCTATTTTCAGCACTGGCTATTCGAAGCTGATCTAATGTCAATTATATAAATTCAACTTTTAATCTGTTTAACATCTGTTAGCATGCGCTCTTGCACTGACCTGCCACTTGGCGATGTATTTAGAGCTACGGTGTCTGGTAACGCTGGTGTTTTCCCTTTCTACTGAGAAAGGCATATTTCAGTGTAATACTTGAGACCACATTGGACAACCTGTGCGAGTGGTTTGTATTTTTATATTGTTGTTATTGACACATAATGCAATAATAACTTTTAATTGTGAACTGTACATTGAAGTTATGAGAACAAATGACTCAAATTACAATGATGGATATAGTGTTGCTTTTGTATGCATTGTTTTGTTTTACAAGTGACTGATGAAAATTCTTTTCACTATGTTCACTTTGTAAACAATGCCATTTCGTTTTTAAGGGAATTTGGGCACTATTCACTTTGTTGTATGGCTTAGACAAAGACTATCTGGTCGAAATGATACCTGCCACTCCACTCCGAGGTACCTACTGAAATAAAAAAAAAATCATCTACAAGGAAAGAAACTCTATGACATGCCACTCCACTTCACTCTATGACATACCACTCCACTCTACGACATGCCAGTCCGCTCAATTCCACTCCACACTCTTCTACTCTAAGACACTCTCTAACACATGACAAGCCACTCCTCTCTTCTCTGCAACACGCCATTCCACTCTACACCACTCTGATCTACAACACTCTACTCCACATTATGCCTCTCCACTTTATGCCACTCCACTCCACTGTATGACACTCTATGACATGCCACTCCACTCTATGATAGGCCACTCCACTCTATCACACGCCACTCCACTGTACGACACACCACCCCACTCTACGACATGCCACTTCACTCTACGACATGCAAGTCCACTCAATTCCACTCCACTTTACACTCTTCTACTCTAAGATACTCTAGGACACATGACACGCCACTTCACTTTTCTCTGCAACATACCATTCCACTCTTCTCCACTCTACTCTACAACACTCTACTCCACTCTGTGTCCCTCCACTGTATGCCACTCTACTCCACTTTATGACACTCTACGACACGCCACTCCACTCCACTCCACTCTATCATACGCCACTCTACTCTATCACACGGCACTCAACTGTACGACACTCCACTCCACTCTACAGCACTCCACACCACACCACTGCACTGTATGGCATGCCACTGTATGCTACAACATGACACTCCACTCTACACCACTGCACTCCACTCTAAACCCCTCTACTCTAAGACACTTTACGACAATCTGCTGTATGATGCTCCACTCCACTTTATGTACGACATGCCACTCCACTCTACAGCACACCACTCCATGATACGCCACTCCACTTTGCGACACTCCACTCCACTCTATGACACTCCACGCGTCAAAATGCGTGGGTTGATCAGTTGCGGTCCTTGCAGGTAAGAGTGGTGGGGGTGGTGGGGCGGGGCAAGGCAGAAGGGGAAGTCAACAGACATCGAGGGAAAATAAAATTAAAAAAGAAAACCACTTACCTTGCATTGCGCTGAGTCGGCGATGCGACGAGCGCAAGGTAAGTGGTTTTCTTTTTTTTACATCTTATTTTCCCTCGTCGTCGTCTGTCGACTCCCTCCACCCCTGCCCGCCCCACCGCTCTTACCTGCACCAGCCGCGACTGGGGTTGATGCATAGGAATGCCCATGTTCCACCCATGGAACACCTCCCCAATGCATATCGCTGCCTTGTGTTACTTTATGTGAAAAATCCTACACAAAGCCACACAAATCTGATTTGTGTGACTTTTGTACATCATAAATTACATTTTGCGTTGTGGCTGCACCAAAAAGGATGCATGCACGATGCAAAATGTTACTAAATCTGGGTCTCAGTATATGACAACTATTGAATGGGCTAGCTCTAAACAGGGACAGAGAATGCAGTGTTCAGAATACAGTTGATTGCCACAGGTGATAAATGGTGTGATACACAATGTAATGCCAAGGACGTGGTGGCATTGATTTCACAATTGGGTGGCAGAAATGTACATTGTATTTATTTTATCTAAAATCTTTATGGTGCCAAACACCAAGGCCGCACAGTGTAGATTCCACTTCATGCTTCTCTCATCCACTGCCAGACACTCTCTGCCACTTTATCTCACTCTTGCAAGTTCTTTCCATCCCTGATTTCTCCCTTTGTCACTGTTTTTCCACCTTTCACTTCCTCCTCTTTCTCACTTTTGTGTGTTTCTTTCTCTTGCTCTGGAACAAAGATTGTTGAGGAAAACAAATACAGGTCCACAAAAATGAGTGCCAGTAAATCCCACCTGCAACCACCAGTTCAAATTAAGCACTTACTGCAGAGTGCAGCTATTGCGTTTGCCTGCTCCCACTCTGCGATAAGACCAGCCCCGAATCAAAGTGGGGGAACAATTCCCTGAAATGCAAAATTGCATTCATCTTTGGCGAAGCATCCACTTGCAGGGATTAGGAGTCAGATGAGGCTAAGCTTCACCTTGAGATAACTCGATGGAGTTTTTTATTCATCTTCACGAAGGAGTGATGTTTTCTGGTTCTAAGGGTAAACTTTTAATTTCACTTAAGCACTAGCAGCATGTAATTTTTCAATCGTCAGATGATGCAAACACGCAGTGGCACTCTTGCCATCTATGTAAACCGGAAATTATTACGATTTTGGCTTGTAGACACTAGTTTGGTGTTCTTCTGTCTACATACTGTCAGGCATATTGAATGCATATTTCTCCATCTGCCTCAATTCAAGAACCATGTTGCAGACCCCTTTTATCGTCCCCCTCTAGGAAAGTGAACATGGATGGAAGAAAACTGCGTTGTGCATCCGGTTTTCCAAAAAAACATATGTCCCCAAATGCATGGCTTACATTTAAAAATATGAATCTCTTATATGAAGTAGGCTTAGCTACAGAATCCCAGGTATTTTACCAGAAAACATGGGGATGAAGTAATTTCGTATTATTATTAATTTCGGATACAAATAGAATGTATAAGAGAAATATGCTGGTACTCGGTCAGCCTTATTTGTTACAGTGTGAGGCGTGGTTTAAGGTTTGCATGGGATCTGCTTTGGCTGAAGAAACTGAGTTATTGCTTTTGAAAGCATCCCCAGGGAGCAGACTTTGACGGTGATGGGATATAATTTGTAAGCACTCTAAGAGGATGGTGTCCTACTGCAATCCCTTTTATTGTTAATTTTTCAATGGAGTGCACTGCAAATACATCTGATCTTAGAAAGCAGAAAACCCGAATGAGGAGGCATTCCATAGCTGCCCCTCTCTCACAGTACTTTTACTTTTGAAGTGACTTGGACATCCATGAACTGATGTTTGCAGGAGTTCAAAAATATTAAGCTATGACTTTTATAAGGAGCTCTCAGACTTGCATTCTTTGGACTCAGACTCACATTTTTGATCGGACATCATTGACGAAACCCATTCATGTAGATGACAGAAGAAATGTTGAAGTGTGTCACAGTGCCCCGTAATCGATTTAGCTGACTTTTTTCTATCTCCAAACTATAAAAATGAACACACGAGGGATCGTCTGGAAAAAAAGATTTCCGCATGTTATTCTCCAAATTGGCAGCCCGAGGAGTAAGTAGGGTTGAAAACAGATTCCAGCAATGGTATTACAAGATTATTCCTTTCTGACATGTTTTCTAACTCATCACACACTGTGAATACAATGCTATCCTTTCTTCAGTGACATAATATCGACTACATAATTATCCCCATACACAAATATCGATATCCGAAATATCGACATCCTATCTGTAAAATGTAAAATACAAAAATATTTTAAAAAAATATAGATGTTAAAAATATCGAAGTACAAAATATCGAGATTTTTATATATAAAAAATAATGCTAAATAAATTAAATAATAAAATCTACTTAAAAAAATTATTTAGATGTAATGTACATTTTAACAAATATAATAAATAAATGTAATTTAAAAAAATGTAAACGTACATATAAAAAATGTAATATATAAATGTATATTTACTGTAAAACAATTAATAAACAACTTTAATTTAAAATATTATAAAAATATAAAAATTAACAGATAAATATATATATATACATACACCTATAACATAAACAGTAGGGAAAGTGTTGGATAGCATAGGGGTAAAAAATGCTATTCCCACTCCAGTGAGTGCAACAGTAGGGAAAGTGTTGGATAGCGGAGGGGAAAAAATTATTATTCCCACTCCAGTGAGTGCAACAGTAGGGAAAGTGTTTGATAGCGGAGAGCTAAAAATTACTATTCCCACTCCAACTACTGCAACAGTAGGGAAAGTGTTGGATAGCGGAGAGGTAAAAATTACTATTCCCACTCCAGTGAGTGCAAAAGTAGGGAAAGTGTTGGATAGCGGAGGGGTAAAAGTTACTATTCCCACTCCAAAGAGAGCAACAGTAGGGAAAGTGTTGGATAGGGGTGTGGTAAAAATTACTATTCCCACTCCAGTGAGTGCAACATTTGGAAAAGGGTTGGATAGTGGAGGGGTAAAAATTACTATTCCCAACAAAGTCAATTAAAAATAAAAAAGAAACAAAATATCAACTACAATACAAAAATTGTTAATAACACAAAAATAAAAATTATATAAAAATATAAATAATTACAAAAGATAGAAACATATTACAATGTTAAAAAATCTAAAAATTACCTACAAACATTATGTTATAAAAATTTTAAAAAGATTTTACGAACAAATAACTATATTTAATATAAATTAATTATAATCAAAAACATTATTACACAAAATCAATATTTTTTATTTCCTACCCTATAACACCACACATTTCACAACACACATTTACATTTCTAAAAAATTGTACCTCCATAATTAATATAATTAATTATCAAATAAACAAATATTAATTAAAATTAAATTAAAACATATACAAATTAATTTACTCACAAACATTACCCCTATAAAACCAAAATTCACACACAAAATAAAAGTAAACAATTACCATAAAAAGTTATCGATTAATAAATGAATAATAATGAGCAAATAATTATTAATAAATAAAACTTAAAATACTTTCCACCCTCTACCCCAACAAACTCCATAACACACACATGAAAATAATTACACAGTTTCCATAACTAATTTTACATTATTAAATTATTATCAATTAACAATAACCTATTAATTAATTGAAAATGATTTACTTTCCACCCTTTACCACTATAAACCCCACAACTCACATCTCAAATTAATTACACAATTTCCATAATTAATTTTTAATTATTTAATTACAATTAATTAACAATTAATTATTAATTATTTTTAAATAAATTACGTTACACCCTATTCCCCTATAAACCCACAACCGGCTCCTACAAAATTGGCACAATTAACATAATTATCAATTAATTAATTATTAAAAATGAACAACCAATTAATAATAATAAATTAATAAAAAATTAATTACCACAATTAACACTATAAAATCTAAATTAAATAAATACTAATAAATAAAAAATATTCATTCATTTATTATAATTAAATTACTTCCCACCCTATTCCCCTATAAACCCACAACCCGCCCCTAAAAAAAACCCACAATTAACATAATTATCAAGTAATTAATTAATAAAAATTAACAACCAATTTTTAATTAATTAATAAAGAAATTATTGCCACAATTAACACTATCAAATCTAAATTAAATAAATACTAATAAATAAAAATTATGAATTAATTTATTATAGTTAAATTACATCCCACCCTATTCCCTATAAACCCACAACCCGCTACAAAAATTTAATTAACATAAAATTAATCACTACTAAAAATTTAACACCTATATTTAAAAACAAAAGCAATACTTGTTAAAAATAATTAGATAACATACTTTTAACATACATACTAAAATACATAACACTAATATAAAAATTGATATTTTAAACAACGATATTTTTGCAAACGATATTACTGACTACGATATTTAAAAAAACGATATTGCTTACCTTAAAGTCGATATTCTGGACCACGATATTCTTGCTGTCGATATTCCTGTATCACGATATTTCCAACTCAATATTTTTGTATATCGATATTAAAAACTCGATATTCTGTCTGTGCACCCTTCAGTGGCGTAACGGAACCTGAGGGTACCCTGAGGGAACCCTGCAAAGTACATAGAGGGGGCCCCCGACAACCACCTACCACTTTGCCCCCCTGCCAAAAAAACGGGTATATTTTGAATTGAAACCTGCAAAATTTAATGAAATGCCTCTATATTTGCGTGCTGAAAGTTCTAAAAAGACAGTGAGAAACACTCTTAACATATAAGCTATGCCATTTGTAACATTATTGTCAAGAGCAGATTATTTAACTGAGACAGCAACCAGAACAATGCCAAGGAGCGGTCCTATTGTCTCAGGAACTGCCTATCACCGAAGAACAAAGAACAACTACATAGGGTCTGAATTAGAATTGACATTGATGGAAAACAACTTGAAACTTTATAAGACAAACCCAAACCTGCAATTTCACAGACTTGACTGACAATATACACCAGAAGTACACAAGATATAACTCAGTATCATGCCAGCTCTAAGAGAAATAAACTGAGGAGGCAATTTCAATTTCCACCATCATGGCTTTATCAGTAAGCCGGACATAAACAGGCAGGCAAACAAGGCTGAGGATGAAAACTGCTTGGATGCTTCAGAACATTAATGCAGATGTTTGTCTGTGTTTATCATTTCTGTATTGTAAACAATGCTTATGACACGATTTAAGGTGCACATATTATAGACAAGTGCAAACAACACCATAAATAACACATCATGTAGGATAAAAACAAACCACATCAGCAAGGACCTAATGACAGAATCTATACTAACTGTAGATGGTGAAGCAAAGGAAAAAGGCCAAATACTTTCAAAGTGCATAATATAACAATCAGCAATCTAGCAATATACAAAACTCAAGCGCGTTTGTAAAACAATCCCCCTTTCTTCTTGCATCAAAGTGAAAACACTTTCAAAGTGCATGATAAAAACGTATCCAGCAGTCTGCAGAAATGAAGCCAGGTTGGTCAAACAATTCCCCCTTTGGTTTGTGCATGAAGGCGCAAACATTTAAAAGTGACTGGTCAAACAATAACAAGTACAGCAGCATACAAAAATCAAACCAGTTTAATCAGACTATGGCCCTTTGGTTTGTGCATGAAGGTGCAAATATTTCACAGTGACTTTTTAAACAATAACAAGTACAGCAGGCAGCAGCATACAAAAATCAAACTAGTTTAGTCAACCAATGCCCCTTTGGTTTGTGCATGAAGGTGCAAATATTTCAAAGTGACTGTTAAAACAATAACAAGTTCAGTAGGCAGCAGCATATACAAATCCCTGTACTGTACCCTTCCCAGGCACACACACATCTAGTATCCCTAAGTGCAGGAAAAGGTCCTGGGGTCCTGGTCCTGGATGGTATTGCCAGCGTTTGTCTGCAATAAGTAGAGGAGATTGGCTTGAGGCACTAGACATTTCCAGCCCCGTTTCTATAACTGTGCAAAGAGAGTTTGAGTGTTATCTCCTCCTTGATTGAAATTAGATCTCCCAGGAAGTGTCCTGTTGGGTTCTAATGTTCATTTAGAAAAAAGGACCGGAAGATCTTCTGAAAGACTTCATTGATACTCTCACCCCAAACAAATGGAGGATTGATATAACCTACACTATTTCAAAAAAAGAAATTGAATTTCTGGACCTTACAATCTACATCGAACATAACACCCTGCATAATAAAATCCACAGAAAGTCAACAGCCGCCAACTCCATTCTCCATGCTTCCAGCAGTCATCCCCATCACACAATTGCTAACATCCCATCAGGAGAATACCGTCGAGCACGTATCAACTGCAGTTCAGATGTAAAATATGACAAAAAATCCATGGAGATTACAGAAAGATTGAAACAAAGAGGATATGAACAACAACACCTCAAAAGAACACAGAACCTCTTTGCCCAAACCGATCTCAACTCCCTGCTACAAAATAACCGCTCGCAAGATCACAAACAAGTTATCCGCTTCTTAACCCAATATCACAAAGGACAACAATCTATAAGTAAATCCCTTAAAAAACATTGGAATCTCTTAACACAAAATACCACTGTGTCAGATGTCCTCAAAGACACACCACAACTCAGCTTCTCTTGGAGCAAAAATCTCAGAGACACTCTGGGGCCGATTCCGATTCTGGCCGGAAATCTCTCCGACCGAGCCGGACCCGGAGAGATTTCCGACCGAATCGGACCATAGCAGTCCGACCGAACGAGTACGATGCGTTCGCATGCTATCGGACTCGATTCGGTCGGACTCCCATTGAAGTCAATGGGAGCCGGTCGTACAACGCGTACGTGGGCTCCCATTGACTCAATGGGTGCGAGGCGAACAAGGGCGCCCCCTACAGCGGGTACGCGTCGAAGCGGGTCGCGCCGTACATGCACAGGTAGGGGGACCCATGGGTCCCCCCCTGTGTGCGACTCGCGCGGCTAGGCGTACAGGGGGGTCCGACACGGACCCCCAAAGTGCGGCTCCGACTGCTCTTTCGAGCCGGACGGCGCGAGTCGGTCGGACTGCTCGCGGCGCGCATCGTACTTACCCGGCCGGGGAACGTCTCCATTGCGCAGTGCGAGTCGTGTCCGTGCGAGTCGGTCGGAGCGGTTGGGTCCTGCGAACGAGTCGGTCGGCGATTTCGCGTACGCTCGCATCGTACTCGCTCGCCCGGACGCACGTCCGACTCGGTCGGGAAACAGGGCTCCGAATCGGATCCGGTAATGCCGAGTCTGATTCGGAGCCCTACCGGCCGAGATCGGAATCGGCCCCTCTATGTCCATCTTTCTTCCAAAACAAACAAGACCCTGCAACCTTCTTGCATCGGCCTAATGGATTTTACACCTGTTCCAACTGTTCGATCTGCAAACTAGGAAGATCTAGAACCAAGGACGTCAAAGTGAATGGTCATTCATTTCAAATTAGAGACTTTATCAACTGTGAAAGCTCAAATGTAATTTACTTAATCTCCTGCCCCTGTGAAAAATACTACATAGGGAGTACAATATGACCGCTTAAGATCCGGATCCAAAAACATTACCGAAACATCCACAAAACAGACACCAGGGAGCCACTAATTGAACATGTTGAAACTTACCACCCTCATCATCGTACTTTCTCTTTCTGTGCCCGCAAAAAACTGAAACAACATGCAAGAGGAGGCAACCTTGAACACCGACTGTGCCAACAGGAAACAGCCCTCATCATTCATCTGGAAACAGTAGAGGAAGGACTGAATAAAGAACATGAGTGGCACCATTGGCTTTAGGTCAATACTAGTGAGTAATCAGGCGGAATTACTGGTACCAGACCCCCCTGGTCTTTTACAAACAAATACCATTCTCTTCTGTCTCCTTCTTTGATATGGGGTATTTCATTTTGTCCCATGTTTTCTGAGAATAATTATTATCTCCTACTCAGGAGCCTTCTCTCCTCTACATTTTCCCTAACTACACCACACACATCTAGTGTAGAGTCACTACTCCTGCACAGCACTGCACATCCACCTGAAGTAGGCCAAGAGTGAGTCAAGCACACAGCAGCTGAACTTTTTTTTAAAAGTGAGTTAGCCTGCAGGCCTCACTCCAGTGACACAGGGTAAAAAGGACCTGTTCACTACTACTGATCACTACACAGTATGCTGCCACCACTGCCCTTGTGCTGCTTTACCCACCACTATGAGGATAGCACTTTGGGTGCCCCTCCTCGTCCAACAAGACTGCATACCGTGAGACAGACCTATGTCATTGCACACCTGCATGATCTGTGCTCACCTATGACAAAAAATATCAGCATTAGGGATCCAGACAACAGTACAGTAGGGCCTTCCTGGCAGGGGCACACGTCTTTAAACACGCAGAGGACTTTTCCACCCTATAGATAGATAGATAGATAGATACATAGATACATAGATAGATGATAGATAGATAGATAGATAGATAGATAGATAGATAGATAGATAGATAGATAGATAGATAGATAGATAGATAGATAGATAGGTAGATACCAAATTCTTCAAGGGGGAAAAAGTCATTTGAATGCAATTATTAAGATCAAGATCATGATTGTAGGTTTCAAAAACCACTATCTGAAACCAAAATAGTATTGGTAAATAGCTTGTTACTCTTCTCTTCAAGCCTAAAGGTGGGCACGGTACCATAAATTGAGGTAACACCTAGGTTTTCTATATCATCTTCTCTTTCTTTATAGTCTATTTTGAGTTTCTTCCTGCTAAGAAAGAGCCACGGTAGGTATGTGAGCACTAATATTTCTCTTCAAGATTAAAATATTTTGCAATCTCTTTTGAAAGCTAAAGTGGTATTTCTCACTGTGGTTATAAAAGAAGAACATGCAGCAGTCATGAGTCCTTGGGTAGGCACTCAGGGGAAGCCAATTCAAGGTGTCACCAAAAATGGTATAGAGAAAATGAATTGGTTTAAATAAAAGGAAACATTAAGCCCCCAATTAAAAGTGATCTGGATTGAGATGCCAGGATACTGTCTAAACAGAAGGAGCGATTCCAGACAGTGTATCCAGACCTAAATCCTGCTGTTCTGAGTACTGGTCCCTAGAATGTGAATTAACATGTGAATTGGAAATTACCTGGTCCAAAACGGCATATGGAGCCTCCCTTCTGTGGATAAATCTGCTTCGATTCACCACCAGCTATTAGGAGGTGGTAAATGGGTGCACGACCAGGTCAGCCTTTGCAGGGTGGGTAGGGCTTCAGGGGTATTAGAGGCAATGGGTTCTGATGTCGTAGGAGGGGTCAAGTGGGGACCAGAGAATGGGGTGTATTCTTGGGACGGAATTCCAGGAGTAAGCCAGGAGTTTTCCTGGCTTAATATTGAAATTTGGAAGTAAGCCAGGAGTACTGCAAGAATACGTCATACCTACTCATAGAAAACCTTTTGTGAATCAGACTGTGTGCGAATTGAACTCCATGAGCCAATTCACAAAAGATCTGCTGGGAGTAGGTGAGACTTACACATATAGCACTCCTATCTTACTCATGATTTGTAGACATAAGGTAGACTGTTCCTAGCTTGCTCCTGCCTT
Source organism: Calotriton arnoldi (assembly GCA_963921515.1). Lineage (NCBI taxonomy): Eukaryota > Metazoa > Chordata > Amphibia > Caudata > Salamandridae > Calotriton > Calotriton arnoldi. The sequence continues at coordinate 68,094 of CAWUFW010011882.1, forward strand.
GCTCACAGAATTCAAGAATAAGACAGGAGTACTACAATATTAAGTCATAGCAAAACCTTTGGAGATTGTGGCCTGTATTTTCCCCTCTGCAATGTCATTACACATAGAAAAGCTCTGCAAAAGGTAAACTTGCAGACACATTTTTCATCTTGGCTATCTTTGTTGAAAGTGAAAAAATATATTGCTATACAGTAAAAAGTATCACACTATGCAGAGACAAACATTGTGGGATTGAAATGGGAAACTTTGCAGGCTTCGCAAATGGAAAGAATTGGACACTTTGAAAATCTTTGCAAGTTAAAAATGGCACCCATCTGCACTCTAACCCTTAAAACTGTTGTGCATCAAATGTCTTCTTTTGGCTGGCACTATTACCCTATTCATTCCTTTTTTGTATGGTTTGTAAAAGCAATATTAATGCAGTCAAAACTAAGACAAATCAATGGCATGAGTGTTCCAAATGTACTTTTAAAATAGTAGGTAATTTAACTTAAGTAAAGGGTCAGTAAATACAAAAATAAAGTAAAATGTAAATGAAGGCCACAACCAACCACAAAAAAACAAAACACTGCACGGCCAAGCATTCCTCAAAGAGTAAACGCTCTCTGTTTCAGAAATTTGTATGCATCAAATCTTAAAGGACCTTGGTACGCGTAATATAATCCAGCCCGTTAGAAGACGTTTACATAAGTTTCCAAGCAAAGGTGACCTGATCATTTCATGCTGCTCACAGTGCAGCCGAAATGACCCCGATAAATGAAGGAGGATTAGCCAGACACTAAGGCAAACAACAGCACGTAATACACATCTGGAAATTTCCATAGCAAGGTCCATCTTCGCCATTGGCACCACCTAGATCAAGCCTGGATTTCCAACCAATATTTCCCAAGGCAGTTGATAAGTCTGAAAGGACAATCTTTGTGAGTAGTGTTAGTTAAGAGTTTGAATTGATTTTTATTCAACATGTAATAGGGGTTGCTGTCAGTGTGCTCAAGGTGCCACGCTGAGCTGCGTGCTGGACTGATATGATGATTGCTTACATGATAAATGAAGCACTAACAAGCGTAGCTCTATATTCCTGTGTAATACAACAAAAAGTGATCACTATATTCTATGCAGGGTAGAAATATATACATTAACGTCGTTTACTTTGTGGCGTTTTTTGTCTTTTTGTCGGTGCATTTTTAAAAATATGCAATTCTATTCGCTCACAATTTTCAAAGTACATTATTTGTACGTTTACTTTCAAGGCAGTAATATGTGCATTAGCATCAAATTTGAATTTCTGACTATGTGGCCATGGCGTAATGGAAACAATTTAATGAATAGAGAAAGTCTTTTTACCTGAAGAGGTGGAAGGAGACGTGACCTAACTTAGGGGTCCATTACGATGGCAGGCGGACAAAGTCCGCCCGCCACCGTAACGGAATGCGGGACCGTCCGCAAGGGGTGCGGCGGTCCCGCACCTGACATTAGGATGCCACCGCCACCATGGCGGTGGGACACCCTAATTCCAGCATTGTGACGGCGGTGCTCACAGCACTGACCGTCACAATGCTGTGAATGCACGTCGTGCATTTGCATGCACAACGTGACAGGCACCGTACGGTGCCTGCCACCTTGTGCATACAAATGCAGGGGGGTACCATAGGTACCCCCCATGTGCACCCCCCACCCCCTCAACACCCTGGGGGCCCGCAACGGGCCCCTAACAGCAAACACCGTATGCCTTTCCATGGCGGCAACGCTCCCATGGAAAGGCTGCTTTCCGCATTCATCTTAATATGGATGGCGGTGTCTTGCAGACACCGCCACCATATTATCCTTGTTTTCCGCCGGTCGACTCGTCGACCGGCGGAAAAGCGGTGGACGATCTTTCCGTCCGCCGCGGACCCCCCATCCATCATAATATGGCGGGGGGTCTTTGCTGTGTGGATGGCGGGCGGATCGCCCCCGCCGGGCCGGCGGTGACTACCGCCGGGGGCGATCCGCCCGCCATCATAATGACCCCCTTAGTTGCTTGCAGGCTGCTTCGGTAGCGTCCATGGGGGCAGACGCAGTTGGCTGGTGCTGTCGCACATGCAGTTTACACTGCATGCATGACCCGCCCTGCCCCACCCTGCAGACCATTTCATGATGGCGTGCAGGCATTGCACCAAATGGGAATTTGCAGCACTGTGGCTGCGTGAGCCCAGCCTCTGTCTCTGAAACAAGGGGCAAGTTTTAATAATGGCCTGCCGCCCGTGTACAGAGCCAGCCTTTGCGGTGCATGGGCGGCAGGCCATTATCATTATTAAAAAGCTCCTCTGCCTTGGGACTGTGCCCAGCCGAAGCATGCCGTGACACTGACTGCACATTAATATGTAAGGTAATTGGTCCCAGAGTCAAGCCAGTATATATTGTGCTAAGGGGGCCCCCCTAGCACTGCAGGGTATGTGGGGGCCTATGTTACGCCGCTGCCTTTCTTACATAATCTTTCCCTGGACCTTACCCATTATAAGTGATTTGGTCTCCCACTGACACAGATTATTGGCGCCTCCTGACCAAAGTAAGGAAGCCTCAGTATGGACCAGAACCATTACAGATCATCTATTCGGATTTTCAAATACCCTGAAAAAGTAATTGTGACAACCATGCGTCGGCTGTATTTGATTTTTTTTAACTTGACGGAGAACCTCTGTTGCTCATCTCATTGTATAACACCTGAAGCACTTTTTGTCTGACAGTGGATATTACATTACTGTAATTTATGGTTTGTGTTGTCAAACTATGTATCTCCAACATATTGTACACCCTTACTGGGCGGAACATGAATAGAGTTTTGTGCTACATACAACCTAACAAAACTCAACTCATATAATTTGTGCACTATTAATAAGCCAATATGCTTTGTGTGCTCCAGACAAATAATATTATTCTATGTAGTGATGTCTCTGCCATCACCCTGATTACCGCATTTGTAGAATTAGCTGTGCTTGCTTCTCAGCAGTAACCTGAACTTCCTGCAGCCAACAATGCCCACTGTAACCCAGGGAGGTGAGGTTCATTTGAACCACTGCTACCATTGTAATTAGTTTTTGTTTTCCAACGCACTATATAATCAAAGACTAAGGGGCCGATTACAATGTCATTCGGAAAGGCTCTGAATGGGATTCAAAATCTCAGAATCCGATTCGGAACCTATGTTTCCAACCGATTCATACACATTTCCAACTGACCGGTTACAATGCCTGGAAACCGTTCGGGATGCCCGATTCGGTTCCGAAAGGCATTCGGACAGCCCGAGTCTTTCTGAGCCGAATCGTACAGCTCTATGGACATGGTTTCCGAGTGAGCGATTACGATGACCGATTCGGACAGCCGTTCCGATTCGGTCTGCTCGACATGAAACAGCTATCAGAATCTGACTTTGGGGCCCCTTAGCAGGCCCCTCCTCACCCTGAGGCCTCCAGTTGGGGCCCGTGGGGGTACCCAAAGGGCCCCCATGCACAATGTGGCAGGCACATTTTTTCAATGGGAGCCTGTGTACTCATTCGGAACACAGGCTCCCATTGAAGTCAATGCAAGTCCGACCAAACGATGTTGGGAAGCATCGTAATCGGTCGGTCGGACTCGCAGATTCAGTCAAAAACGATTCCGGAACCGATTCGATCAGAAGAGTTTCCGAATGACATTGTAATCGGCCCCTATGTTGGGTAAATCATCTTCTCATCTAAAGGGAAATATATTCTTAAGAGAGGTTTTTAAAATGGCCTCCTTTCACGCAACAAAGGATATGAATTTTCCTGGTGCTGATGCTTTCAATCAAGTCTTTGGCTCTCATTATGCATGTGTGAATTATCGCATTTATTAATATACATTTAACAACTGCGATAATCAAGACCTAATCCTTATTCACCCAAGCAAAAATGAGATTTTGGGTCTTACCGCACCAAAATCCTTATGGCCCGGTATTTTATTGGCATTTTTTTCCTAGGAAAATACCGGCGGGTCAAACTGAAATTTACTTAGGGAAAATTCCAGAGGTCAGGTGTTTGCTGCAGAACTCAGAATCCCAGAATGTGCAGAAACAAACATTACACACATGCCAGAATTTCACAGGCCACTCTTAATAAAGGCCTTAGAGACTATGAAAAAGTTGAAGATAAATTTCAAAGGATGAGGATGTGGTCTATTTGCTAAACAGGGGATGGCTCCTCCGCTAAGGTGGAGGAGTGTCGCCCCACTGCTTTTCAGCACTGCAAAAAAGGAAAAATAAAATGATAATAACGCAATGTCATTATCATTTTATTTTCCATGCTGAGACAGTTTTGTGGGGTTGGGCAGAGCAGGAGAGAGGAGTTGTGGCACTCTCTAAGTGTGCATTACTGTTTGGCCGGCCGGCTTGGTCCGACCAAACAGTCATGCACACTTTGCAAGTTCTCCACCGACTGTATTGTACAGCCTGGTTGGAGAACATGCCCAGGCACCCAGTCCCTGTCTCAGCACCGAACCAGGGGGGTTCAGACCAATCCCAACAGTGCAGTGCAGTGTTGTAATTCGCTTAGGGGAGCCTAGGTGCTTCCTGTTCACACAGAAGGGAGAGGACGGAGAAGACCGAGGAGAGGAGGGGGGTGGCCAGCCAGCAGGTAAGAGATCTTTTTTTTTACTTCCCCTCCATGCCCCACTACTGCTGCCTGGGAGCAGCCTTCACTGTTGCTAGATTGCTCACATCGGAATCCAGCCAGTAGCAACTCGTGGAGGGAGTGCTGCGTGGCCGCGGGGCGGGGGAGGAGCAGGGTGGGGGGTAGTAAACTACGGCATACGACCGAACAGAGGTAAGTAAACAAATAAATAAATAAAACGAATTTCATTGCGCGCGCTGCATTGCCAAATGCGAAGCAGCGCGCGCAATGAAATTCGTTTTATTTATTTATTTGTTTACTTACCTCTGTTCGGCCGTATGCCGTAGTTTACTACCCCCACCCTGCTCCTCCCCGCCCGCCCCACCGCTCGCGGCACTCCCTCCACGAGCCGCTACTGAATCCAGCTTTAGGGGTATCATAGAGTTCACTTGCCCCAGGTGGTCTGCTCACTGTGTCATGTTTAGGAATCAATATACAGCTTTTCCTCTGCCTAGAAAATAGGATTTCTCCCCCAGCCACAAAATCCTTTGAAGACCAGGTGGAAGAAATTAGAGCATGTCTGCATGAAAATAAAGGTGCAACTTACCCTTCTTTATCTCTAGCCCATTATTTCATTTACTTAGTATTATCTGGGGTTGATTTATGACCATTTTTGTGGCACCTCCCAGGCCCTTAATAAAAATATACCTTGGTACAACTAGAGTTATCTGATTTCTGGATTTTTTGTCCCAAACGGATGTGGGTCTTTCGACATTGTGTGGGACCTCAATTATATTTCTTTAGACCCAGATGTAGTCATATATTACCTACTGCACAATGTGTCCTGCTCAGAAATCCCAAATCTTCCATGATCGTTGAGCAGAAGTTAAGGTTATGTAGCATACTGAGAAAGGAATCACTGATAGCTTTTTTTGTGGTGGCGCAGAAAGAAGGTGGTTCCAGTTCATTATGGAACCTGTGGATTTGTTGACGGATTTGTTAATGGAGGGGGTGAGCAAGTTGATAGAGGCTATGTGGTGGTGTTTTCATATCTTTATCGACAATTTTTCTCCTTGTTCCTTACTTAATGAAGGATGACACTAAACAGAGTAACCAGGGCGTTCTTATGGACAGGTACACTTTTAAAAATATATTTTCTCATTCCGATGATGCAACGTACAATCTTGATTAGCATGTGGAAGCCTGTCTATAAGATATAAGTGTTCATCACTTCCACGTAATTCTTGTATGAGGGAGCTAGAAGGGCAGGATGGGAGCAATAAAGTGACAATATATCCTTGTGGCATTGAAAAAGTGGCTACAGACTGTAGCCAAAGATGGGATCCATCATGTTTTTGGCCCCAGTAGCAGCAGACAAATCCTATGTGCACTGGGAAAGGTTTATATCTCCCATTCCTAGGGAAGATCTTTGCCAGTGTCAGATTGCTGTACACAGTAATGAAGAGCTCAAAGAGCCAGGGATTGAAATGTTTTGTGGCATATGATGTGGATTTGGGTTTAAGATTGTTATCACCTCCCATAGCTCCACTGTTCATCTCCTTTCTTCCCAGTGTTCTTCCTCTCTGCCTGTACACCCATTTCCACATCCATACCCTTCCTCTGCTGTTTTCAATGTACTTAAGACCTCTGCTTAATGCACTCTCTAATTCTAAGCATGCCTATAAAAAACTTATGAACCACTCTGTAGCTAATTCGGTTTTTGATTGAGAGTGGTGAATACCCTTCTCAAGCAACAACCACAATCCCTGTCATGTTGAACTACGAAACTCACTTAATTACCCTGTCCCTACCCCCCTGGTAGCTTGGCACAAAAGCAGTCAGGATTAATTTATAGGCCATAACTTAAGTATTTATGCAGCACTCAAACAGTAATAAAGTGAATACATACCACAAGAAAAATCTGACACCAAATTGGATAAATAGAGAACATTTTCATAAATAATTTGACACCAGGATGACAAAAAGCCAATCAGTAGAACAGGAGTTATGAATTTTAAATATTTTTAGTAAAACAATCGAGCCTAAAATATCAAAGTGCCAACCGCAGTCATCGAGTCCCATGAGACCGTTGCAAAGGCAAAAGGTATGGCTAACCACAATGTGTTTTGGGCCTGGTCTCTGATTACCTTCGGACTTCGAATCATTTTGTAAGAAAAATGTCTGAGAAGACAGAGTTCAGCGGAGCAAGGCAGACAGCGGTGTCTGAGGAGGACGTGTCATCACCGGGGAGTCTCTGGACGCAGTCACTGTGAAGATTCCTGTGTTCAAATTTAGCCTCTTTTTTGTAAGTCAACAACCTCCAGTGGGATGAAGCTCAGGCTTTAGCCGATGAGGGCTCCTGGAGGCCAGATACCCTTTGGAAGAGAAGCCACTGAACACGGTTTGCTGCTAGGGAGAAGAATGCAGAGGGAGCTACTGCAAAGTCACGCTGACCGGCGAGGCAATGCCCCTTGGGTGGATCAGCGAGCAGGAGGTCCCGGTCTCCTGTCTGTTCTCAAAGCACTTTTTGATGGAAAATGTTCTAAGTACTAAGTTTTGTTTTTTGGCTGTTTGGGCATTTTTTGCACCACTTCCAAGGTTCCAGGAGTGGGTGGGCACCACTTGGCAGGCAGGAAGAACTAATTTCAGGATGGTTCACCTGCAGGTTCAAGGTTACTGGGTCTTTTTATACCCCTGCAACTCAGAACAAGAGGCCCACACGCTAGCCTTTGGAGTCACTCCTGAAGTCCTGGGATCAAGCAAAAAGGCATGCCTCAATAAGTAGGGCAGTCCTCTGAAGGTACAAGGCAGGCTTCAAGCAGCAGGGAAATCCTCTGGTAGCAGCAGGGCAGTCCTCTGAAGAACAAAGCAGGCCTCAAGCAGCAGGCAGTCCTCTGAAGTACAAGACAGTCCTTCTAGGAGTCCTACACAGGTCCAGGAGGAGTGGGTCTGAGGATCCTATGCTTATATCTTGAGTGGGCTTTGAAGTTTCTCCCCCATAATTGATTCTGGAATTTCCTTCCTCTCTGACCAGGCTTTAAGAGGTCTGAGGTGGCAAAATGCTAGTGTGAAGTTCTTTGTGAGGGTGCTGAGGAAGCTTCTATGAAATGTAAGACAGGCATGAAACAGCTCTGCCCTACTCATCCTGGCAGGAGATGACCGATCCTGCCACCTAGAAAAAAGACTCCTGCTCCACCTCCATCACGGACATGTTCCAGAAAGCAGATCCCCTTCATCCACATGGGTGGGGACCCTCCAACACCACTTCCGGCATTGGAGGAGGGCCTTGCCTCCCGGGTCCCAGAGACTAAAGAGGATATCCAACTTCTGCTTGTTGAATTCTGTAAAGATATCACAAGGCCTTGGCAGGATTTCACCAGGGCTATCACCAACCTATACCAGTCCCTGCGACAAATTGATTCCCGCCTGATGCCATAGAATCAACAGTTGCAGACCAAACACTGGACAATGTAGACCGTACAACACACATAGAGAAGCTGGAAAAGAATCAGCAAATGCTCCAAGACAAGATTGACAATCTCAAAAACTGCTCCAGGCATAATAACATACATATTAGGTGCATGGCAACAACGGTCTCCCAGGCGGACCTTGGGGCGCATGTCCAGGTCCTCTTCGCTAACCCCGGGCGGGTAACTCCACTCCGCCAGCGGAGGATGCAGATTTTTGCCTACTTCATGCTCTGTTGCAAATGCAGTGTTAAGGCAAATCTCCCCTCCGTGGCGGTGCGGAGTTAGCCAGCCCCTCCACCCTCCCAAATTAATTAAAAATTTAAAAAGAAGGCACTTACCTGAGTGGCTGCCTCCTCCTCTGCCTGGCCGCTCTCCTTCCTGCTCCTCGCCATCCTTCTTCTATGAAAAAAACCCTACGGCAGAGGAGGAGGCAACCACGCAGGTAAATGCCTTCTTTTTACATTTTTATTTAATTTGGGAGGGAGCGGAGCGTAGTTTCACTGAGTTTTTTCAAACTCCCTGGAACTACGCAGAATTCCTGGACGTCACCCGGCATCTGCAGAACAGCCGCCACTTTAGATTACACGACAAGAAAGTTGCAGCCTGCGCGCCAATGGAGGCCTGCAAGGTTCTGGGAATGTCCCCTCTCCTAACTTAGAGGACCCTCACGGCTCGAGGGATCTAGCACTGGTGGATAGAGAAGGAGGTTGACGCTTCCAGCCCACATGCTCAATGAAAAAGAAAGCATGCAAACAGAGATGCCAAGCCAACAAGAACACAGAATAGCTTCATCAGATGGTTATATTCCGCCCTGAGCCTCTCCTAAAACTCAAGGACTGGGACCGAATTGTCGCCCAAAAGTACCTGACGATATATTGACTATCTCTGTTGAACATTGATTCACCCAATTGAAGAATGACTGTGAGTAATTAGGGGAGGATGGCCCTCATGGTCTTTTTGGAGCCTGCCCATACCCTATTTGACTACCTTTGTTGTTCCCTATGTCCCTTGTCTTTTCCAAATCTTACAGGAGGACCACTAGGCCTGCGCACAGCGGGGGCCGGGTGGGTGGATTGATTGTTGGTTCACTTATTCATGTTTTATTTAATGTTGTTGTTTAGTTTGTTTCTTCATCCACTGACACACATTCACAACAAGTCTCGGGGTGACAGGACAGAGGCACACTATATACCCCATATCTTCCACGTGGGTGGGGATCACCCACACACCTAGTTATGACAAACATACCCATCATCTCCAACAAGATAATTTGATCCGCACACACTTCACACAAGAAGTCAATTCCACCGAGTAAGATGGTTCACACCTGGCAGTGTGTGAAATATAGTGAAGGACGCCGTGCTGGTGCTACACTTTTAAGAGGCATGGGTCAACATTGACCATATACTGTTCAAGGAATTTCTCCTACAACACCATCTTGTTTAAAGACTACAGACTGAGGAAGTAAAGCTTTTGATGCTGCACTATTACGAACGGAATCCTATAGAGGTACAAAAAGACACGTGCGTCCTTTAACCGGAAGACCACAATACTGTAGGGATACAGAAGCAGGAGCGTAAGGTGTGCTCGTTTTAAGAAGAGGGAACACTTATTGAAACAAGACTGATGTTTGATGAGCCCTGAAGAAGTCCTTTAATAGGACGAAACGCGTTGGCTACTGGCTACTGTGAAGAAAAGAAAATAAAGACTTAAAGAATAAAGAATTGTGTGAACCATCTTACTCGGTGGAATTGACTTCTTGTGTGAAGTGTGTGCGGATCAAATTATCTTGTTGCAATTGTCTGTTGTGAAAGTCTTCACGACATAGGAAACTAAAAGGGTCCTGTTTCCTTTGGTCAACGCACCACATTGTTACAAATTTTCCCATAATATAAATAAGTGCGGTGTCATATCTTAGACCCTTTTCTGTAAATCATTATACCCATCATCTCCCTTAATGTCCATGGCCTAAATACCCCAATGCAGAGCACTAATGAACTGGCTGCACCAGAAGTAGGCCAATGTGGCACTACTCCAGGAAACACACCTCCTCCAGGTCGATACAAAGCGCCTCCACTCCCATTGGCATCCTACACAGTTCCATTTGTCCTATATACGCAAAACTAGGGGAGTGGCAATACTCCTCTGATGGGACCTCCCCTTTAAGCTAGACAGCACATATGGAGACCGAGAGGGCTCAAAGGTAGGAATACAGACCATGCTTGGCAGTACCCTGATGACCATTGTTTCTGCAAATGTGCCCAACAGGGAGAGAGAGGAATTCTACTATGATTTCTTCCTGAGGAACTCCCTCTTTGCAAGAGGAGACATTTTACTAGGCGGTGATCTCAATGTCTCCCTTGACTCAACGGATGTCAGATCTATTTTTGATGGATGCCTGGCACCACCACCATCCTCACGAACACGACAACACATTCTACTCCAATGTCCACGAAACGTATTCGCATCTCAATTACTTCTTGGTCTCTCGGTCCCTACTCTCCAGGCTGGTGGATACCAGGATAGATGTTAGGGTCTTGTCGGATCACGCCCCAGTGTTGCTGGCAATGGGACCTACTGACCCTCAGCGATCTTATCTGAAACCATGTGTAATGAGCAAGATAGCACTCCGTGACCCGACCCTCCGAGACCGGATCAAAGACACAATTGGATACTACTTTGTTGAGAATATTAACGGTGTACTGTCCCCAGCACCCTATGGGACGTGGCAAAAGTGGTCTTCAGTGGAGAACTCCTCTCACACATGGCAGAATTTGAATGAGCAGCCAAACTTAACAAACAGCAAATGGAAACCCAGATACAACTAGAAGAGACAAGGCATAGCATGGGAGGATCGCACAGAACCCAACAGGATCTCTGTCACCGCAGAGGTGAACTTAAGCACATGTTAATGAAGAAGGCAGCAAAGAAGCTGCTATATTTTTGCCAAACCTATTATGAATGGGGGAACAAGGCAGGCAGGCTCCTGGCCCATAAAATACGCTTATGGTCAACCCATACACATATTAGGGAAATTAAGGATCGGGAAGGCAGACTACAACAAGAGACGGAGCACATAATCGCCATCTTCCATCAATACTATTCAGCCCTCTGCAAAGTCCTAGACATGGATGCACAACACCAAGATGACTATCTTTGCGACTACGATCGCCCAGACAGGGAAGAAGAGTTAGACCTACAGGAAGAGGATATTTCCCCAGATGAGATCAGTGCGGCAATCAGTAACCTTCCATCCTGCAAGGTGGGTTCCGGCCACATTTTACAAAGCCTACACCTCCCTGCTGGTGAAACCCCTAGTGATTGTTCAACTTTTTCCTGAAATCGGGAGTAGACACAGACACAATGTTAGAGTCTCATCTTACGCTACTCTTGAAGCACAACAAACCCTGCTTTTACTTGTACAGACCAATCACGCTGCTGAATTGTGAAGTGAAACTCTATGCGTCAATACTCATGGCCCGGCTTTAATGTATCTGACCAGCCCTTATTGCTTCCCTTCAATCGGGCTTCATTCGCAACAGGCAGGCCAAAGACAATGCTCAACTGGAAGTCGCACTCATGGAGGTTGTGAAATGGCGGTGACACATGATGACTCTCCTTTCTCTCAACGCCTAGAAGGTGTTGGACATGGTGGACTGGGCATATCTGTTGAAAGCACTGAATAAAACTTGTCTAAGCCCCAAAATGAAAACTTTCATCAGGTAGATTTTAAAAAAATCTGCCAGACTCAAAATGAATGCCTCATTTTCGCCTGCCATTAAGTTTACCAGGGGCACGCAATGGGGATGCCCCTTGTCCCCCTTTGTCTTTGCCTTGAGAATGGAGCCCTTAGTAACCAAAATCCAGAGTAACCCTGCAATTCGCAGCATGATGGTCAATGGCAGAGAGCATGAATTTGCCTTATTTGCTGAGATATATTGTGCTTCATCAGTAACCCAAACTCGACCATTCATGCACTGATGAGAGAGCTAGACCAGGTTGCCCAAGCTTCAAGCTTCAAAATTGACTTGTCTAAATCATGGGGCATAGGGGTATCAGAACCTCAGGGCAGCCTCAGGGGGCCCACCCAAAGGGGCTGCTTGCAAAGGGCAACATCAATGATCATATATCTTACGGTCCAACCCCCGACACTCACGAATGCCCTCTATGATAGCAATATTCCTTATTCCTCCCCTACTCACCTCCCCCTTCAAAGACCTTTATAGGTAGCGCGAGCTAGAGATCTTCTGGCTAGGCCAGCACAAATGTCTTAAAATGAACTTTATGCCCCGACTACTATATGTCCTCCAAATCCCGCCCCCCCTCTCGACTGGAATCATGACCCTGAGAGCAAGCACTGCGTACAGGTGGAACAAGCCTTTTCATTGATCCCACTGGGTGGTTTCCTGTGGCTTCCTACATCTGCCCGGGCATGCGCCCCCTCACCTCTACCATTGATGTCCACACTCCAAGCCTACTGGCGAGAGGTACAGGGGAGACGTATGTTCCTGATATACACCTTTTCTCTCACTCCCCTGGCTAACAACCCAGACCTTCACCTGGGCGCAACAAGCCCAGGTTCCCTTGGTTCGAATTGGCGATGATCTCCCACTCTGAGGGACTTCTACAAAGATGGTAACTTGGGGACAGTTGGGGATCTAGTTGAGAAATATGCCCTGACCAGGGCTAGATACTTATAAGATCGAACAAGCGCTACACTGTGCCGGTAGGCCCCCACCCGCTTAGCTATGCAAAGGGAGGAAACACCCATAGAAGCCCTATACCTCAACAATGTTTGCAGCAGAGGAATCTCATGACTGTATAGTTACATCCTCAACTTCACCCCTGCCAAAGAAACGTGCCTATGTGATACAATTGGCCAAGGACATTACAGATGAAACATGGGAAGTAATATTGAGGAGTTTCAAAGTCATCTATTTGTCTCCGATATATAGAGAATTCTTACAAAATCCTAATACGCAGGTACCTCACACTGCACAACTCCACAACATGTTTGGGGGCTCGGAGCTGTTTTGGAAGGGGTGCAGGGAATGGGTCACTTTACTACACACATAGTGGACATGCCCTACAATACAAACATTTTGGGGCGAGGTCCTCCACACGATACGCTCCATCACTAGCGTCTTGCTGCCACACAATCTACTTCTGGTCCTCTTAGGGCACCCGGGGGCGGATAGATTTCTGCCTACGATGACTCCTCAGGGGCAAATGTTCTTCCACCTCCTTCTGGCAGTTAGATTGAGCATAGCCCAGATGTGGAAGCAATCACAAGCAACCTCACTAAACATGTGGTGGGGGCAGATGTGGGAAATCTATGCTATGGAAACGCTTACCACAATTATAAGGAATAGAGTTGCAAAATTCAACACAACATGGCATTCGGTTCACTGATAGAATATCGATGCCTAAAATATCCCCAGACACTAATATCGAGTCATAAATATCGATGTCAAAAATATTGACCCCTATATTTATAATGGTAAGTATAAAAATATCACAAAAAAAATATCAATGTAAAAAATATAGATGTACAAAATATCGAATTTTTATATATATAAAAAATAATGTTAAATATAATAAATAATAAAATTAACTTTAAAAAAATATTTGGATTTAATATACATTTTAACAAATATAATAAATACATTTAGTTTAAAAATAATTAAACATACATATATAAAATGTAATATATATATATATATATATATATATATATATATATATATATATATATATGTATATATATATATATATATATATATTTATGGGTTAGGGCTCCTTCTGCCTTCCCCCGCCCTCTGCAGAGGATCGCTGATAGTTGGCGGAGCACGCCAAACAAAGGAATTTCTTAAATGCACAAATAAAGCGATCACTCAGAGGTCTGCAAACACCAGTGGTTGATTTTATTCCAGGTTACGCGTTTCACTTGCACAGCAAGCTTGGTCACACAGTGATTCATGGGACAAGACTGGCAATACATAGGCAGTGTGGAAATCAAAGGAGGACCAACAGGTAGATACATTACTGCAGCCAAAATGGCATCCATTTTGTAGTGTGGTATTACTACTTTTAGTTGTAAATAAATTGTCACTGCAGATTGAAAAGGTGTATTTCTGTCATACATACATTTCCAAAGTGAATCATGGGTCCCACCAGTGAGATAAAATCAATTCAATTCAAGTGATAACCTGTGAGGCTAGATGCGGTAAACATTCGTTTACTCATGTCACACGACAGACCTAAGATTCTACGGCAGCCATTTTGTAACGTTAAAATTCGAATACAAAGTGCATACAGTTCGACATTATTACACTGATCTCACAATGCTCTCTGCATTAAATGTGTACAATACACACTTATCAGCAAAGGAATAGCAGAGACGCCTTATTCAAGTCCTAGGGGTTTTCCTATTGTTAATTTCATTCGGCATAGTGCGTTAGGGACCCTCTGACCCAGACTGTGATAGTGTAAAGTAGTCTGTTATTAAAGAGCCGTATTTCACGGCAATGGACTGAACTCTGTCCTTGCCATTTCCATCAGGTCTGAAAAAGGTCAATATCAAAAATACAGCTGTTTATGCAAGGTGCCCTGAAGAATTGACCACCAAAAAATTGGCCCCTACATTTCTCCATGTATTTCGCCTTTCCCAGTCCATCAACAATACACCTAGTCGTCCACAACGGAACAATTAAAAATTATGTGTCTGTGAAATAATAGTAACTTAAAACGTTGACATAAGACTGAAGAGAGAATATAATTAAAGAAGAACAGGTCTCTTATCTGTCTAGTCGGGCCCTCCACCATTACGATAGAAGAAAAGGGTAGGGGTGGATTTCAGTGAAGGTGGTTCTCAGATTCTGCCCCTTCCTTTTCTCCTGTGTAGAAAAGAAAAGAAAAACATTAAAATCCATGAGCCGTCTCATACTTTGGATTAAAACTTATGTCAAAAAACAAAAACAAAATTTGCACAAGTGTACAGTATGCCAGGTAAAGACCTCTCTTACAACAGGAAGAATTATACAGTTTATTACAGTGCTTATGCATTATTCATGTAAATGAATGCTCATTTCTTCGTCTTGGTTAAGCCCTTCCGGGTTTTTAGTTTGGAGGTTAATTATATGCCAGGATTCTTTTTTGCGCAGGTGAAGGACTCTGTTGCCCCCTCTCTGTGTGTATTCAATTTGTTCTATTGCAAAGAAAGTCAGGAGGGAACTGTTGGAAAGATGGTACTCGGCAAAGTGTCTGGCCACAGAGTAATGAGGGTCTTTATTCGTAATAGCCCTCAGAAAAAACCACAGCACGGAAACCGCCCTCCTCACCGCAACAGACGACATCCGCACCCTACTGGACAAAGGAGAAACAGTAGCCCTCATCCTCCTCGACCTATCAGCGGCGTTCGACACAGTCTCCCACCACACCCTAATACGCAGACTCTACGATGCAGGAATCCAGGACAAGGCCCTCGACTGGATCCGCTCCTTCCTCTCCGGCAGGACGCAGCGGGTCAGACTCCCCCCTTTCCTCTCGGACCCCACACCTACCACCTGCGGAGTCCCCCAGGGATCCTCCCTCAGCCCGACGCTCTTCAACGTCTACATGGCTCCACTCGCCCCCATCGTCAGAACCTACGGACTCAACATTGTGTCATACGCAGACGACACCCAGCTCATCCTCTCCCTATCCAACGAGCCCAACACCGCCAGACACAACTTTCGAGAAGGCATGGAAGCCATCGCCAAATGGATGAAAAACAGCTGCCTACAACTAAACACCAACAAAACAGAAGTACTCATCATGGGCCCAAACCCCGATGCCTGGAGCGACACCTGGTGGCCCCCCGCCCTCGGAAACCCGCCAACCCCCACGGACCACGCACGCAACCTGGGAATCATCCTGGACTCCGAGCTCAAAATGGACCGCCAGATCAACTCTGTCTCGTCTTCCTGCTTCCACACCCTCCGCCTCCTTTGTAAGTCCTTCAAATGGATCCCCTCGAACACCGAAAGACCGTCACTCACGCCCTGGTCACCAGCAGACTCGACTACGGCAACGCACTCTACGCCGGAATAAACAAAAACCTCACCCGCAAGCTACAGAACATCCAGAACGCCGCCGCAAGACTGGTCCTCAACCTGCCAAAACACTGCCACATCTCCCAGCACCTGCGCACACTCCACTGGCTCCCTGTCGAGGCGAGAATCACCTTCAAGATGCTCACCCATGCACACAAGGCCCTCCACGGCACCAGACCAGCATACCTGAACAGCCGACTCAAATTCCACGCACCCCAAAGGACCCTACGATCAGCCCAGCTCTCCTACGCCGTGGTCCCCCGCACCAGAAAGACCAGATCGGGAGGCCGCTCCTTCTCCTTCCTCGCGGCCAAAGCATGGAACGCCCTTCCGCTCCACCTCAGACAGACAACATCGCTCCCCATCTTCGCAAGAAACCTCAAAACCTGGCTCTTCGACAGACCCCCTCCTTGATGGATGGAACCTGCGCCCCCCCCCCAGCGCCTTGAGACCCTTACGGGTGAGTAGTCGCGCTTTAACAAACCCCTGATTGATTGATTGATATGTTCCAACACCCTTTTCTTGGTGGCTAAGGTGGTACTACCTACATATCTTTTCTTGCATGGGCATTCTAGGATATAGATGGGAAATATCATGCCGCATGTGAGAAATTGTTTTATAGTTCTTTCTCCTGTAGGTGTGGGGTAAGTCTTCCTCATGGAGCTATTCCTACAGGCCTTACAGTGGCCACAGGGGAAGAAGTCCTGAAGGTTGATCTGTGTGTTCAAGCTTTTGTTGGTAATGTCCCCTTTCACTAGGAAATCTTTGAGATTCCTCCCCTTCCTGTAAGTTATCTGTGGTCTATCCTGTATGGTATGGCCTATGACTGGGTCACTGGTGAGGATATTCCAGTTCCGTGTCAGTATTTTGGATATTGCCTTCGACTCCTTATTGTACGTGAGGATCACTCTGGTTGTGGTATCTTCCTCAGTGTTGGCTTTGTCTCTCAGTGTTTCATCTCTTTCAATTCTGTCGATTTTGTCTTTCACTCTGTTCAAAACCCAATTGGGATACCCTCTCTCTCGGAACCTCGTCATCATGTTCTCTTGTTCGTTCAAGAAACTTTCTTGTGTGCTACAGTTTCTTCTCGCTCTCAGCAGTTCACCAAACGGAATGCTCCATTTCAGTGTTTCAGGGTGACTGCTGAGAGCGTGGAGAAGACTGTTTCCTGCTGTCGATTTCCTGTGGAGTTTAGTGCTCATCTTGTTGTCTATGATCTCCACCACTACATCAAGGAATTCAATCTGCTTGTTGCTGATGATATAAGTGAGATTGAGGTTCAAGGTGTTGTTATTGAGTTCTCTGATCATGTCTCTAGCACTTTCCTCACTGCCCTTCCACACTACAAAAAGGTCGTCGATATACCTGTACCATCTTATCACCTTGTTATGAGCGGGGTCTTGCTCGAGTTTTTTGAGAACTTCCTCTTCCCATACCCCCAGAAAAAGATGAGCAAAACTGGGGGCAAAGCAAGTACCCATCGCGGTGCCAAGGATTTGCTTAAACATAGTACAATTGAATAAAAACATGTTATTAAGGAGACAAAATTTCATGAGTACTAATAACATTTCAGTATGTTCCAGGTAACAGATTTCACGTGTGTTAAGAAAGTGTTGGCAACAAAGGACACCCAGTGAGTGGTCAATAATGGAGTACAATGAATTTACATCCAGGGTGATCATGTGATAGTCTTCTTCCCATACAATATCTTTGATTTTGCCCAGGAAGTCTTTGGTGTCTCTTATGTGTGAGGGAAGTTTCTCTACATAATCACGGAGAAAGTGGTCTATATATTTAGAAATGTTTTCTGTGACACAACCAATGGAGGATACAATGGGTCTGCCAGGAGGTACTTTAGGATCCTTATGCACCTTGGGTAGTAGGTAAAAGATGGGAGTTCTGGGGTAATCACATTTCAGATAACAATATTCTTCCCATTGCAGGATCCCTTTATCTTTGTACTCAGTGAGTGTGTTCCACACACTTACTATACTCGCATTGTACTCATGTACATCAGTGGTGACATAGAATCTTGTATCTGTGTGTTGTTTATTGGCCTCAGCGATGTAGGCTGCCCTATCCCAGAGTACAATGTTGCCACCTTTGTCGGCGGGGCGGATGATGATGTTCTCATCCTCATTCAGGGAATTGATAAATTGCCATTGTTTTTTGGTAAAGTTAGTCGGATCAGTGTTTCTATTGCACAGGCTTTTTCGGAATTTAATAAGATCTTTGGTCGTAGTCTCATGGAAAGCATCTATATTGTAGTGTGGCATGAGTGGTAGAAAAATAGATTTAGGTCTGAACTTCGTGTTAGCCGGACGGTCGGTTCTAGGGATGGAATGTTCTTCAAATTGATCTAGACCTGATTCTTTGTATAGGTCCTGCATGGCCGTCAATGTTTCCCTATCTCTTATGTTAAGAAACGTGCTGTGATCGTCGACCGGTCTTTTGTCAGAAATTTCTGGTGTACCCTTTAAGCTGTGCCATTTTTTTAGTTTAACTTTCCTCACAAATTTAAACATGTCTACTCTTGTCTCAGGAGAGTTAAAAGAATTAGTCGGGCAAATGGAGAGTCCTAGGCAAAGTGTTTGTTTTTCAAACATAGATAGAGGTCTGTATGATACGTTTATGATTGTTCTATTTACCATATCGTCTTCCATCATTTCTGATTCTTCTGGCCCATTTGTCTTGTTCCCTTAAGCCGATTTCCTCATCCTCTGCCTCTTTTGTTCTCTCTGTCATTGGAGTTTCCTTCTTCTCCAGTTCCTTCCTGGTTTCTTCCTTGTCCTCTGCCCCATCCTCGTCCTCTCCCTCGCGTTTTTGTTCGTTGGACAGTCCGCGGTGTTTCCCTCCGTGTCCTCAGGACACAAAATTCGTCCCAAAAAGTTGGTTGGATTCTTTGTCCGTGTTCTCTTGATGTTCGGGGGGTTTGTACTTGGCGTTCCTCCACTTCAGCATCATTGCGAGCTACAGAATCAGTTCCGCTCACGTTCTCTGTCTCACTTTCAAGGGGTTCTCCCAGTGATAGTTTTTCGTACAAATGATCATATTTGTGTGAATAAGTTAATATGCGGCCACTCTCGTAATCTATGCAGTCGCGGTGGAGTTTGCGTAGCTTACGTGCCTTAATATCCTCTTCATAAGTTTTCAATCTCAGTTTGACGTCGTCTACAAATTTCTTTATTATATCTTGTTCTTTGTGGCTATTACGTTCATCTTCCAGTGTTTTCAATTCTTGTAGGAGTGACGCCCTGTCCTCCCAAGCGTACTTTACCAGGATGGCTAGCATTTGTTTGGAGCTCTTTGCCGAATTTTCTGAACATTCTTCTAGCATCCTGGGATTGGGGGATTCGTATGAGGGAGTGATATATATTCGTATTCCTCTAGGTACCATATCCTTTTCTATGTAGTCTTGTAGTGAGATGGCTTCCCACCACTTTGATGTTTCTGACTTTTTGATCTTCTCTAGTCTTCTGAGTTTATCCTGTAGAGTGGTGTCTTTGGGTTTAGTTTCTGTCCTTACTTGTCCTTTGTTTGGCGCTCTGGCAAAGAGACTGAGGGCAGCTGCCCTCCTCTCTGATTCTTCTTCCATGTTCGTAATATTCCTTCTTACCTGCACACCTTTGTGCAAAAAATTGTGGACTGCGTGTAGAGCTGGAGGTGTCCTGGAGCATGCACCTCCCCTTCACGAATGTGAGGTTCCTGCTGCTTGAAGTGTCAATACTAATAATAGCGTGCTATGTTTGCCAGCACGATCTACTTATGATGTCCGTAACAAGTATTAAGGATAGGATGTTAAGGGAAAATATGCCGCACAGTGCACTGACTGAATGAATTTCTACAGGGGAAATCCTCTGATAGTATGCCTTGGTCCGTTGTACTAGTTTAAGGCTTTAGGCAAAGTGCTGTGTATTGATTTGTCAGAGATGTGGAAACGGAAATTACCAGAAGGAAGCAGACAAAAAAGCAAAAAGCAAAGTGTCAAATTCTATCAGTAGTTCCTGGACTGGACGCAGTTCATGCGGGTCACTACCTATCTATTGCACATCCCTTGTGATCATAGTTCGGGATATGCTGTCGGGTAGCGGTCGGGTAGGGGATCGGGTGGCGGCATGTAGGGAGCGCTCTTTGTCAATTTCTCTGTGCCCGCTGAACCTGTTATGCAGGCTCTGTAACCCGCCACGGACAGGGCGGAAGGTGAGAAGGACACGCGTCCTTCGACCCGTCTCTCTCCCCCTCCCCGTACCCCCGGGCGGCCCCAAACGGAGTCCTTACCTGCACGGTTCAGGGCTTCTCGAGCTTCAATTTCAGATGCAAGCTCCTCTGCCACGATTCTTCCGCTTTCCAGACCTGAATGCTTTGTCTCAATAGTACCGCATGCCACGTTGTTTTCTCAGTGCACGGTGATTCCGTATCAGTCCCTGCTCCAAGTTGTCAGTACTGTTTTCCGATGGCCGGGTGCTGAGAACTGATTGCCTGGTCTTTTCCTTAGCGTTTTCTGCTATTCGCATCGGTAATCGTGATCGCGCACTGCCAGATCACGTAAATGCTGGTTTCCTTTTGTTCGTATTTCTCCAATTCTCCGATCTTCCTCTTCTTCTCCGTGTGGACACTTCAAGCCGGGCCCCGGAAGGCTCTTTCAATGTTTATGGGTTAGGGCTCCTTCTGCCTTCCCCCGCCCTCTGCAGAGGATCGCTGATAGTTGGCGGAGCACGCCAAACATAGGAATTTCTTAAATGCACAAATAAAGCGATCACTCGGAGGTCTGCAAACACCAATGGTTGATTTTATTCCAGGTTACGCGTTTCGCTTGCACAGCAAGCTTGGTCACACAGTAATTCATGGGACTAGACTGGCAATACATAGGCAGTGTGGAAATCAAAGGAGGACCAACAGGTAGATACCTGGAATAAAATCAACCACCGGTGTTTGCAGACCTCCGAGTGATCGCTTTATTTGTGCATTTAAGAAAAAATATATATATATATATATTTACTTTAAAACAATTAAACTATTAATTGTAATTTATTTTAACATTTTATAAATATGTAAACATTTACAAATAAATATATATATATATATACATACACCTATAACATAAAATCTAATAAAAAAAACATTATATTATAAATTAAAACATAAAAATGTTTAATAGTCTTTAAACTTACATTTTGCACTCCAGTGAGTGCAACAGTAGGGAAAGTGTTGGATAGCAAAGGGGTAAACATAACTATTCCCTCTCCAGCGAGTGCAACAGTAGGGAAAATGTTGCATAGCGAATGGGTAAAAAATACTATTCCCACTCCAGTGAGTGCAACAGTAGGGAAAGTGTTGGATAGCGGAGGGGTAAAAATTACAATTCCCAATCCAGTGAGTGCAACAGTAGGGAAACTGTTGGTTAGGGGAGGGGTAAAAATTATTATTCCCACGCCAGTGAGTGCAACAGTAGGGAAAGTGTTGGATAGCGGAGGGGTAAAAATTACTATTCCCACTCCAGTGAGTGCAACAGTAGGGAAAGTGTTGGATATCGGAGGGGTAAAAATGACTATTCCCACTCCACTGAGTGCAACATTAGGGAAAGTGTTGGATAGCGGAGGGGTAAAACTTACTATTCCCACTCCAGTGAGTGCAACAGTAGGGAACATGTTGGATAGCGGAGGGGGAATACTTACTATTCCCACTCCAGTGAGTGCAACAGTAGGGAAAGTGTTGGATAGCAGAGGGGTAAAACTTACTATTCCCACTCCAGTGAGTGCAACAGTAGGGAAAATGTTGAATAGCGGAGGAGTAAAAATTACTATTCCCACTCCAGTGAGTGCAACAGTAAGGAAAGTGTTGGATAGCGGAGGGGTAAAAATTACTATTCCCACTCCAGTGAGTGCAGCAGTAGGGAAAGTGTTGGATAGCGGAGGGGTACAAATTACTATTCCCACTCCAGTGAGTGCAACAGTAGGGAAAGTGTTGGATAGCGGAGGAGTAAAAATTACTATTCCCACGCCAGTGAATGCAACAGTAGGGAAAGTGTTGGATAGCGGAGGGGTAAAAATTACTATTCCCACTCCAGTGAGTACAACAGTAGGGAAAATGTTGGATAGCAAAGGGTAAACAGTCAGTTCAAAATTAAAAACAAACAAAATATCAACTACAACACAAAAGATTTTAAAAAACAAAAAGAAAACATTTATAAAAATATTAAAAATGTACAAAAGATAGAAACATATTATAATGTTAAAAAATCTAACAAATACCTAGAAAGATTTTTTTACAAATTTAAAAATAATTTACAATCAAATAACTTTTTAATAGAAATTATTTATAATCAAAAACATGAGTTATTACATAAATTTAATATTTTTTATTTCCTACCCTATAACACCACACAATTCACTACACACATCAAAATTTTTTAAAAATTGTACCTCCATAAATAACATAATTAATTATCAATGAAAGAAATATTATTAATTAAAAAGCAAATTAAAACAGATAAAAATTAATTTACTCCCCAAACGTTACCCCTATAAAACCAAAACCCACACACAAAATAAAAATAAACAATTACCATAAATATTTATGAAGTGATGAATTAATATTAATGATCAACTAATTATTAATTAATTAAACATAAATTGCTTCCAACCCTCTACTCCAATAAACAGAACACCCACACCTAAAAATCATTACACAATTTCCATAACTAATTTTACATTAATAAATTAATATCAATTATCAACAACTTATTAAGTAATTTAAATGTTTTTACTTCTCACCCTTTACCACTACAAACCCCACAACTCACATCTAAAATTAATTACACAATTCCCATATTTAAATTTTAATCAATTAATTAGCATTAATTAACAAATCATTATTAATTAATTATAAATAAACTACTTCCTACCCTATTCCCCTATAAACAGCACCACCCACTGCTAAAAAGATAACACAATTAACATAATTAATTACCTATTAATTAATTATTAATAATTAACAAGCAATTAATAAATAATTAATAATAAATTAATTCCCACAATTAACACTATAAAATATAAATTAAATAAATATTAATAAATAAAAAATATGAATACATTTATTATAAGAAATGTATCATAACTAAATTACTTCCCACCCTATTCCCCTATGAACCCACAACCCACTCCTAAAAAATGACACACAACATAATTACCAATTAATTAATTAATAATAATTAACAACAAATCAGTAAATAATTAATAATAAATTAATTCTCACAATTAACACTATAAAATGTAAATTAAATAAATATTAATCAATGAAAAATATGAATACATTTATTATAATTGAATTATTTCCCACCCTATTCCCCTATAAACCCACAACCCGCTCCTAAAAAAATGACACAATTAACATAATTACCAAGTAAATAATTAATAATATTTAACAACCAATTAATAATTAATTAATAATAAATTAATTGTCACAAATAACACTATAAAATCTAAATTAAATAAATACTAATAAATAAAAAATAATAATTAATTTATTATAATTAAATTACTTCCCACCCTATTCCCCTATAAACCCACAACCTGCTACAGAACTAAAAAATGCAAAATTAAATTAAAATAACATTAATAACTAATAACATTTTAACACATATATTAAAAAACAAAAGCAATACTTATACAAATATATAGTTCACATACTTTTAAAATACATACTAAAATACATAACACTAATTAAAACATCGATATTTTAAACAACTATATTTTTTCAAAGCGATATCAATGACTTCCATATTTTCAAAAACGATATTTCTTACCTCCAAGTCGATATTCTTGACCACAATGTTCTTGCTGTCGATATTTCTGCATCACGATATTTCCAACTCAATATTTGTGTATGTCGACATTTCAAACATGATATTCTGTCTGTGCACCGTGGCATTTATTCACCACTTACATACAGAGACAACAAAGACCTGGAGGGCTGCTTTTGACAATGTCCAAGATGCTGAGGGCCTTGGGGAATGGGTGATGCCCCCTCAGACAAAGAGGGCGACCCACTGTAAGATACACATCTGCATTAAATGACATTATCTATCGGGAGACACCAACTTGGATGGTAATACCATGACATATCCTGACTGTAGATTGTACACTCTGCGCTGTGTCCTTCCTACTATTGTAGTCAACGATACTCAAGACATAGCTGTAATGTGTGTCATGTTTCTTTATTTAAAAAATGACTAAGGGCCCCATTAGGATGGCGGGCGGACTTTCGTCCGCCCGCCACCCTAGCGGTGCAGGGACCGGCCGCCAGACGTGCGGCGGTCCCGCACCACTGATTAGGATGCGACCGCCACCCTGGCGGTCGCATTCACTATCTTGACATTGTGGCGGGTGCTGCTGTAAGCAGCACCGCCTGTGCCAAAATGGCATGTTGTGCATTTCCATGCACAACGTGGCAGAGCACCGCGTGGTGCCTGCCACCTTGTGCATGGCAATGTAGGGGGTACCATAGGTACCCCCCAAGTGCAACCCCACTCCCCCGTTGGGGAGCCCGCAATGGGCCCCCAATGCAATTCCCGCCAGCCTTTCCATGGCGGCATCGACGCCATGGAAAGGCCTTTGAGAACACTCATCCTAATATGGATGGCGGTGCCTGGTAGGCACCGCCACCATATTAGTGCCCAGTTCCGCCCGGCCGGCAATCGTAACGATTGCCGACCGGCGGAAAAGTGGCAGACGCACCCATGATAATATGGCGGGGGTAAATAAGGTTGTGATGGCGGGTGGATCGCCATCATAATGACCCCCTAAGTTTTTAAACTTGCGTTCTTGACAAAAAGCCATGCATAACAAGGAAATGAGGTTCAGGTTTTATACAAGTTTTACAGACCTTCATTTATTATAAACCGGTCGTCCGTTTTGATGGCACACAATTTATAAACCTCAAATGAGTCAAATCTGTCTGATAATCAAACACATGGCCTTTGTCTTTGACTGCATGCAGTGCTCCGCTGCCTTTTTGCTAGGTTTGCACTGTAGGCATACCACATAGTGCACACATAAATACATGGCCTGTTCTGTCGCATGGCTATACTACCTTTTGATTTTATTAATTTACAGAACACTGCCTTGTCAAAGGTTGTTAATTCATAGTGCTGGATCTTTCATGGACAGGAGAGCTTCTCCGATGTGTAGGTAGAGCCTTTAATAGGCCCTGACCTCTGAATAAAGAGATTGTTGGTCCCAGGGAATCTGTGACTATTTAGCTTGGATAGGCCACTTTGAATAGGCTGTTTTTCACTGTTCTTTTGTTTTCTTGAAGGAAAATAGGTCGGGCTGGTATCGGAGATCTGGGCTTAATGAGTTCCACAGGTACGCTCCTAGAGAAAATCTGTTTTGGATGATTAAGCTGACTTTGTTTGATCTAAGGCCCCAACTAGGGGCCCGATTCCGATCTCGGTTGGAAGGGCTCCGAATTGGATTTGGTTTTACCTAAACCGATCCGGAGCCCTTGTTTCCGACCGACTCGTTCCCAATTCGAAACGACCAAGTACGATGCCTGGAATCCCTTAGCGCTGACCAAATCATTTCTGGAAGGCATACGGAGAGATAGAGCCTTCCGGAGCTGAATCGTACAGCTCTATGGAGTAGGTTTTCCATGCGAGCAAGTACGATGAACGATTCGGACAGCCTTTACGAGTCATTGTGCCCGGATCGAAAAGGCTGCCGGAATCGGTCTTTGGGGGCCCATAGCAAGCCCCCCTTCACCTGGGGCCCTCCGAATCGTGCCCGTCGGGGTACCAATGGGTCCCCCCTTTCAGACCATGCACAGTGTGGCAGGCACCAAGGGGTGCCTCCCACAGGGTGCACGATTTTCCCCAGTCACCCCTTTCTTCAATGCGAGCCTGTGTACGCGTTCGGTACACAGGCTCCCATTGAAGTCAATGGAGTCTGTCCGAATCGTATCCGGATGCATTCAAACGCATCGTACTTGTTCGGTCGGACTCCCCTGACATGAGTCATACGGAAAGCATTACGGACACGAGTCGTTCGGTTTGCTGTCCAACCGAGATCGGGCTCTAGGTGTTACATCGGGGAAAGATTTTGTAAGTATTCCAAGCCCATTCCCCCATAAGATTTGAAGACTATGCATAGGGTTGTACGACCGAACAATGCAAGGAAATACATCACATGCCTTAACCATGCATTTTTTACCCAGCAGTTTTTTACAGCGCATATGTTTTTACAACGTATACCATTACCAAGCATTGATTTATATATATATATATATATATATATATATATATATATATATATATATATATATATATATATATATATATATATATATGTATATATATATCCCAACCATCCATCCATCTCAGAAGAGAAAGTGGCACGTACTCATGATCGGTATGAATAGGGCTAATTTATTTTGTTCAGGTCTCCCACGACCCCGCAATAACAGAGAGACGCGTTTCGCCTGCACAGCAGGCTTTATCAATCTAATTTGGCGCCGTAAATTCAAAACTATATATAGCCCTCCCCTCTAGTACAGGCATTGATAGACATGGAGAACAGACTACACGGGTTAATCCATGGCTGGAAAAAACCTTCTATGCATGTTAAAATAGGTAAAGTGTATACGCCCACTTGGGCGGGACTATTAAAATCACCGCAAGTGCAGTGTAACTGATTGCTGCCTTTATCCCGCAAGCCTGAGCAGTGACCAAGGGCGAAGGTACGCCCGAAGCACGTTTGTACAGGCAAGCATGGCTGTCCCACTGATGTTGTGTATCCCGCTGTCCGGCAAGCAATAAAGGAATCAAACACGCCGTGTGTGGTCCTCCAAGTTTGGGTGCTTTCATATGGATTATATTAGCGGCCTGCCTTGGTCGCGGAGGACCCCTCTGCTAACACAGCGGATCCAGCGCTGCCACGAATACAGCGCATAAAGAACGACGTGCCTGCTTGCGACGACACAAAGTAAGCTGGATACCTACCTCGTGAGTACAACAGCAACCCACTGTGGAATTATGTTTTAATTAAGGGAACATTGGCGGCATCCACTATGGAAACAAGCAACTAACTCTATTAACCAGAATGCACCATGTGTATACGCCCACTTGGGCGGGGCTATTAAAATCACCGCAAGTGCAGTGTAACTGATTGCTGCCTTTATCCCGCAAGCCTGAGCAGTGACCAAGGGCGAAGGTACGCCCGAAACGCGTTTGTACAGGCAAGCATGGCTGTCCCACTGATGTTGTGTATCCCGCTGTCCGGCAAGCAATAAAGGAATCAAACACGCCGTGTGTGGTCCTCCAAGTTTGGGTGCTTTCATATGGATTATATTAGCGGCCTGCCTTGGTCGCGGAGGACCCCTCTGCTAACATAGCGTATCCAGCGCTGCCACAAATACAGCGCATAAAGAACGACGTGCCTGCTTGCGACGACACAAAGTAAGCTGGATACCTACCTCGTGAGTACAACAGCAACCCACTGTGGAATTAAGTTTTAATTAAGGGATAATTGGCGGCATCCACTATGGAAACAAGCAACTAACTCTATTAACCAGAATGCACCATGTGTATACGCCCACTTGGGCGGGACTATTAAAAACACCGCAAGTGCAGTGTAACTGATTGCTGCCTTTATCCCGCAAGCCTGAGCAGTGACCAAGGGCGAAGGTACGCCCGAAATGCGTTTGTACAGGCAAGCATGGCTGTCCCACTGATGTTGTGTATCCCGCTGTCCGGCAAGCAATAAAGGAATCAAACACGCTGTGTGTGGTCCTCCAAGTTTGGGTGCTTTCATATGAATATATATATATATATATATATATATATATATATATATATATATATATCCCAACCATCCATCCAACTCCGAAGAGAAAGTGGCACGTACTCATGATCGGTATGAATAGGGCTAATTTATTTTGTTCAGGAGACGCGTTTCGCCTGCGCAGCAGGCTTTATCAATCTAATTTGGCACCGTAAATTCAAAACTATATATAGCCCTCCCCTCTAGTACAGGCATTGATAGACATGGAGAACAGACTACACAGGTTAATCCATGGCTGGAAAAAACCTTCTATGCATGTTAAAATAGGTAAAGTGCATAGTGCAACAAGTCAATAAATATAAATAGCAGCATAATGCAAAGCCACCCTGTTTTGTCAATAAAAGATGTTGTCAATGCGTTCTCAGCCTGGGAAAAGAGCATATAAAAATAACATTCCTAAGTGAATTGGTAATTAATAATAGTACGGCACCAAAGCTCTCATATATATACACAATGTATTAATGGGGGGAGACCCTCCACAACCCCCCCCCAACTTACCTTAACTGTGTGGTAAAGGCATACATTGTAAAAACATACACATGGCAAAAACATGTGTGCTAAAAAATGCATGGTAAAGGCTCAACGTGGTAAAATCCTTGTTGTAAAGGCTGTTTCCCCTTTAGGTTGTATGACCAAACAACACAGGGAAATACATTGCATAACCACACATATTTTACCACAAATATTTTTACAACACATATGTTTTACAACGTGTGCCATTACCACACATTGTGTACATATATATAAACAATATAACTGTGGGGGTAGACCCCCCAATTTACCTTAAATGCATGGTGAAGACACGCATCCTAAAAACATACATGCTAACAATGAGTGGTAAAGGCACAATGTGATAAAAACCTTGTTGTAAAGGTTGTTTCCCTTTGCATAGGGGTTTGAATGTGATCCTCTTTGCCACCAGAGCCAGTGGAGATCTTTCACTGCTGATGTTATGTGGTTCAGGCTGCTTGATTTTGTATTCTTTGGTGTTTTTAGGGTCCTTCTTATGTGCACCTATGTAGACTTTGTTCCAGTGGTTGAGTTGAATTAGTACCAGACCACTGGTTAGTTCACTCCAGTATTTTCATTGTAGAAGAGTGGTGATCCTTCTTATCATCATGTATCATTACAATGTATTTGTGGGGGGGGGGGACCCTCCACACCCCCAACTTACCTTAAATATGTGATAAAGGCATGTGTTCTAAAAACATGCACATGGTAAAAACATGCGTGCAAAAAAATGTGTGGTAAAGGCACAACGTTGTTAAAACCTCGTTGTAAAGGCTGCTTCCCCGGAAAGGTTTTACAACCGAACAATTCAGGGAAATATATTGCATGCCTCACCACGCATTTATTACCCCACATTTTTTTACAGCACATATGTTTTTACAATGTATGCCATTACCACGCATTATTTATATATATATATATATATAAACAATGTATTTGTGGGGGGTGACCACGCCCCCAACTTACCTTAAATGCGTGGTAAAGGCATGAGTTGTAAAAACATACATGTGGTAAAAACATACGTGCTAAAAAATGCATGGTAAAGGCCCAAAGTGGTAAAAACCTCGTTGTAAAGGCTGTTTCCCCTCTAAAAGAAATACTTATGCTCTTGCAAGGGATTTCACGCTTGATAGAAAATAACATGCATGTTTAAGTTTGAATGTCAGAGAAGATGTGAAAAATAGTTCTACATCTAATAATTAAAGACAAATCCAGGCATGTTCTTCAGTGAATGCAGCTTCTGACTTGAGCTGAAAGACACACAGCGGTGGTATAATCGTGTGTGTATGTGACAGCTATAAGTAATAAATCGTCCTTATTTGTCAGTTCGAAGTAAGACTAGTCACTACTGTTAAATAATGCGTGTGGATGAAGGATATATCACATTACTAAAAACAACACATAATGTTTGATAGAACTCTTTCAGAAAGCACAGTAGCAAATGCTATATTCGCTGTGGATATGCCAGTAGGCAGCGTGAAGGGTGCTCAGGGACAATCTCTGTATTGAGGAAGGAAGGAAGGAGGGAGGGAGGGAGGGAGGGAGGGAGGGAGGAAGGAAGGAAGGAAGGAAGGAAGGAAGGAAGGAAGGAAGGAAGGAAGGAAGGAAGGAAGGAAGGAAGGAAGGAAGGAAGGAAGGAAGGAAGGAAGGAAGGAAGGAAGGAAGGAAGGAAGGATACTCATTCCAGGTCGACATCAAAATCCTACAAACAGTAATTGGGGAAAAAACAGTTAATTCTAGTAGCCCACTAAAGTAGCCCTGTCGGTGTTTGTATACACTGCAGAAATATTAGGCATCCTGCAGGTCACAGGCTTATGCAAGTACTTGGGTTTATGACATCCTAGTCGAAATGACATTCGTGGCCTCTTTCCGTTGGAAAATGCTATTGTTGATCCTTCTAGGGATAATCTGGCACCTTGGTGGAATTGGTGCGCTACGGAGTAACCATCAAACAGTGGCGGCATGCATAGGGTGTGCTGCGGGGCGGTGGAGCGGGGTGGGGGAGGGGCAGGGTGGGGGTAGTAAGCTCGGACACTACAACGGAACGGAGGAAAGTAATTGTACGTTCCTCTGTTCCGTCGTATGTCCGAGTTTACTACCCCCACCCTGCCCCTCCCCGCCCCACCCCACCGCCCGCAGCACGCCCTATGCGAGCCGCCACTGCCATCAAAGAAAATCAGGCCACAATCCTATCCCCCCAACTACCAATCATGCAAATTACAAATGCCTTGCTCCAGCAAGGAAGTGTAACAGCTGAACTAAACAAGTATGATACTAAAAGAACAAGAATCCGACCCATCAGATTTATCAAACTACAAACCCATCTTGAATCTCCATTTTATTTGCAAAATCCTAAATATAGAGATGACTTCTAAACTCCTAGATTTTATTGGTAATCTCAGACATCAGAGAATATCTCATGCCCTCTCTTGATGCTAACGATTCTGAAATTCCTATCCTACTCAGCATTTATATGGCATACTACCACAAGATCTGCCCTACTGACTACAAAACTGGGCAGGAATAAATGGAATATCACCTCAGTTGTGCAACTCTTTCCTCACAAACCGTTGCCAGCAAATCCAAATGGGTTAATTCTCCAGGTCAAAAAATACACCAGCTGCACAGTTGCCAAAAGCTTTCCCCTTTCCTCCCTACTGTTTAACATGTACATGAGACCATTAACAGAAATAGTCTCCCTCCACCAATTTCAATTTCAGATGTACATAGACGAAATACAAATCCTCCTCAAACTAGGGGACCTTTCAAACCAAACAACAAACCACAAACTTAACAAGTTTGAAAGATATCAAACAGGTCCAACACAAAAATCCCAATAACCAGCAAGGCCACAACCAGCTTCCGTTGCCTCAAATGACAAGGGAACTAAGAGATGACCTAACTCCATCCCAGGTTGTGAGAAATGTAGGGCCAGATGTACGACCATTGGATTTAGCGCCTCGCAATTTGCGACAAATTTGCGAGGCGCAAATTGCGAGGCGCTAAATCCAATGTACAACAGTGTCAGAGACATTGTTAGCGATTCCCAATGGGGTCGCAAAATGCGAGGCTCATCAATATTTATGAGCCACTCGCAATTTGCGACCCCATTGGGAATGGCCAGCCTCACAGGGATGGTGGCCTGCTGGGGTCAGCAGACCACCATGTCTGTGACTGCTTTTCAATAAAGCAGTTTTTTTTAAAAAATGCAGCCTGTTTTCCTTAAAGGAAAATGGGATGCATTTAAAAAAGAAAAAATGAAACGTTTTAGTTTCATTTTTTAAGGGCAGGAAATGGTCCCTGGGACCACTGCCTGCCCTTAAAAAATATTTTCCCCTGCATTCCCAAAGGGGAAGGGGTCCCCTGGGGACCCCTTCCTCGTTTGCGAGTGCTTTACCACCCTTCTGAGAAGGGTGGTAAACTGCGACTGTTTTGCGACCGCAATTGCGGTCGCAAAAGAGTCATACATACCTGGAGGACTCTCTATTAGGAAGGGACGCCCTCGGAACGCCCCTTCCTAATAGCGACTCGCTATTCCTATTTTGCGAGTCGCAAATAATTTGCGAGTCGCAAAATGGGAATAGTACATGGCCAACTCGTTTTTTGCGGTCGCAAAGGTGTCTGGAACCCCTCTGCGACCGCAAAAAACGGTCGTACATCTGGCCCTTAGGGAAATAATTTAGTAAGAGCAGTCCTTTAAATAGCAAATTCCAACAGTTGCTGAAAGCCCCATCCTCCACCTCATGATGATCAGAAGGATCACCTCTCTGCTACAATGAAAATACTGGAGTGAACTAACCAGTGCTCTGGTACTAATTCAACTAAACTACTGGAACAAAGTCTACATAGGTGTACATAAGAAGGACCCTAAAAACACCAAAGGATAAAAAATCATGCAGCCTGAATTTGTTTCATTATAACAAAATACCACATAACATCAGCACTAAAAGATCTCCACTGGCTCTGGTGGCAAAGAGGATCCCATTCAAACCCCTATGCATAGGGAAACAACTTTTACAACGATGTTAACACGTTGTGCCTTTACCACTCATTTTCTTGCACGCATGTTTTTACCACGTGTATGTTTTTACAATGCATGCCTTTAGCACACATTTAAGATAAGTTAGGGGTGGGGGGGGTCTCCTCCCACAAATACATTGTGTATATATATATAAACAATGCATGGTAATGGCATACGTTCTAAAAACATATGCGTTGTATAAAAATGCGGGGTAAAAAATGCATGGTTAAGGCATGCAATGTATTTCCCTGCGTTGTTCGGTCGTACAACCGCTGCACGCTTCATTCGTATTCCATTGTCGCGCTCCAAAACAGAAACTTTACGATTGCTTCCAACGAAGCAAAGTTACTTCGAGGCTCTTTACATTCATTAGCATTAAGCATTTGAGTACTTACTTTCACATTATGCATATACAGGCACTGTACAAAGATCATTAGTGTTTTTGGTTTCAAAATTGGCTCAAGGTCACCCCTTGGCATGAGTGCAACTCAGATATGCAGCACATTTCATTCATCATCACCATCATCATCAAATAACTTTATTTCGCATTACAATAAAGAATGCATGAAAGTACAAGTAAAATATCATTACATATGATACAAGGAACCGTAATTAGAAAAATGATTATAATACAGAGCAGCCAATGAGCAGTTAAGTTTAAAAATGTCATATTAAAAGATGAAAAATAGCAGTAAACATCGAGTTTCTAATTAAACAATCATTATAAAAATACTATCAGAAATATACTATAAAGCTTTTCGAGATCTTATAGCTGCCAATAAAAATGATGACACAGCGAAATGCACAAACGCGGTTTCTAATTGATAAAATATGGAAAGTGCAAGTGCAGAACAACGGAGTGAAAATTTGGTTAAAAGTGGTACAATAAAATGTGTTCTCTCTAGTGTGTAAAATGGACAAAAAAGAGTATATGCTCAGTAGATTGGATTGCCTTATCATTACAGAGGCAAGGGGGTAAATCGTTTATAGAAAATAAACATTAACGGCATATAATTGAATCTGAATCTGATCAAAATATGGCAATGCTGTCTATTCTCTACAAACACAAGGTAAGAGCTATGGTCTAAGGCACAGTTCTTCAAACTGTGGGGCGCGCCCCGAGGGGGCGCGACACCATCTCAGGGGGGGCGCGCACTCCACCCTAGCATCTCATTGTTCCCCACTTTCCTAATCGATGGGGCACGACCTGCCCATACTTTTGTAATTTGAAAGCAAACCGTGAAAGCAGTCCGCTTTCGGTTTCACAGCACAGGAGATTCCCTGCCTCCCACTGCAGCTGAAGCTTTTCAGCTCTCGGAATGAACCGTCCCGGGAAGGTTAGCTCTTCACAGGAAGGAGGCAAAGTTTCTCTTTTAAATTACATAAGTATGGGCATGTCAATTCTTCATAAATTGTAGAATGCGCACCTAATTGACTGTGTTAAAAACTTTCAGCTGGCTTTCCCTGCAGTTTCAATTATGCAACGATTTCATGAAGATAGTGTGGACATTTACTGAGTTGGTAACATTCAGACACATTGTACACTGACAAATTTATCATTAGTTTGAGTTTTAAAGCAATTTTGTTTCTGTGTCAATGATTATGTTTTTTAAACAAAACATTTGGTGAGGAGAAATGTTTGCATGTTTGCATGTTTATATTTTTATGGGTTTGAGAAGGGGCACGTAATGCGGTATCGTATTTTGTTTAGTTTCATGTCATGTAGGATGATTCAAATACTCTGGGGACACTCACGGTCGTTTAATAGTACATTAGCAGTTCTGTGTTTGGCAAGAAGGGGCGCGGATACGGTTCAAGCAGTGCTTAATTTGAGCCGGTGGTTTCCGGTACTCAGCACCGGCACTTATTTCACAGGGCCGGGGCTACGATTTCTGACCCTGCAGGTGGTGGTCTCAATATTAATTGCCCAACTTCAAAATAAAAAGAACAACATACCTTGCATGGTGACGGGCTGGTATGTTTTCATAGGCAGGCGTACGTCTGTCCAGGCAGGCATGATTGTCTACCACCACGTTAGTGATGTCATCACGCCTGTCATGAATCCTAGAAGTCATCATTAACGAATGGCTTGCATTCTATTCCCGGAGTCTGCTGCACACTGCCGCTGCCTGAGCCTAAGCCTCCAATTGGATAATTGTAGCTGGGGGCTGGCTTATGACCGAGTTAAGGCAAGGAAGCTGCAAGAGTGCATTTCGAGCTTGGGAGTGAGGGCTCGTGAGGAAGAATAAACGAAAGTAAGTGTGAACTTTCCACTTGCTGCGTAGCCAGAGTAGTATAGCCTGCAGCCGTGCATTGCTACTGTCCTCAATGTGCTCGATGCAGCTGTGGCCACCGCAACTTTTGTGTGCTATGGAGCCACCTGCAGTATCGGTGAGCTGCCTTCCAGCATGCTAATTGCTGAGTGTGCGTGAGCTCAGTAGTCGCAACAGCCATACTCACGTCTCACAGGCATTGGCAGCATTACGGCTGGGGACAGTGCTTGTGCTGTAGCAGGCAGGGTGACAGAAATTGCCGGATATGGCCTGGGATATGCGGATGGCGGTCAATTATGTAGTGTACCAGATTCCAGAAATTTCTGTCAGGTGGTGGGGGGGCCCGACATCTAAAAAATTGAGCTGGGGGGCTCAACCTAAAAAGTTTGAAGACCTCTGGTCTAAGGGAATATAAGGTAGACTGTCATAGAACCTAACAGATTGTTTGCTTCTATATCTATCCCATCTTTCTGCTACTGCTTTCTTAATAAAAATATCTTTTATGCTTGCTTTAGGGAATTTTTGGCATAAGGACGGAGTGTCATATAAATATGCAAGCCCCAAAGAGGCAAGAGTTTGACGAACATATGAAAGCCAGGGGATTTTGTGAGCAAGATCTAGGTTCATGATATCTATCAGGATCTTCTGATTTAGATCAACCGAGCTTCTTTTCCAGACTGAAAGCCATAGAGTGAGTGGGGCCAATTTGATAGCGTCAGTGATAAAAGGCAGACTTAGGGGGTCATTAGGATGGCGGACGGACTGGAGTCCGTCCGCCATCCTGGTAGAGACCGGGACAGTCCGCCATACATGCGGCCGTCCCACGCACCAAATCAGGATGCGACCGCCACCATGGCGGTCGCATCCTGCCATTTAACATTGCGGCGGGTGCTGCTGACTGCAGCACCCGCCAGCGATGCCAAAAAGGCAGGATGTGCATTTCACTGCACTAAGTGGCAGGCACCACATGGTGCCTGCCATGTTGTGCTGTAAAATGTAGGGGGGTACCATGGTACCCCCCAGTGCACCCACACCTCCCCCCAACACAAGGGGGGCCCGCAACGGGCCCCGTAACTAATCCCCACCAGCCTTTCCATGGCGGTATCGCCGCCCTGGAAAGGCCGGCTGTAGCCAGCATCATGATTTGGTGGACGGTGCCTGCTAGGCACCGCTACTATTTTATGCTCTCTGGACTGTCCGCCAGGCAATCTGTATGATTGCTTTTGGCGGACCAGTGGCAGACGGTCTTTGCGTCCGCCACAATCCGAGCGCGATTCCCTCCTCCATCGTAATGTGGCGGGGGGAATATCGTGGTACGATTGCGGAAGGACCGCCACCACATGGCTTCCGCAATCGTAATCGGCCCCTTAGTTGCTTGTGAGCGATAAAATTATTGCCTGCTAAAGGGAGTGAGAGCAATCTTTTAACAAATTTATCCTCTATGATTTGAAGTGCCCTCACCTCCGATATCCCCCATATAGCCGCTCCGTATGTGGCAATTGATACAGTTTTAGCCAGATAGATTTTGGACATTTCCCTTAATGGTTTACATCCTAATTTCTTGGAGAACCTGAAGATGGCAGCAATACTTTGGGCCATAAGATTTGATCGCGTCTGCAACATCTCCTTCCAATTCTGCTTGTCATCAAAAACAACCCCTAAATAATTAAAACAATGAACTTGCTCTATTTTATCCCCACCTAGATGGAAGCTAAACTGCTTCTTATTTGGACCCCCAATGCCATAATATGGGTTTTTGCTTTATTAACATGTAGGTTCAATTTATTCATAAAGGCAGAGTAATGTACAATCAAATTTTGAAGAGCCAGAGGAGTCCTTGCCAATGAAACGGCATTATCTGCATAGAGCAGAATTGGAAGGGGAGTCATCAGAACATGGGGAGTATCTATTGCGTTGTTACACAAGGCAGTATTTAATTCATTAGTGTAAAGGGCAAACAGAAACGGTGCCAGGACGCACCCTTGTCTGATGCCCCTTTCGATCTTAAAGGAATTAGTGCATTTGCCATGCCTCCCATACCGAACCATGGCGGTAGCGTCCCTATATAAATCCCTAATAAACTCTATAATTGCCTCATTTACTCCCTTTTCCTTCAAGATGAGCCAAAGTTTACTATGCACAACACAATCAAAGGCCTTAGAAAGGTCCATAAAGGCCATGTATATGGTGTCCTTTTTTGCCACAGTATACTTTCCTATCATCAAGGACACATTAAGACACTGGTCAATGGTTCCCCTGTCCTTCCTGAAACCATACTGTACATCCGTGAGGATCTTGTTATCCGCCGCTCAAGCTTCCAATTGATTTAATAATAGCCTACCCATTAGCCTGGCCGTAATGTCAAGTAAAAAATAGGTCGATAATTAGCAGGGGAGGAGGAATCCCCTTTCTTGAAGATTGGGATGGTAACAGATTGTTTCCAGGAGGGCAGGGGACCAGACTGTGCGATTACATTGAAAACCACATTTAACAGAGGAGCCTAAAAGGGGATTTTCGATAGGAATATGTCCATACGGACCCCGTCAGGACCTGGAGCTTTCATAGATGGCAATTGAGTCAGTGCCAGTATAATTTCTTCAAGCTCAAATGAAAGATAAAAAGGTGGCTTTTTAGGTGGACAGCTATCTGGCAAGTTCGAAGCATCTGAGAGTTTGAAGATTTCCTGGAAGTACCTTATCCAGGAGTCTTCGTCAATGCCACGATCATTTAAAAATGGAGTGTTAATCACCTTCCAAAATGCATTGTTATCGCGAAGTGCAGAAGCTCGTTTTAAGTTGTCCCAGGCCTCAGATTTAAGCTGTTTTAATCTAGAAACTCCTGCAGATTTATAAGCATCCCTCAAAGTACGAATAAGGCCTCAATCCCTTGCTATAGTTTTAAGAGCTAACTGTAGTTTGTTTGAGGCTGTGACACAGGACTTATCAAACCAACGATGCTGTGAGATGGCTCTTGCCGACAGTGGGCATGTCAGTTGTAACCTAATATTAGTTAAAAGATTACTAAACGCCTCAACTACCTGGGTTTGACCTGCCAAGGGATCCAAGCAGAAATTAATAGCCTCTTGGTTTGCCGAGAGAAGATTCGCAAAAAAACTTAGGGGCATATTAGCAAGAACCTCGTTAAAATTATCGCCGTTTTAGCGGCAGGAAACTGCCGCTAAAACGGCGATAATGGACTTGCTAATATGCGTTATAGAATTCCAATAGAAGCCCAGGTTAGATGTGCAGGACATCTAACCTGGGCTATTGGAATTCTATACGCATATTAGCAAGCCCATTATCGCCGTTTTAGCGGCAGTTTCCTGCCGCTAAAACGGCGATAATTTTAACGAGGTTCTTGCTAATATGCCTCTTAGTATCATCGACTCTGTCCCACTTTAGCACAAAGCCATTTTTCCTGGCTAAAGTAGGTTCAGGGACTCTGGTGCCATTATGCGATTTTGGTTCATGCCAACATAAGGCACAGGTAAGCATGGCATGATCACTAAGGGCTGTGAATTGTGGCTCTAATTTTTATATAGCGTATTTCAAGGGTGTCTGTGGAAATAATATAGTCGATTGTGGAGGAGTACTCTGCTCTATAAAATGTGGGGAACAGCTGCCCCGTAATTGAATCTATCTCATTATGGACCTCCAATTGTCATTTCATCAAGATGTTATTTACGACATCACCCTGTAAATCATGCTGAAAATGTATAATAGAATCTTCTCTAAAACCCACTATCCCACATGTTTCCTTAGTGTTTCTTGGACACGTCTTTAAATTAAAGTCTCCGAGCCAGATGAGTTTCAAAGGATTAGGATGAGACTCCACTAGATCTTCTAGTAGCTTATCTAAATGCTTAGGAACCACATCAGGGTTTAGGAAATTATTATTATAATAATTCGCTAACATAAGATCCCAGGAGTCATAACCTTTAATTATTAAAATATGAAAATAAGGTGATATATTTATAAAATTTAAAATATAGAATACTACTGAATTAGAAATCAGTGTAAGCAAACCCCCCCTATGTCTCCCCCCTGAGGCGGGAAATGCTAGTGTTTGGAACGAGTGATATCCATTAATGGAAATTGATTCAGTCTCCCAGGTTTCTTGTACGCAGATGATGTGAAAATTAATAATGGCGGAGAGCCATTCTGTGTTGTCTCGCTTGCTATTGTAGCCTGCTATGTTCCAGGACAGGAGTCTGTAAAATAAAAGGTTTGTATCATAATGAGTACCCTGGGACACTAGGTGAGGTAAAACTATGGGATCATGGCTCTGGTTAAAGTGGGGATCCAGTACCCCCTGAAGCGACAGATAATAATCATTAGCAGCGCCCCCATTTTCCCCTAACTCAGGTGGCATGTGGGATGACTGGTTAGCTGGTACGAGTCAATCACAGGAGTCCAAACCTGATAGGGGGGCAAACCTGTTATAAGAGTGATAATCTGGAGGATTTATGTAATTCAACAAAGAGGTATTATCGCGAACAGGGAGAACCTTACTGCTAGTAAGGACCGACCCACATTGAAAACTCTGTGGGTTATAGAAAAACCCAGGGGTACAAAGGAAATTTTAGTAGGCCCTTGTGAGCCAGCAAGGGTTGAAAAAGTAAATCTCTTACAATAAGTGAGTTGTCCAAATTTAGCACGATACAGTCACCCTCAAAGGCCTTTGTAGTTGGACCAATCCATGGTGTTCTTCTCGCCATTATTAGGTGATTCTGTATTAGGTGTCCCGATCTTGTGTGATTAGCAAGCCAATGCCGAGATTTGTCCATTAGTTGTAAAGTCGATTCTCTTTGGGCGGCTCTAAGGGCTGAAACATTCACCAGTACTAGTACATATGGACAGGCTGCAGGTGGGAGATTCAATATGTGAATGCAAGAATCATCCAGTGACAGGTTATATTCTCTCTGCGAACTTCTGATAGGCGGTCTGGACTCATGAAGAACGGGGGGAAGGGCCTAGGGGCGTAGCATTCGGGAATCTAATCACCTGTGGAACGTCTCTGGCGCTTATTGTCGTTGAACTATCATTAGTTTGAGACGTTGTAGTACAGGGCGTTATTGCCGCCCCAGACCCAGGTTTGCCCGCAGTTAGATGGCTAACTGCCCTGAGTGCAGAGGATGAGCATTAGAAAGAATTTCTGTGTGTTGTGAAACATCATTAACAAGAGCAGTTTTTTGTTTAGAAGCAGAGCTGTGATTCAAGAGCTCTTGTAATTTTTGTTCGATGGCCTCCAAACGGGACAAAATTGATTGAAGCAAAGGGGATAATAAAACATTAAGGGGCATATCTACAAGGGCAGGCGATACAATTATCGCCGCTTTAGCGTCCGTTTTCGGACGAAAGCGGCGATAATTTTACGCCTTATTAGCAGGACACGCTAACGCGTGAATCCATGCTTTTCGCCCTTTCTCTTATCGCCCAGCTTTGCATCTCTAATGAGATGCAAAGTGGGCGTTACTGGGTGTACCCCAGATGGGCTACATTGTAAATATCGCCGATGTGCACATCGCGATATTTACAAGGCAGCCCACAGGATGATAGCAGACGTTAGATTTTGGCGAAAACGGCAGTTTTCGCCAAATTCTAGCGTCTGCTATTATCCCGACTTAGCCATCCCTAACATAGGGGGTGGATTGTGCTGATACGACCACAGGGTCGTATCAGCAAGGTTATCGCCGTTTTGCAGGGAACATCGCTGGAAAACCAGCGATGTTCCCTGCAAAATGGCGATAACCTCGCTATCTCTGGAATTTTTATCGCCCTGGAGAAGCGTGTTGTTAATAACGCGCTACCAGGGCGATAATTTCCGGAGATAGCCAGCGATAAGTAATCTATCGCTAAGCACGGCCAGCGATAATTATCGCTGGCCGTTGATAATATGCCCCAAAGATCCTCCGGGGGCCGTGATAAAATCGGGTCGACGGAGTCCGGCTCTAAGGTTGACTGGGGGGGTTACCTTCCTTGCCTTTTTTGTTTTAGGGGGGGCTGACTCTTTATATGGGCCTTTTTTCATCTTTCCGCTTGCCGGCGGAAGAATGGTAGACTTTGTTGTAAGAGAGGTAGTAATTGGTGTGGGATTAGCCATAGCTTTTTCTGTGGCATTATCCGTTGAAGGCAGCTGCACCTTTGGGAGCGAGTTACCAGCTTCCGGAAGTGCCGGATCCAATATTCCAGAATTATCATTAGACTCGGGAGAAAGAATCACGCCCTCAGGGCCCTCCAAAGAGGCACAGGCACTAGCCCCCGATGAAAGCCTTAGCTCTGCTATAGCAATTTCCATAGAAATGGCATTAGTGGCTTTAGTTAGAAATGAATCCAGGGTGGCTATAGTTACAATATCACAAAAAAGAGAGACTAGGGAAAAAGCCTTCTCTGACTCCCCTATCATCAATGAAAACTCACTCAACAGAGAAGTGCTGCAACCATTAAAACTCCTTATTCTAAACAGACAGGAGCGAAGGCATAAAATTGTCCTTCACTTTCAATAATACAGAGTAAACCTACGAGGATGGGGTACAGGGAAAAAAGGGCAACACTTGTCTTAATACTGCCCTCACACACTTTGCAGTGTCATGCTTCATCATAGGGCCGCATCTGACGTCCAGGTGCAGACCAACATACTGGACGGAGCGCAATTTTTTTGGGTATCTATATGAAGATTAGTGGTGAGGGTACAGAAAATGTGGAGGAACAAACAAACCAACAAAAACCCACAACAAAGGGATATAAAGGAAAAAATATTCCCTTCAGAAGGGACCAAAGAGTGCAGACACACACAGTTGAAACTACATAAGAGGAAACTGGCATCACTCTTTATTCATGTAACCCCTTGGTAGGATTAAAAATCAAAAATTGGGATAATCAGGGGAGGTAAAGACCCCTATATCCCTGCTGCGTTTACCAACATGTTTCAGCCACTTTTTCACGCCCAACAGGGTCGCTCTGGCATTTGTCAGAGTGTTGGTCCCACGTTACCTGGTCTTCACCCCTATTTGGAGTTTTTACCTTATTTCAACATGCCGGACAGTGCCGCAAGATCGTATACACTGGGAAATTTCCGAGAGGGAACAATTTCACGGGTTTACTAGCAATTCTCCAAACCCGGGACCTTTGTGGGACCGTGGTCTTGTAGTCACACTTACTCCAAAGAACCACACAACTTCAGTTCCTCACGCCGGTCCACCGGCTATAGTTACCCCAGGGGTTGACGTCGCTGTAGGCTTCTTTTTCACCATCCCAGCGGAACGTTCAACTACAGCTGACAAAACGATGGCCGGATAGCAGGCGTTAGATGGGTGGGCCAGCCCGGCCTCCTCCGGTCTCGGACGGGTGCAGACTGGCCTGCCCTTCGCCTGGGCTTCACCCAGGCGCGGCGCTGGCACGCCCACATGCGTCCAGCACTGCGGGAGGGCTGGGGCATTAAAATACGCCTCCTGGCGCATGGGCAGCGTCTCATGGTTGCGGAGAGTTGATCAGCCTGCCGGGATATGTAGTCCCCCGCTTCTCCTCCGGAAAGTGCTCAGTGCAGATCAAGAGTCAATTACGGTCTCCCGTGGTGCAGGAGGACCGGGGCTTTAAAATACGTCTCCTGGCGCATGGGCAGCGTCTCCTGCGTGCGGCGAGTTGATCAGCCTGCCGGGATATGTAGTCCCCCGCTTCTCCTCCGGAAAGTGCTCAGTGCAGATCAAGAGTCAATTACGGTCTCCCTTGCTGTGGGAGGATGGGGCCTTGAAATACGCCTCCTGGCGCGTGGGCAGAATCTCCTGCGTGCGGCAAGTTGATCAGCCTGCCGGGATATGTAGACCCCCGCTTCTCCTCCGGAAAGTGCTCAGTGCAGATCAAGAGTCAATTACGGTTCATTCAAAGTGGCCT
Source organism: Calotriton arnoldi (assembly GCA_963921515.1). Classification (NCBI taxonomy): domain Eukaryota; kingdom Metazoa; phylum Chordata; class Amphibia; order Caudata; family Salamandridae; genus Calotriton; species Calotriton arnoldi. The sequence continues at coordinate 110,791 of CAWUFW010011882.1, forward strand.
TTATGCCTAGACATCAAGGCTAGGAAAGAGATGTGGCCTGGCGATAAATTGTTGATCTTACGCCCTGGTGACATGGGCTCTAACCCTAGCTGCGTCACTTTTCTAAAAACATGTGATTCTGGATCACTTCATCTCGCAGGCCTTAAAACTACAAATCAGTGTAATGCAAAATGTGAGACACAGAGTGCTCTATTACTGGTCAGACTTTCTATCTGGAATGTATTCCTGTATTCTGGTCTCAGCTGAACTCCACGCACCATGCTGGTCTATGTGCAGCTCTTCATGTTTGAGATGCTCCTGCTTTCTAACTAGAAAGTGATCTGTTGCTCCTTGAAATTAGGTCCATGCTGTGTTGTATTCCATAAATAAATAAATAGGGTAGCGTGCAGACCTACGTGAACATACTTGCATCTGGATAGGATTGCATTTTGCATTGTGACAAAATAAGACTCCTTGGTAAAAATGTCTCTGACCCAATCCATGCTTTAGATTCAAGGCAGCTCTGGTCGCTGCTGCTGCATCAGAACATAGACAGACACAGAAGTTCCGATTCAGAAAATCTAGCCAATGAAATCACTTTACTCCACACGACATATACAGCAAGCACAAAGCATATGTTTGCTTGCTACACTTTAAGTGGGTTTCAATGCTTGATGTGTTTGGACGATAGAGGGAATATCTTTTGCAGTTATAACGACGGACCAGTGGCAGTGGTGAAGGGTTACTACAACAGATAGTAAGGGGAGGGGAGAGCCAGGGCACAACCGTGCAGTGGCATGCATCCCTCACACCGTGCAGGCAAACTATTTGGGGGCTTTCATAAATATTAAAAGTCTGCCCATATAATCAGACTGCCTATGTGGTCCATGTGGTTGGCAGGAGAGGTTTGTCAAATTGGTCCAGCCAGAAAATACCTTAGAATTTGGATCAATTCTAATTCAGTTAGACATTCTTTATTTGCTCTCTGAGGAGAAACGTAGAAACAATGTTGCTAGTCATGCAGTGTTTTCTGGTATATTGTTGGTGAATTATCTTTTGCTGGAGTTGTTAGTACAAATATGAGACATTTGCCAGTTTTGAGGAATTCGGCAAGCTAGAGGATTGCCAGTTTTCAGGCGTTCAAAGATTCAATTTTATTAATTTACTTACAAAGCAGTGGGAGAATCTTGTAGATAAATATAAAAATCTATTTCTGCATTTTGTCCATTTTGTTGATGTGTTTCTAGAGTTGATCTGTACCCTCATCTTTCTTCCGTTGTCCTTTTGTTGCTTGAGATGCGAATTTATCTTTATTCTTTTGGATACCAATTAATTTATTTGTTTAACATAATCTGTTATTTGTCTGTGTTTGCTCTTTAATAATTTGTAGAGTTATATACAGGCCCCCAATTTACTCTTTCTGTGGGCTTTGATGCTTGGTGTTTTTCAACATTTGTGAAGCAGGCAGTTTCTTAATATTGATTCGTTGTTGCTGTCTGTCTGGTTTATTATGCTTCCTTTTATTTAACTATTTTAATTTAAGCATACTTCAAGGTTCTTTTAAAAAAATATATTTTATACATATATTCCAAGGATCTTCAATCTTATCCTCATCTTTCTAGTTTTAGGACGAATAGATTATCCCTTTCCACTATAGTTTGGTTGGGGTCATTAAGTCCCTCCTAGTCCAATCAGTGGCCAGCCTATTTCCCCAACAGAGGGGCTTATTTATGAGAAACTAACGCAGCACGGTGCCACAAGTTAATTTGCTGTGCAACGCTGCATTAGTTTCGAGTCACAGGGATGCAACATATTTACAGCAACAACTCGCATCTCTGTGCCTTTCCCTGAGCTGGTGCACAAACTGCTGCCATGCGCCGGCGCAGGCACCCTTGCTCCATGGTGCAAGGATGCCTGCGTCGTGGGCAGATTGTTTCTGTTTCCTCCACAAAAACAATCACTTGAGGTGATTTCCTCTTCCAATGCATGCTGAAGAATGCAGCACGCATTGAAAGAGGAAAAAACGAGGAGAAATGAAAACATTTCTCCTCGTTGCACCTCGAGTAGATTAGCATTCTGACGCATTTCCAGGTTTACGATTGCTCATAAATCTGGAAATGCATCTTTGCACATGGGTGTTGCGTGGGAACACCCACAGCAACACCCATGTAATGCCCCTGGCATGCAACATGTTGCATGAAAGGGAGCAATATTTAAGAGCACACGTAAAGCCATGCAGGGTGGCTTTACGTGTGCTTGTAAATTTAACGCAGCAGGTTGCGCTGCCGGTGCGTCACGCAGAGTGACACACCGATGGCACCAGAGGCTCATAAATAAGCCCCAGAGTATGTAATTCATGCCAGATTTCTATACCTGCTACAGTACTGGCATCCACCAACCTGGAACAGCAAAAGAAAAACAAAAGGTGTCTGTTGAGCTCCTTGGCACATACGTGTGCATGCATGGTGAGGCATGCTTGCATATGCGCCATCAAGTTGGGGCCACTGTACCGCTAGAACACCAATGTGCATATGTATAAAGCTGCATGCAAAGATATACATCATCATTTTGTTTTTGCCAATGCTTCACAAATATTTTTGATTTTGTGAATGCTTAAAAGAGATGAAAAAAGCTTTGGCGAATCCCAATGGGTAAAACATATACTTTACAAAAGCTTGTTTTCTCTACACATTCTCTGAGTGTGTTTCTTCCAGGTGGCCCCTCTGGTTGTTCTTTTAAATTTTTGGGGTAATTTGTTTCCTATGTCACATTCTGCTTGAGTAATTTCAGATAATCTTTCTAGGTATCAGTGAAATAATTAAGAATTGCCAGGATGCTCCACTGTTCTACATAGTTTATATTCCTTCCCTGGTCTTCAATTCTGTGTGCCATTTCAGCATTTTTAATTTTTTTTATTTTATGGGATTTATAGCGCGCACAGCTACTCAATAGAGTGTCCCGGCGCGAAGCCAAAGCGTCAGAGGGAACAAAAGCAGAGTAAGAGAGGGGCAGTTTAGTTGAACAGGAAGGTTTTTAACTTTTTCTTAAACTGAGAGGGATTCTTCAGATTGTGTAGATCCAGGGGAAGGGAATTCCGTAAGTTGCTGCAAGATAAGACAAGGAACTGCCGCCTTTACGTTTCAGACGAAACCTAGGGACAGACGCAAGGAGCATATTCGAGGAGCGCAGACACCTGCCAGGGGTGTAAAACTGAAAACGTTTCCTAAAATAGGCAGGGCCATACTCATAAAGTGCAGCGTGAGCAATGGTAATAGCCTTAAACTTTATCCTAGATTTTACTGGCAACCAGTGTAGATTACGTAAGTGATGCCTAACACTGGAGTGCTGAGGAAGAATGGATCCAATAGGAGACGCGCGGCGGCATTCTGAACCACCTGAAGTCTGTCCAGAAGGTAACATGGCAAACCGGCATAGAGTGCAATCGCATAATCTATGCGAGAAGTGACCAAAGCACGGATGACCGTTTCTTTAGCGGCAAGAGGCAATAGCGGCAGAAATCTACGGAGAAGTTTTAAAATACCAAAGCAAATGCCAGTAAGTTTGCCAATCTGATTACCAAAACTTAATTTCTCATCAAACCAGATGCCAAGGTTTTTCACAGGATGACCAGAAGGGGAGGGACAGGGGGACTTAGTCGGCCAAAAGTATTGCCAAAACAGAGGGGGAAACTCCCCAAAGAAGAGAATCTCAGTTTTGTCTGCGTTACATTTTAACTGAGCCGACGCAAGCCAGCTAAATACCGCAGAGAGGCAGGTCTTGACATGAGATGTGCCAACCTCGTGTTTCTTCCAGGTAAACAAGAGTTGCGTATCATCTGCATAGGCAACTACTTTGACACCCAGATCCTCAGCCAGCTGAATAAGAGGAGTCATGTAAAGATTAAATAACAAGGGACTAAGAATAGACCCTTGAGGCACTCCTGTCAGCAAGTCTTGAGATGATGACACAAAAGGGGAATCCAAACTTGTTGAGTTCTTTTTTCCAGGAAGGATTTCAACCACTCCCAAACAGTACCGGTGATGCCAAGCTTGTGTAAACGGGCAAGGAGAAGTGAATGGGGGACAGTATCAAAAGCGGCCGAGAGGTCCAGCAGGACCAAAACAGCCCTGCCCCCAGCATCCAAAGTCTCACGGATAGCCTCTGTTACTTCCACGAGAGCCGACTCAGTACTGTAGGTGGCCCTAAAACCTGATTGTGCAGGGTGGAGAAGGCCATGATGTTCAATAAAAAATGTGAGCTGCTTGTTAACCATTTTTTCACAAACTTTAGCAATCGCAGGGAGCAGAGAAATAGGGCGATAGCTGGAGGGGAGATGGGGGTCGAGAGTGGGTTTTTTTTATAAGAGGAACAAGCAGCACCTGTTTCCAATCAGTCGGCACAGAATCAAGAGAGAGTGAGGTATTAATCAACTGGTTCACAAAGGGATTAACAACAACCGCAGCAGTGTTCTAGCAGCATAATTCTTCTTGCTGCTAGATGTGATTAACTTTAGTGTTATATTGAGTCATATGTGATTTAAGAGTGAGCAAATTTGTCTTTTGCCCCTCCAAATTAAGATTTTCTGTTTCTCTTGGGCTTTTCTTTTATAGTTTTATTATTTTATTATTTTTTTTGTTATAATATTGGGTTCAGAAGTGAGGATACACTAATGTAGGAATGTACATAATTTCCTCTTTCACTGGTTGGAGATAGCATCATTAATTCCCAACTTGTATCTGTTGAACTGGAGTGCTTACCTTGAGAAATTGTGTGACCATAGGTTCTGAGTTGGTTTACCATGGTACACAAACAGAGACTAGCCTGGGAGGGTGACCAAATTCTTGTTGCTGACTTGAGGGCTTGTTTGTCCGGGTCTGTCCATGTATTTGGGTTCTGCCTCATGGTTGGCATTCACCCTAGAATCTTTTGGGATACTGTCTAACAATTCTCATTCTCAATGTGTTGCCTTGGGGAGTGACCATTGTGGCAATAACACTGTCCCTTCTATACTTAATTTGAGTATAGGGTAGTCATCAGGCCTGATGATTTGCCCTTTACAATCTATCTTTAGTCCTCCTTGTACGTCTGGTTTCTCCTTGAATTTATTAGTGTTGGGGTGGGGAGGGTTTGGGTTTACTGGTTTTGAATGTATATAACTGTATATATACATTCTTGTTTTGGTTGTGCCAGACAAGCAGTTGAGGCTTCTTTATCAGCACGGGATTTTTGGTTCTAAGATCTACTTGCAGGTATTTTTCTTTATCTTCTTTCCACAGATTTTGGAGAGGGTTCTTTGGAATATTCAATTTATCCCAGATCTTGTATCGGCAAGGTGGCCAGGAGCTATTGGTCCTTTTATGGTGAATGGGCTGGATTAGGGCATCTGTATATGCATTGACTATTTCAGCCGGGTCGCTTGCAAACTTCTACTAAGGTACAGTCACCTCAACTCACAAAGGCTTAACTACAACATGCCACATTCTTAAGCCCTTCAGTCAAACACTACTCTGCCAAAGAAGGCAGCAAATTAGTAAAGAAAAGACTGGGATGCTGAACCTCTGAGGGGAGCCTTGAGTTAGGCAGTGGAGTGTTTCTGGATAATGTGCAAGGCATGCCAAAAATCTAGCCCTGAGCAGACATTTCAATGTGTCATATGTTATGCAATCAATAGTTAGTGGTTACTGTAAATCATAGTAGCTTGCAATAGGGATGACACTCCTTGGCTGCAAAAGCACCAGCAACTCAAGAGCGCACCCATTTGGTGACAACTGTGTTGGGTCTCAGTCACCTAGAGGAAGACTGTGGATGCGGAAGTGGAAGGTTGAGATGTTGTGTTTGACTCGAGGTGAGTGAACCGCTTTGAATTTGTTCAGCTGGGTGTCTGGCATGAAGGCTCTGCATGATTTTGCCTCTCTGTCGGAGGTGATATGCAGCTCATAGACTCAGAAAATAAGTGATCTTTTGGATTACTGCATCACCTAAATCTCCACGGCTGGCAGAGACACCATCTAGCAGGGCATTCTTAGCGGCCTCAGAAAGATCACATTGTCATACGGCAGTCACCTCTTACCCCCACTACAGCTGCATGCTTGTTCAGAAGTGCTCATTGGTATGACAGCAGGTAGGGTACCATAATATTGTAACCAAAATACCATCTGGCAGAAATATTGTGTTTTAAATCTCGTTTATAAAAATATATCCTTATTAGGGTTAATAATAGCAAATCCACACCCAAAGGGACAATATTTTTGTAAGTGATATTTAAAGCACATATTTCTGCCAGGAAATATTTTGCTAACAATATTCTGACATGCAGCCTTGTAGAGTTCAGTTCTAAAATTAATATTTTGAGGTCTGTATACAGTAGTTTATTCCCAAATACCTCTGCTTATGTCCACCACTTAAGCCAGTGACTTATCTTGACATATCTATCACACTATTTTAAAAGGTAGACGAGATGATCATCTTTGCACAACATGGTGTGAAGACCAACATTTGCTTCAGCATAATACAGCTTTAACAGTGATTAATTAAAGTTAACAACTAAGCAAATACTGCTCGGATATAAAGGTGTGGCCGGGGTAAAAAGTACATATAGCCCAAAAACATATTTCCTAGACAAAGGATAGCGATAGGACTCTGGCAGGCACAACATAATTGTTACAGAGGATTGATGAGTGGCGTAACAATAGCCCCCGTGGTGTAGGGGGGCACCGAGCTCCTGGGTGCCCCCTCCTGCACTCTGCACGGGCAGTGTCTGAGAGCTCCTGACTGGGTCTGGAGCGTGGTGGCCCCTCTGTGTACTTTGCGGGGAAGGGGCTCAAGTTTCGTTACGCCACTGTGAGTGATATGTTTTTTGCTATATTTAAGTACACCTCAGACCATATTGTATTCTTGACAATAAATTCCAATATTTTAGTCTCATTTTTTTTTAAAGTCGGTTGTCCCCAGCAGCTTGTATGCTCATACCAATGTAAGCGATCTGAGCATCATTAGTAGGAATTAGTACTGTATAGTCAGCAGTATTTTGACTGCCCATTCTGCAGTTCACCCTCTCTGTAATGGTTTAAATGCTTACTGAAAACACAGCCTCCAATATCACACATAATTCTTGCAGATATTTCATCTGACGAGGTTATATTCCTCATGAAGATTCTCAACTTACATTCTAAACAACTTAGCCCATGTCACGCAATAGACAGAAGGCTCTCAGTGGGAGGTATTCTAAGTTACTACTTGTCAAGTCCGTTCTGCCAAGTTTGCAAAGGACTGCTCAACTGAGCGCAGGATCCATGGGGGATTTCCAATCAAGGCTTATTTTACACAGGGGCACAGCATTTGCCTGGGCTACTACTTGCAAGCTCAGGCCTAGATGTACTTAGCCTTTGCGTCGCCCTTGCGTCACGCAAGGTGATGCAGGGCAATGCAAAGGCTTATTTGGAGAATACAAAGTCACGCAAGGCCTGATTTGTGTGGGCTTGCTTGGCTTTGTAAAGAAATGTAACACAATGAAGCTGCTTATGCTGTGTTACGCAACATTTCAACTTGGGAGAAGTAGCATGGGTGGAGCATCGGTGTTCCCATGTATCCACCCATGGATCTTGCCCATTCCCAGATTTACTAAAGCTAGAAAACCTGGGAATGCAACAAAATACAATGCCTTCCCCAGTGAGGCGAAACAAGAAGAAACCTTTATTTCTCCTCGTTATTTCCTCTTTCCATGTGTACTACATTCTACAGCACACATAGAGGAAAATGCCTCTAAGGATTGTTTGTGTGCAGGAAGGTGTCCCTTCCTGCACTCAAACAACCTTGCCTGTAAGGCAGGCACTCTTGCACTATGGTGCAAGGGTGCCTGTGTTGGAGCTAGGTAGCACACCATGTGCCAGTGCATGGAGAGAGCAGAAATGCTCCAAATCTTTGAAAATATGTAGCATTTCTGCTCTCTCCTATTCACACAAAGCAGCACAACAACTTTCCTTACTGCCCTGCTTTGTCTGAAAGGTTAGTAAACATGCCCCTCTGTCTCACCTGACAGGTGAGAAACCTGCTATTGGCATACACAGCTAAGTGATTTTCCAACAAAGGACTTAAGTTGCGAGTGATTGTCCTCCATGTGAAGGAAAACCTGTATCCTGGCTCCATGGGCACCGGATGACTTTAGGGTCTTGTATGTACAGTATGTGTTGGACTTGGCCCTTTCTGCAGGGTCATCCCCAAACTTTTTTCCTTCACTTTGTTGGCCCTGGTGGTACTGTGCACCTACTGGGATGCATCTCTGAGCAAGTTAAGCTTAGGTGCTTCACAGATGGGGTCCAGAAGTGAAGAAAAGGGTTCCCCCCTGGGTCAATTCAGTGGCTCAGGAGAGTATAGACAGAGGGATCCAACTGTGTTCAGAGCTGCATAGAAATGACAAGTGCCCCTCCACAACAGGGCCTTCGTCCATGTTCTATTGCCTAAGCACGGAAGCCCATAAAGGTATTGATTAGACTACCCTGACTTTTGGCTGGAGGAGCTTTGTGTTTCAACTTGGTCATTTCTGCAGGGTCATTCACAAACCTTATGCCTTCACTCCTCCCATTTTCTTTCTGAATTCGTTTTTGTTGGCCTTAGTACTCTATGCACTTTACCATTGCTAACCAGTGCTAAAGTGTTTCTGCCGTTTCCCAAAAACATGTTAACATTGGCTTATACCCAATTGCCATATTTAATTTACTTGTAAGTCCCTAGTAAAGTGACACTACGTGTGCCCAGGGCCTGTATAGCAAATGCTACTAGCAGCACTGATTGTACCACCCACCGAAGTAGCACTTTAAACAGGTCTCAAGCCTGCCATTGCAGAGCCTATAGTTGCAGTTTTAAACTGCCATGTCAACCTGGCAAATTAAACCTTTTACCAGGCCTAAACCTTCCTTTTTAATGCATACATGTCACCCATAGGTTAGGCCCTGGACAGCCCAAATGGTAGGGTAAAATGCATTTATAAAGTTGGACATGTACTTTTCTACATGTCCAGGTAGTGGAAAACTCTTAAGTTCGTCTTTCATTACTGCAACGTCTACCTCTCCCATAGAATGACAATGAAGTTACCTTATTACATTTGTGCACTTTCCAAATAGGAAGAGGTAACCAGTTCATGTTGGGTGTTTCTGGAATTGGAATCCAAAATTCTAACTTATAGTGAAGTCGGATTTTAAGTTACAATTTTGAAAATGCCACATTTAGAAAGATTTGTTTGCTGTAACACTTTTCGCCCTAAGTGGGATGGGTATGCCCAGACGTGGGTCCCTTGCTCACTGTGCCACTGGATTCAAGCTAGCCTGGCTGAAGAAGGGTGACATACCCTGAAACCGGTCCCAGGATGCTTGTTTCCGGTCCAGGGAGGACCTGGCCTGGCAGTTCGGTCTGGACTGGTCCCATTTGGCACAGGGTCAAGACTGATTTGCATATGGCTGGGTCCAAACTGGGGTGGCGTAGTGGGCAAAAGAACAATGGATTTAACCCAGATCTTTTGACTGGGGGAGAATGTTTGCATTGTCAGCATTCCGTCCATCATTTGTTTGCTGTAACACATTTAGAAAGATGGCACTTTCTTGCTTTAGCCATTTGGTGCCTGCAGCCTGTATCTGGGTCACATGCCTGGGTGTAGTTGGCAGTTGGGCTTTGTGTATTCACACACAATGGGGAGCTTAGGTGTGATTGAATGGGCCATCACTGGCAGGATGGGAGGGAGGACCTGGGCCCAGCTCCACTTACACTTGGATAAACTGTGTTCTATCTCCACACAAAAGAGCTGCACACCCCCTGTAGTTAGTGTGGAGCCAGGGTCAGGAAGGCAAGGCATCTGTGCACTTCAAAGGCATGCCTCTAAATGCTTCTCCCCACTTCAGAGGCACAACTGAATATAAATACTGGACCTTGTAAACCAACTCTTCAGTACACTTCTGGACCTGTGGATACTCTGCCAGGAAGAAAGACTGCTGTGCTGCTGAAAGGACTCCAACTCTGCTTGATTTCTACTCTGAAGGATCTGCTGCCCAGCTGTGCTGTCCTGCTACCCTTCTTGCCTGGGGAGGAAGAACTGGACCTGCAACTTAATCTTGAATGCAGGACACCAGAGTGACCCCAAGGGCTAGTCTGCTGGCCTCCTGATCTAATCCTCAGGGACATAAAAGGATCTCCAACAACCTGGCCCAGCATCTCGATCCAGCAGCAGCGAGTTCCTGACCCTCAAGTGGTGCTTCCTAGGTCCTTGACCCTTGGTGTGGCTTAAGGGTGCTGAAATCAAGCTTCTGGGCTCTTTGTGACCGCAAATGGGCCCGTTTGCACCGAGACCTCGTCGCTTCACTGCAAATCAATGCGAACCTCCAACAGCCTGACTCTTGGTACTGCAGCATTGACTTCTCGCAGGGACTGCCCTGTAAAGCTTCAGCAACACCTGCCTATGACGATGGTGGTCTCCTTGTACTTCACTGACAGCCTCCCAAGATACTCTCCCTGCTCCTCGCAGTCCTCTCCAACTCAAACGGGACACTTGGCATAGACTTTGAGAAGATAAACTTCAGCTGGCCCAGTCTGGTGACTCCATCCGACCTGCACTCCATCACGGTCAGCCTGCAAGTGTGACTTTTGCCTGGTCCAGCGTAACCAGATATCCCCATTTGGTGCTTTATGCTTTTGGCAGCTATTTGTACCTCCAGTCTTTAAAAACTCATAACTCCGGTTCTACTGATTGGAGTGTTTGTCGTTTTGGTCTTGTTTCATTTATTCCATTTTGCTCTATTTTTCTAACTTCATGTGGGGTCTTTTTGTGTGGTGCTTTTCACTTTATTATTGTTTGAAGTGTTGCACAAATACTTTACACATTGCCTCTAAGTTAAGCCTGACTGCTCCGTGACAAGCTACCAGAGGGTTGAGCAGAGGTTAATTTGGGGTTGGAATGTGCCCATCCTGACAAGGATTGTGGATGCTGCTTGACCAGGGCTCACACCCCAGTCAACCAACAACCCAACTTCTCACAGTATGAAAATGCTAATAAATAAATAACTAAAAATAAATATAAATGTCACATTTTTATTACTGAGCTGATGGACCCAGGGAGAAAACTACTCAGGAAAATAATGTCACAATGCTGATTTTATCTTGAATAGTTTTCATGGAAGCAGGCACTTGCAGGTCTCCCTGAGACCCAGTGGAGTGTTGCTAGCGGAGGGCAATTAACAAGAGACTGCGCCTACCAAAAGAGGGGGGTTGACTCCGAGGATGGCAGCATCCTTAACCTCTTCTGCCAAAGTAATGTTTTTTGATACAGCGCTTCACTGGAGCTCTAGGTGGTAATGGGAATGTTGGGGCTTTATAACCTGTCCTAGCACAGAAATGTTTTCTTTAGTAATAGGCTGTACTACAAGAATATCAACTCCTAAATGTTTTGCTGCTAAAGCATTATAGTAGCAATGTTGATAAATCTAAAAAATATTGTAAATGTATTTTGTAGGTAAGTATAGTTTTACTACACTTAACACCATATATTCACCAGAAAAAACAAAGGTTACAGGGAAGTAAAAGTTAGGCTTGCATTTCACTCAAACAAAACTAAAGAAATTCAGCAGTTATAGTTACCAGCGTTAACTATACCTTACGCCCCCCACAATGCGCAGCTTATGACCTCACATATTACATCACTCATGTCCCTTATTCTGCTAGTTTATGACCTTTCTTCAGTCTCTTTCTGCTTTCTTTTCCCTGGGATTGCAGGGAGCCTCAAGGCCCCCATGGTCACAGCCGGCTCCCCACCTCCTGCAGGAGCCGCCATTTCTGCTGCATGCAGGGACCTGCTGGAAATGCAGCTCCATCCGTGCAGGAGCAATACTTTCATCTCTTTCCCTGTCTGCGGGCAGGGAAAAAGATGAAACTTCTGCTTCCATCGGTTGGGAGCACTTTTACAGCTCCCACCCACTCGAACAGGAGTATTTGCTCTTGCTTGGTTGGAGCTGTCAGCTCCCGCCAAGCGAAAGCAAACAGCTATGTCCCGGGGGTGGGCACCCCTGGACATAGCAGGAGGCAGCCCTGGAAGGTGGCGGTCCCCAGGGCCATGTATGGCTCCAGGACAAGGGCCGTGTGGGCCCCCTCCTTTACTTTTCAGGGCCAGCCCTAGGGAGATAGTGGTCCCCGGGGCCCTATGTGGACGGGAGAGGAACCGCACGTACCCTCTTCCAATTTATATAAATATTTTGGCCCCAGGGTAGTGGTGGACCCCGGGGCCAGCGAGGGGGTGATCCACGCAAGCCCCCATCAATGTTTAATTAGCCCCAGGGAGGTGGAGGTCCCCGGGGCTTAGAGAACCCATGGAGGGGGGCCCATGAGCCCCCATCCTTTTTAACCATAAAGCACCAGGAAGGTGGTGGTCCCTAAAGCCCAATGAACCCCTTTTTCTCAGCCTCTGCTTGATGGATCGCCCCGAAACTTTCCATGCACAAGAAGAATCACATATATATATACACACATATATGTCTTTAAAGTATGTTGATATGAAGAATATAACATCTATAATTATGTATATATTCCTTCATGCTACTTTGTTGTCTATATTTTTGTTATGAGATATTTGTAGTACAATATTGTTGTGGTTGATATTCTGACATATAGTCATCACCAGGATGAAAAGGGGCAATACAGGTCTTTAATGAGAAAATATGACCCTTTTTAATGCCTGGCCTTTGAGAAAATTTTAGCTGTTATACCAGTACATTGTTGTTCCAAAAATACATATATAATATATGCAAATAAAGGAGATTTTAGTCACTGGGCTTCATCTGTCAATTATTTGTTCACTTTTGCTTTCACCCACCTTAGGATATGGCATGGGTCAGTGAGTCAATCCACTTTGCCCACTGGCTCCCTTCACTTTCAGTGACTGCACGATACTTGTGTACATTTGTTCATATCTACTTAAAAATAGTTATTTTTCTTTAGTGGCTAAGCCGGTTCCATTTTTATTCAAATATCAGCTATTTATTTTGTCTGCACTTCGAGTGCTCTGTTGGATGGTGCTTTATTTTCCACCTCCTATTTTAATTAGCTGTCATAGTGTGTTTAAGGGACATTGTAACATAGCTGCCTGTGATCTAAATCATTTGTTAGGTGGTGATATATTCTTGTCTCCTTCACAAATAATGATATCAAATTGTCTGACACCAGTGAAAAGTGTTTCATTTATAAACATTATTATTATATTGGCCTCCCTAGTAAGGGGCATATTAACAAGGGCCATATCTCCGCTTTTTGGCTTTAAAAGCCAAAAAGCGGAGATGATAATATCGCCCTATTACCAATGCGGCGCTAACATGCATTAGCGCATGTTAGCAGCCGTATTCCACACGCCTTGCATTGCATCTCTAATGAGATGCAAAGTAGGCGTTCCTGCCAAAACTAGAAGGAAAATATCCCTAACTGTCCTTCGCCGTATTTACAAGCCGGCCCAGGACATACGTAGCGTTACAAAGGCCGCGCTAACCGCGGTTATCGCCAGGAATTAACGTCTACGAAAATCCTGACTTGTCTATATGTTACATGGGAGGTGGATTGTACGGCTCAATCCACATCTCCCTATTAACAAGGATTCCCCTTACGCTGCCGGTGTATCGCTGGATTCCCAGCGATAAACCCGTACTTCGCCGCTATCGCCGGATTATTGATCGCCATGGAGATATGCGTTGATAATAACGCGATATCTCGGCGATTGAATCCAGCGATAGCCGGCGTTGTGCAAAGTCGCGCTAAGCAGGAAATGCGATAATTATCGCATTTCCTTGATAATATGCCCCTTAATTTTTTTAAATTAGAATTGTATTTTTGTTTTATTTTCATTTTTGTGTCACATGCTTGCAATAATTCCTGTTCGCACTAGATTGGAAAGGGCAGCGCTATTAGCGTTGCCAGTGCTTATTATAATATTGTCCCGCTATGTGATGTGTTAGTCCAGTCTGTACTAAAACAATTGCCTAGTCAGTTTCTACGTGGCCTCAGTTTTTCTATACAAGGTCAATGGTGCATAGTAGGAAAAAGTGATTTGTCATGTAGCAGGGAAACTGGGATTAGAACTGAGGTGTTTTCGTTCTTTGATGGAATATTTAACATTAGACCACATGTTGATTTTTTTTCCTGTTGGCCTTTTGCTCATGTTTGTAACACATTCTTATTAACATTTACAAATGCATTTCACCACAACACGTCAGTTCCCAGAGAAGCCCGTCTGCTGAAGTAAGGAAATGTATTTTAGTATCAATCCATACAATGCAGCTGGGGATCAGCTTTTCTCAGTCTCTCGTCTCTGATGCAGACAGCTGAACATGCGAGCTGCATGAATCCAATCTGAAGCTTTATCCTTGGTAACCCGAGGCAATGTACTTCCCGCAAAGTGGTCAGCAGAACCAGAGCAGTGGTTTTCGATTTAGCGACAGTTCTCTAATCCCACATGTTATTTGACGGGTAAAATGGTACTTTGTTTTCAAGCCAGACGCTTATTTTCTAATTGTTAAAAGTAAGAACTCAGAAAGAAAATCTATCGAATCAATCAGTTTCCCGTTATGATCTACCAGGAAACTGGAGCCCTCTGACAAATACGACGAGACTACAAACTGTTGCTCCTGTCGCAGAACAAGCATTGGACATAAAATACATTGTACAATCATGCAACTGTTACTGTTCAAAATAAATGTTTGTGATGCCTAAGGAAAAAGAGTTTTGATAACCCAAGAAGAACAACATACAGAAATGCATATGTCTCCCAACATTAAGTGATAATGTGGGGTCAGCCACTACAAAAATCGAAACAAAACATATATTATTTGCTTTTTTAGACTCTGATTTTTATCTAATTTGAAGAGGAAGTGTAAAAAAGGTTGTCTCTTTTTAGTTAGTACGCAAATTCCAAATGAGGGGCATATTTACAAGCCCCTATCGCTACAGGAACATCACTGTTAGTGGTGTCCCTGTGGCGATATGGGCTTCGCCCAATTTACAAGGCAGCGTTAAGCCACATGCCTTAAGCCACTTAATGTAATGTGGCTTAATGCTGCCTTGTAAATAAGGCCCCCTTTAAAGCTATACTTAGCATGAAACGGGCGGGCAATAGGTGGTGTGGTGGGCGTTCCACGGCAACACCCATTGATTTTGATGCTGCCCCATATTTACAAGGTTGGCATAAATATAGGGCAGCGCCAAAATTAAGACCAAAAAAAAAACTGGTCTTACCCTTGCGTTGTGCAGCACACACAGAAACAGAAAAACACCATTGATTGATTGATTGTTTATGTGCAGGAAGGTGACCCTTCCTGCACATAAACAATAAAAATAAAAATGAGGTTTTGCAACTTCTATGTGTGCTGCATTAAGCAGCACACATAGAAGTTTCAAAACGCCATTTCAGATTGTTTATGTGCAGGACGGGACACCTTACTGCACATAAACAATCATTTCTCTCAACGCAGGCACCCTTGCACTATTGTGCAAGGGTGCCTGCGTTGGTGCTAGGCAGCTAAATTAGTGCCAGCGCAGGAGGAAACACAAAGCTGCACTATATTCTTGTAAATACTGTGGAGCCCTGCATTTCAGAAGTGGCTGAGCGCATCGTTAAGGCAAAGAGGCTAATGCCGCGCTCTGCTAGCTCCTTCTAAATATGCCCCTGAGTTTCTCAGAATGAAGTGATGGTGGTGGTAAATCTCCTGCTAGAAACATGTAGCTTATTTTAAATACTATAATAATTATATAGATTTAAGGGGCCGCTTACGAGTATGTCCGTCTTTGATATCCAGACTCACGGTGGCGCAGCGTTGGCGGTCCTGCGGCCGCCGTATTCTGAGGTGGCCTTTTGGACTGCCACAGCTGCGCCAGCTGCGCTAAGGAACCACCATTCTCTGGCAGTGGCACAGCGGACAGGGCTATACAATATGCAAGGCTGGATCCCCGCGGTCTGCCATGCATATTATGAGTTTCCCCACCGCCAGTCTTTTCATGCAGTGAGCCTTCCATGAAAAGGCTGGCGGTGGGGAAACAAAGGGGTCCCTACAGGACCCCCATGACCCTGTCGCCATGGGGATCCATTCAGGGGGGCACAACATGTGCCCCCTGTTTGCATGAACCCCAAGTTCCAGTACAGCATGGACTTCAAAGTCCATGAGGTGCTGGAACTTCTTTTGCGTTCCCATTGCGGTGCCCGTTTTCAGGGCACCGCCCTGGGGACGGCTAAAAAGAAAAGCCTGGCAGACACAAGTTGTGCTCATAATCTTGCGTGTGGGCCATGCATGGCTTTGGTGGTGCTGTGCTGGCTCAAAGCCGGTACAGCATCGCTAAAGTCATAATCAGGCCCTCAGCTGTTACCACCTCAATGTGTGTTTTCAAACACAATACACTTTAACATTTAACAAATCATTAGTCTGTTTATGTCTCAGTATTTCTCTTGTGAGAGGCGCATCACGAAAAAGGATGAATAAACAGTCAGGCTGAGGCCTCAGTGTTGCCAGCAGCACTGCAAGAGTGGTGCTGTAATCTGTGGTGCTAGTTTCCCTCCACACAAAGGCCATTACGAGTGGCCCATAATGTCAGCTGTGTGCTGTCACCCCTTTTACTGCACATATTGCAATTATGAGGCTTGGGATAACCATCGGCAGATCAAACTTGCCTTTATCAAAATCTGCAGGTTATACCCTAGAAAAATGTGAGAGGCAGTAATGATTGCACCTTATAAATATGGAGCACCTCAGTGTCAGTTTTTATCGGATGCAATAATTATCACATCTGGTAATGGCCAACTCCTAATGAGGGCCAAAGAATTTCAGCTGAAGTGAAAAGTAATAGAAATAAGTGCTTTGTGTTCCTTTTGCAGCTGTGCAATAACTTTATTGTGCACCGCATGTCTTAACAAAAGCTTGTGGCATTATTGGTTGCCCTTTCTGTACGAAAGCAATGGTGGCAATGCATTGTCCCACCACAATTTGTCATTTTTTTTCTATTTGAGTGTTTTTATAATGATCAAAGGATCAAAGAGAAAGACTGCAGATAGTTGAAAAGTTATTCAGTGACAAGTTCCGAAAGATATGGGTCTTCAGCTTTTTGTGAAAAAATGTAATTGTTGCTGAAAACAATGTGCCGTTATGCCATGAAGCCTGCGTTATGTGCCTGCTCGGGGGACATGGAACATAGGGTTTGCAAGGGTTGCCCCAGGCTGTACCATGCAAAGCTTTGTGCAAAGGGCAAACGGTTTAGAATGTTATCCTTTGTTCAATAGACCATCACCAGATTAATTTTAATGCTGGTGATATGCTGTGATGTGCCTGGAGCTGATCAACCCAAATATGAGGCATCAGTGATGATTTTATATATAGTTTGCTAAGTGTTTTAGCTGGGAGAACTCCATCAATCTGTTACAAGTAAATGTGTGAAAGGGTCACCACTACGGTGAGGACTACTTAGTCATTACATCGCAGTAGTTGATGGATGGTCCATGGGACCACTGTCTAATCCTAAAAATTGCTTTGTTTAACTTTTAAGTTTTTTAAAATGTGTCCAATTTTCCATTTTCGAAAACGGACTGCATTTAAAAAAAATTACTTTATTTAAAAGCAATCACAGACATGGTGGTCTGCTGACCCCAGCAAGCCACCATGCCCGTGACTCTAGCTAACCATAGTGGATCGCAATTTACGACCTGCCTCATGCATATTAATTAGATGGGTTGAATTGCAACCCACCATGATTCGGAATTTTGTGAACCGACCTATTAGTCCATAGGTCGGCTCGTAAAAGTCCTTTCCTTTGACCAAAAGTTAGTGTGCAATTTACGAAAGCTTTTTGTGAATAAAAAATGTTTAAATCAGGCCCTAAGTGCTGATGCCAATGGTTCGAAATCTATGTAACAAGGGTATAGTAAAGTGCTTGCTCGACTGATACCAAAATCTTTGTCATTACCGTTATCCTTAAATTTAACCTTTGTGTAATAATTAGAGGCAAATTTCTGCAGAAGCAAGCCAGCAGCTTCCCTACCAAGTCAGAGTTCATATAGATTATTTTATCCAGTTTCCTAGCCATGGCAGCCCACTCGTAAAAAGTAAAATCAAGCAATGCCCATCCTCCAAGATACTGCAGTATTTGAAATAAATTAGTTGCTCGGTGTACTTTCCTATATCCCTACAGGAAGGCAGAAATGACTGTGTCTGCTTACGGCCGTCTGAAGAAACTTAAATATATATATATATATATATATATATATATATATATATTATCTACTGGCGGTCGCCAGTAGATAGTTATAGTTAGGACCTATTTTCCATAGGAAATCCGCGACATTCTATTTGAAATAACTCTTGCGTCGGTTGACGAATCTTCGCGAAATTTTCAAACTTTATGGCCCGCTCCGGTCCGCTCCTACCCTGAAAGTCTCAGGGTGATTCGTCAAGCGGGGGCCGAGAAAAAGGGGGTCCCAAAACGTGTTTTCCCCATTCATTTTCCCATAGGAAACTTTAGACACGGCTACAGCCCGAACTGCTGAACGGAATTACACCAAATTTGGCAAAGAGGTAGTTCTTGGTTCAGAAAGAACCCTTTTTGTTAAATGGTGTAAATCCGTTCAGTAGTTGCGGAGAAATTAAAAAATAAGAGTCAAAAATCAATTTCCCATAGGAAACTTTATGCAAGGCTACAGCCCGAACTGCTGAACGGAATTACACCAAATTTGGCAAAGCGGTAGTTCTTGGTTCAAAAAGAACCCTTTTTGTTAAATGGTGTAAATCCGTTCAGTAGTTGCTGAGAAAATCAAAAGTAATAACACATATATATCTGGGCGGAGCCTAACCACACATGTCATCGTGAGATCTGATTGGCTGTCAGCACTTCATCCTGGAATTGCTGGCAGCCATCTTGGGACCAATATAAATGATAGTACCCCATTGAAATGCATTGTAGTGAATCGAAGATTTTGAGGGTTACCAAAAGGAGAACTATAAAGGGTGATAACAGACTTTAGTTACATTAGAATTCATTTGTTGATGGTACCATACTAATTTCAGGAATTGTGGTGTGTTCTAAGGTGATTTTACCCTGTGAAAAACCTTCTGCTGGGATATCATGAATCATGTTTGAGAGAAAACTATTTTCACATGCTTGTCCCATACAGTTTTGGAAGGTGCCCCAGAAGCTAAAATGAGAGCATATTTTCTGTAAATTCACATTATCTTTCTCAGTCATGTGAGAATGAAGTCTGACATTCTCAGTAAAACATGTACATCCAACAAGGGCAGAGACTGTCAGTTGATTCCTTTGTGTTCTACTGCAGCTTCCCAGAGTGTTCTAAAGAACAACTAGAGTGCTAACAGCCTTACTTATGACAAAAGTATGGCACACCTGAAGCCATCTTGATTGGAATAAACTGGTAACACTTAAAACATTTAATTTAAAAAGGAACAAAATGATGGGGTTCATCTTGTCATAGAAATTATGGTTAGTGCTCTGGAAAGAAAAATTAGGACATGTTTCAAGTGTGATCTCAAATATCTTCCTGTTATATTTCAACAGGAGCAGCCTGTCAGTTGATGCCTTTGTGTTCTACTGCAGCTTCCCAGAGTGTTCTAAAGAACAACTAGAGCGCTAACAGTCTTACTTATGACAAAAGTATGGCACACCTGAAGCCATCTTGATTGGAATAAACTGGTAACACTTAAAACATTTAATTTAAAAAGGAACAAAATGATGGGGTTCATTTTGTCATAGAAATTATGGTTAGTGCTGTAGAAAGAAAAATTAGGACATGTTTCAAGTGTGATCTCAAATATCTTCCTGTTATATTTCAACAGGAGCAGCCTGTCAGTTGATGCCTTTGTGTTCTACTGCAGCTTCCCAGAGTGTTCTAAAGAACAACTAGAGCGCTAACAGTCTTACTTATGACAAAAGTATGGCACACCTGAAGCCATCTTGATTGGAATAAACTGGTAACACTTAAAACATTTAATTTAAAAAGGAACAAAATGAGGGGGTTCATTTTGCCATAGAAATTATGGTTAGTGCTGTAGAAAGAAAAATTAGGACATGTTTTAAGTGAGATCTCAAATATCTTCCTGTTATATTTCAACAGGAGCAGCCTGTCAGTTGATGCCTTTGTGTTCTACTGCAGCTTCCCAGAGTGTTCTAAAGAACAACTAGAGTGCTAACAGCCTTACTTATGACAAAAGTATGGCACACCTGAAGCCATCTTGATTGGAATAAACTGGTAACACTTAAAACATTTAATTTAAAAAGGAACAAAATGAGGGGGTTCATTTTGCCATAGAAATTATGGTTAGTGCTGCAAAAGAAAATTTAGTGCATGTTTTAAGTGAGATCTCAAATCCTCTTCTATTTCATTAGAAAATTCTGACATGCAGACTGAAACAATCACTTTCAATACCAGCAGTAGACTTCCAGTTAACTCCTTGGTGAGCAGTAGCTTTACTACAGTGATCTAATGAACAACCAGAGTAATAACATTCTGAATTTATGGCAAATGTGTGACACATCTGAATGCCTTCTTGATGGAATCAAAGTAAAAAACTGAAAGCATTTCCTACTGAGGAGACTGCAGTAAATGAGGAAATTAGGAAACTTCATAACAAAGAAGTCTTCCAAGATGGCCACCAGTGAAAAAAGAGCCCAAATGTAGCACAAATATTACCCAGATGTAGCCCACATATAGCCCAATGACAAAAGTGTGCAAAACACTTTTTATTTTTAGTTTTTTGCAGTTTTATGTAGTGCAGACTGGTCAGGTATTGGAGCGTTGCATCTTAAAACATGACCCCCAACACTACAAAAACACCACTGCACTACCCTAAACCCTAAAACACTACCCCAGCACGACCCCCTACACTACACAAGCACCACTGCACTATCCTAAACCCTAAAACACTACCCCCAGCATGACCCCCTACACTACACAAACACCACTGCACTACCCTAAACCCTAAAACACTACCCCAACACCACTGCACTAACCTAAATCCTAAAACACTACCCCCAGCACGACCCCCTACACTACCCAAACACCACTGCACTACCCTAAAACATGACCCCCTACACTACACAAACACCACTGCACTACCCTAAACCCTAAAACACTGCCCCCAGCACGACCCCCTACACTACACAAACACCACTGCACTACCTTAAACCCTAAAACACTACCCCCAGCACGACCCCCTACACTACCCAAACACCACTGCACTACCCTAAAACATGACCCCCTACACTACACAAACACCACTGCACTACCCTAAACCCTAAAACACTACCCCCAGCACGACCCCCTACACTGCCCGAACACCACTGCACTGCCCTAAACCCTAAAACACCAGCCCCTGCACGACCCCCTACACTGCCCGAACACCACTGCACTGCCCTAAACCCTGAAACACATACCCTAGCACGACCCCCTACACTGCCCGAACACCACTGCACTGCCCTAAACCCTGAAACACCACCCCCTTCACGACCCCTACACTGCCCAAACACCACTGCACTGCCCTAAACCCTGAAACACCACCCCTTCACGACCCCCTACACTGCCTGAACACCACTGCACTGCCCTAAACCCTGAAACACCACCCCCTTGACAACACCCTACACTGCCCGAACACCACTGCACTGCCCTAAACCCTGAAACACCACCCCCAGCATGACCCCTACACTGCCCGAACACCACTGCACTGCCCTAAACCCTGAAACACTACCCCCAGCAAGACCTCCTACACTGCCCGAACACCACTGCACTGCCCTAAACCCTGAAACATCACCCCCAGCAAGACCCCCTACACTGCCCGAACACCACTGCCCTAAACCCTGAAACACCACCCCCAGCACGACCCCCTACACTGCCCGAACACCACTGCACTGCCCTAAACCCTGAAACACCACCCCCAGCACGACCCCCTACACTGCCCGAACACCACTGCACTGCCCTAAACCCTGAAACACCACCACCTGCACGACCCCCTACACTGCCCGAACACCACTGCACTGCCCTAAACCCTGAAACACCACCCCCAGCACGACCCCCTACACTGCCCGAACACCACTGCACTGCCCTAAACCCTGAAACACCACCACCTGCACAACCCCCTACACTGCCCGAACACTACTGCACTGCCCTAAACCCTGAAACACCACCCCCAGCACGACCCCCTACACTGCACGAACACCACTGCACTGCCCTAAACCCTGAAACACTACCCCCAGCAAGACCCCCTACACTGCCCGAACACCACTGCACTGCCCTAAACCCTGAAACACCACCCCCAGCAAGACCCCTACACTGCCCGAACACCACTGCCCTAAACCCTGAAACACCACCCCCAGCAAGACCCCCTACACTGCCCGAACACCACTGCACTGCCCTAAACCCTGAAACACCAGCCCCAGCACGACCCCTACACTGCCCGAACACCACTGCACTGCCCTAAACCCTGAAACACCACCCCCTGCACGATCCCCTACACTGCCCGAACACCACTGCACTGCCCTAAACGCTGAAACACCACCCCCAGCACGACCCCCTACACTGCACGAACACCACTGCACTGCCCTAAACCCCGAAACACTACCCCCAGCAAGACCCCTACACTGCCCGAACACCACTGCCCTAAACCCTGAAACACCACCCCCAGCAAGACCCCCTACACTGCCCGTACACCACTGCACTGCCCTAAACCCTGAAACACCACCCCCAGCATGACCCCCTACACTGCCCGAACACCACTGCACTGCCCTAAACCCTGAAACACCACCCCCAGCATGACCCCCTACACTGCCCGAACACCACTGCACTGCCCTAAACCATGAAACACCAGCCCCAGCATGACCCCCTACACTGCCCGAACACCACTGCACTGCCCTAAACCCTGAAACACCACCCCCAGCATGACCCCCTACACTGCCCGAACACCACTGCACTGCCCTAAACCCTGAAACACCAGCCCCAGCACAACCGCCTGCACTGCCCAAAAACCACTGCACTGCCCTAAACCCTGAAACACCAGCCCCAGCACGACCCCCTACACTGCCCGAACACCACTGCACTACCCTAAACCCTCAAACACCAGCCCCAGCACGACCCCCTACACTGCCCGAACACCACTGCACTGCCCTAAACCCTGAAACACCACCCCCAGCAAGACCCCCTACACTGCCCGAACACCACTGCACTAAAGCCTGAAACACCACCCCCAGCAAGACCACCTACACTGGCCGAACACCACTGCACTGCCCTAAACCCTGAAACACCACCCCCTGCACGACCCCCTACACTGCCCAAACACCACTGCACTGCCCTAAACCCTGAAACACCACCCCTGCATGACCCCCTACACTGCCCGAACACCACTGCACTGACCTAAACCCTGAAACACCACCCCCTGCAGCACCCCTACACTGCCCGAACACCACTGCACTGCCCTAAACCCTGAAACACCACCCCCTGCACCGCCCCTACACTGCCCGAACACCACTGCACTGCCCTAAACCCTGAAACACCACCCCCAGCACGACCCCCTACACTGCCCGAACACCACTGCACTGCCCTAAACCCTGAAACATCAACCCCAGCAAGACCCCCTACACTGCCTGAACACCACTGCCCTAAACCCTGAAACACCACCCCTACACTGCATGAACACCACTGCACTGCCCTAAACCCTGAAACACCACCTCCAGCAAAACCCCTTACACTGCCTGAACACCATTGCTCTGCCCTAAATCCTGAAACACTAGCCCCAGCATGACCCCTACACTGCCCAAACACCACTGCACTGCCCTAAACCCTGAAACACCACCCCCAGCACGACCCCCTACACTGCCCGAACACCACTGCACTGCCCTAAACCCTGAAACACCAGCCCCAGCAAGACCCCTACACTGCCCGAACACCACTGTACTGCCCTAAACCCTGAAACACCAGCCCCAGCATGACCCCCTACACTGCCCAAACACCACTGCACTGCCCTAAACCCTGAAACACCACCCCCTGCATGACCCCCTACACTGCCCGAACACCACTGCACTGACCTAAACCCTGAAACACCACCCCTGCAGCACCCCTACACTGCCCGAACACCACTGCACTGCCCTAAACCCTGAAACACCACCCCCTGCACCGCCCCCTACACTGCCCGAACACCACTGCACTGCCCTAAACCCTGAAACACCACCCCAGCACGACCCCCTTTACTGCTCGAACACCACTGCACTGCCCCAAACCCTGAAACACCACCCCCTGCACCGCCCCCTACACTGCCCGAACACCACTGCACTGCCCTAAACCCTGAAACACCACCCCCAGCACGACCCCCTTTACTGCTCGAACACCACTGCACTGCCCCAAACCCTGAAACACCACCCCCTGCATGACCCCCTACACTGCACGAACACCACTGCACTGCCCTAAACCCTGAAACACCACCCCTCAGCACGACACCCTACACTGCCCGAACACCACTGCACTGCCCTAAACCCTGAAACACCACCCCCAGCACGACCCCCTACACTGCCCGAACACCACTGCACTGCCCTAAACCCTGAAACACCACCCCCTGCACAACCTCCTACACTGCCGGAACACCACTGCACTGCCCTAAACCCTGAAACACCACCCCCAGCACGACCCCTACACTGCCCGAACACCACTGCACTGCCCTAAACCCTGAAACATCAACCCCAGCAAGACCCCCTACACTGCCTGAACACCACTGCCCTAAACCCTGAAACACCACCCCTACACTGCACGAACACCACTGCACTGCCCTAAACCCTGAAACACCACCTCCAGCAAAACCCGTTACACTGCCTGAACACCATTGCTCTGCCCTAAATCCTGAAAAACTAGCCCCAGCATGACCCCTACACTGCCCAAACACCACTGCACTGCCCTAAACCCTGAAACACCACCCCCAGCACGACCCCCTACACTGCCCGAACACCACTGCACTGCCCTAAAGCCTGAAACACCAGCCCCAGCAAGACCCCTACACTGCCCGAACACCACTGCACTGCCCTAAACCCTGAAACACCAGCCCCAGCATGACCCCTACACTGCCCGAACACCACTGCACTGCCCTAAACCCTAAAACACCAGCCCCAGCACGACCACCTACACTGCCCGAACACCACTGCACTGCCCTAAACCCTGAAACACCAGCCCCAGCACGACCCACTACACTGCCCGAACACCACTGCACTGCCCTAAACCCTGAAACACCAGCCCCAGCACGACCCCCTACACTGCCCGAACACCACTGTACTGCCCTAAACCCTGAAACACCAGCCCCAGCACGACCCCCTACACTGCCCGAACACCACTGCACTGCCCTAAACCCTGAAACACCACCCCTGCATGACCCCCTACACTGCCCAGAACACCACTGCTCTGCCCTAAACCCTGAAACACCACCCCCTGCAGCACCCCCTACACTGCCCGAACACCACTGCACTGCCCTAAACCCTGAAACACCACCCCCTGCACCGCCCCCTACACTGCCCGAACACCACTGCACTGCCCTAAACCCTGAAACACCACCCCCAGCACGTCCCCCTTTACTGCTCGAACACCACTGCACTGCCCCAAACCCTGAAACACCACCCCCAGCACGACCCCCTACACTGCCCGAACACCACTACCCTAAACCCTGAAACACCACCCCCTGCACGACCCCCTACACTGCCCGAACACCACTGCACTGCCCTAAACCCTGAAACACCACCCCCTACACTGCCCGGACACCACTGTTCTGCCCTAAACACTGAAACACCACCCCCAGCATGACCCCCTACACTGCCCGAACACCACTGCACTGCCCTAAACCCTAAAACACCACCCCCAGCATTACCCCCTACACTGCCCAAACACCACTGTACTGCCCTAAACCCTAGAACACTTCCCCCAGCACGACCCCTACACTACCCGAACACCACTGCACTACCCTAAACCCTAAAACACTCCCCCAGCACGACCCCTACACTACCCGAACACCACTGCACTGCCCTAAACCCTAAAACACTCCCCCAGCACGACCCCCTACACTACCCGAACACCACTGCACTGCCCTAAACCCTAAAACACTCCCCCCAGCACGACCCCCTACACTACCCAAACACCACTGCACTACCCTAAACCCTAAAACACGACCTCCTACACTACACAAACACCACTGCACTACCCTAAACCCTAAAACACTACCCCCTACACTACACAAACACCACTGCACTACCCTAAACCCTAAAACACTACCCCCAGCAGTACCCCTACACTACCCAAACACCACTGCACTAACCTAAACCCTAAAACACTACCCCCAGCAGTACCCCCTACACTACCCAAACACCACTCCACTACCCTAAATCACTACCCCCAGCACGACCCCCTACACTACCCAAACACCACTGCACTACCCTAAACCCTAAAACACTCCCCCCAGCACGACTCCCTACACTACCCAAACACCACTGCACTACCCTAAACCCTAAATCTACCCCCAGCATGACCCCCTGCACTACCCAAACACCACTGCACTACCCTAAACCCTAAAACACTACCCCCAGCACGACCCTCTTCACTACCTAAACACAACTGCACAATTTGTTACAGGCGTTGCAACGCAGGCCTGTGGTGCTTACTGGAAGTACCTAGTGGGCTAGTTGGGCCCCAGGGACCCTCAGGATTCAAGGTGACCTAATCCCCCAACTTAAAACGCACCACGGGGCACGTTTGCACAGTGGTGAAGGGAGGGGGCGGGGCCTCAGGTGACATGTGCGCAAACACGCCCTGTGGTGCGTTTTAAGTTGGGGAATTAATTCCCTTTGAATCCTGAGGGACCCTGGGGGCCAACTAGCCCACCAGGCACCTTCAGTAAGCACAACAGAGTTGCGTTGCAGAGAGGTGAAAAAAGGTGCATGGCCTCGGAACGCCTCTCTGCAACTCAGTTCTGTGGTCCTAACTGTAGGTACCTGGGGGGCTAGTTGGGCCCAAGGGACCCTCAGAATTCAAGGGGACTTAATCCCGCAACTTGCAAACGCGCCACGAGGTGCATTTGCACACATGTCACCTCAGGCCCCCTCCCTTCACCACTGTGCAAACGCGCCCTGTAGCGCGTTTTAAGAGGTAGTTTTAATCCCCCTGCCCTAATATGTACTAGGGACTTGCAGAGGAGGTCATGCTAATCACAGGGGTACCCCAACGCATAGTGTTCCCTAGTGTATGTAGGTGTTTTCACTGTATTCTAAGTGTCTTTTAGCATAGCACTGGCTCTGGTTAGTCAGAGTCAGTTACCACCAGTACCCGTCTGAAAAAGTTGTGGGCACAGGATGATTTTGCAACAAGGCCTCTTTCTGCTCCTCTGTTGGTTCTTTCTGCACATCTTTTGCTTCTTTCTGTGCGTTTTTTCTTCTTTCTTCACATGTCCTACCTCTGTAGGTATAGTTAGAAACTAGCATTTAAAAAAACCTTTGAAATTCACTTAAAAAATCATAGGTTTCAGGCACGTTATAGTTAGAAATTAGCATTTAAAAAACCTTTGAAATTCACTGAAAAAACCATAGGTTTCAGACACGTTATAGTTAGAAATTAGCATTTAAAAAACCTTTGAAATTCACTGAAAAAAACCATAGGTTTTAGGGACAGTTATAGTTAGTTGGACATTTCACTCGTACAAAACCATAGAAATTCCCCCGTTATAGTTAGTTCAGCTAACTTTAACTCGCGCCCCCGCAATGCACTGCTGATGACGTCACATATTACATCACTCATGACATGGTCAGTGACATCACTGATGACATCACTGATGACATCTCAAATGACTTCACTGATGACATCATCCATGTGATAATTTCATGCATCTTCTCACACCCTAATATAACTTTTGATACACCCACTCTAAATTACAGACTGCCATTCTCAAAACCATAGACACTCCAACACCAAAAACTACATACCCACTCACTGATTCTTAGGTCTACACACACACATCCACTCACTCACCCGTACAGTCACTCATACTTAGTCACTCAGTACAGGACTATCATATGCACTCATACACCTATATAAACACTCACACACCGCCACTCATCCATAGAGGTACTCACACACCTAGTCAGTCATGCAAAAAACTTAATCACACACCCATTTACTCACCTATACAGTTATACACACACCAGCTCACTTACTCATACAAATACTAGCACATTCTTACGCTCTTATACAATCACTGATACAAGTACACACTCATCCATACAGCCACTCTCACAATCACACACTCTCACTTATAGCCATTTATATACTCCAACACACATATATACTGCCTTTCACATATGTAGTTACTCACACATGTACCACTGAGATATACATTCAATCACTAACACACCCATACACACACTCACCCACCCATACAGTCCATCACAGATGCACTCTTGAAACCATGCACCCAGTGAATCACCAACTCACACATCTATGCACAGAGTCACACACACCCCACCCACACAAACACTCAGCCACCCATACAGATACTCAGACAATCAATCAATAACCCATGTAGACACTCTTGTAGCTATTCAGAAAGCCATGCAGCCGCTTACAAACCAACAGACAGACGGATACAGACATTCACACAGTTTAGTCACTAACCCATGCATTCAGTAAGATACATTTAATCACTCACTTGTAGAGTCAGTCACTCACGTACTAAATCATCCATTCAGACACTTATACACCCACTCATTCTTCAATACGCCTTTCCCTATATATATTAAACATATTTAAACTTTACAGAAACACACAGTCACTGGATGATGTCATCAGTGATGTCATCAGTGGTGTCATTTGACATGTCATCAGTGATGTCATCAGTGATGTCACTGACCATGTCATGAGTGATGTAATATGTGACGTCATCAGCAGTGCATTGCGCGAGTTATAGTTAGCTGAACTAACTATAACGGGGGAATTTCTATGGTTTTGTACGAGTGAAATGTCCAACTACCTATAACTGTCCCTAAAACCTATGGTTTTTTCAGTGAATATATATATATATATATATATATATATATATATATATATATATATATATATATATTTATAGTTCGTAGGAAAGGGGAGGTGCACTCAATAATTGTTCAGCAAAGCCAGTTCAGTCCATAAATTTTCTTTATTCAAAATTAATATATAGACAACTTGAAGCACAGCCAACGCGTTTCGTTCCTGTGTGCCAAAGGAACTTCATCAGGGCTTAACAAAAATAATGGGTTGGTTATAGTAACACCAGTTTTATTTGTTGATATACTCCGGATTCCACGGTCCCAAGGTAATTGAAAGAATATTAAAATCCAGATTTCAATTCTTAATAGAATGCGAATATCCGTGCATAATCAATTGATAAAGTAGAAAGGTAACGATGAATCAGAAATGCGGATGGTAACCAGCAAGTCAGAGACTTGCTGGTTTCCATGCCGCATTTCTGATTCATCGTTCCATGCTAAATTTGACAGTAAGGATCGAAGTATTCTGTCTTTCCTTATCTGGGTAGAACTCCGGGACCACATGATGTTACCTTTCTACTCCTGCAGTGTCCCGGGGTGCCCACCACCGGGACACTGCTGTTTGCTATGACAGGGCGGGAGCCGTGCGGCTCCCGCCCTGTCATAGCAAACTTGCTTTGGATTTTGGAAGAGAGAGCAGGGAAACCTGCTCTCTCTTCCAAAATCCAAAGCAGATTGCTTTTCCACATGGGGAGCTGCATGTCAGCAGCTTCCCGTGTGGAAAAGCAATGCCGGCTCCCGCAGGAGGCGGGGAGCCGGCGGGACAGTGGGGGCATTGAGGCTCCCCCCACGGTCCCCAACGGATAGGGCCGTCCCCGGGGGATGGGGTCCCCGGGGCTAGAAGTGGCCCGGGAGGGGGGCCACGCGGCCCTCCTCCCCAAAACAAAAAATAAATTAATTAAAGGCCGGCCCCGGGGGATGGGGTCCCCGGGGCCAATAGAGGCCTCAGAAGGGGGGCCTCGGAGCCCCCCTCCTTAAATAAATACATATTTGTGGCCATGCCCCGGGGGATGGAGTCCCCGGGGCCGGATTTGGCCACGGGAGGGGGGCCCACGCGGCCCCCTCCCCATTTAGATTTTTATTTTATTTTTTAAAAAGGGGTCAGGCCCTGGGGGATGGAGTCCCCAGGGCCCAAAAAGAAAGAAGGGGGCCACCCAGCCCCCTTCTAAAAAAAATATGTAAAAATCAGTGATGTCATTTGAGATGTCATCAGTGATGTCATCAGTGATGTCACTGACCATGTCATGAATGATGTAATATGTGACGTCATGAGCAGTGCATTGCGGGTGCGCAAGTTATAGTTAGCTCAACTAACTATAACGGTGGAATTTCTACGGTTTTGTAAGAGTGAAATGTCCAGCTAACTATAACGTCCCTTAAACCTATGGTTTTTTCAGTGTATATATATATATATATATATTTATATATATATGTAGATAGATAGATAGATATCATTTATCGCTCTATCCATATATATATATATATATGGATAGAACGATAAAGATATATACATTTTGGCAAAATGCTTATCTTTATCAAGTTACATCTACCAATTAGTGTGATAGGTAGTCGATCCCGTTCTCTAACGAGTGCAATAGCATTTTTTTGCAATGGCTTAGAGTTTAGTACAAAGAGTTTATGCGAATTAGATTGCAATGAATACTCCTAAGTATTTAACTACTGTTTTCATTTTACAAAGATATCTGATAAATATTGTAGTTGGTTAGAAACTCAGTTGTAGCTGTATTAAATGCATATCCAGAAAAAACTGCTGAACTCTAAGGCAATTTCCTCTACATCTATCAGAGCTTTAGTGCCATCCTGTGAAAATATCGCCACTTTATCTGCGTAAGATGCAATCTTGAGAGCAGAGGAGTTCAAATACACTGGCGTAATTAGTTTAGCAATTTTTATCTTTAGCAAAAAGTGTTCCAAGTGTAAGGCAAATAATAATAGCGACAATGGGCAGCCCTGGGGCATACCTTTTGAATTCTCATGTTTATGGACCGGTTTCCCATCATTATTGTGTTTGACTTGGTTTCATCATACAACTTTTGCACCACAGTAATCCAATTATCACAAAATTGCATCTGTAGCATTGCCTGTTATAGACACGGCTTGGCCACCCAATCGAAAGCCTTTTCGGCATCTAGAAGGATCATACCTTCCTGCTGTGACAAAGTGCTTGCTCCATCAAACTTTGTTATTGCAGAATTACTATGTGCAGTGGTATCTTATTCAGTTATGAACCAGTGTTGTTTGTCTGTTGCTAATTCCTTAATTACAGGCAACAATTGCCCATGGCTCAACAACAAGCATCCCTTCCTCATCTGTAATCTTCCTAGTAGTAGCTCCCGCCTGAGGCCCTCTAGCTTAATATGCTAGTATACGTCCAACAGATTCGCTATACTCGTAAATAGAAGTACAATAATGCAGATATTGCTGACCATTCCTATTGCACATTATCCCACTAATTTGAGCCTTGGCTTGAAGTATGTCCTGGTATATACTACAGGCATTAGGCAGCTGATTATGCAGAGCTGCAATGTGTTTATGCTTTACAACCATAATTTTAAGATTCAGCTTTAGAAATTCATTATTATCCGTTTTTTGTAACTGGTTATTGCCCAACGTATTGTAGCTATAAAAGCATCCAAAACTAATACTGAGCTGTTAGTCAACTTTGCTCTCTTGCCCAAACTGTACCTTCTGAACTTTTCTTCCAATAACAAACTTCTAGGAAAAGTTTATCAACTATGCTTAGTGTTTGAGTCCAAGATTATTGTCATCCACTGTGGATTGTGATCTGACCTTCTTTTGCATACTGGCAATGATTTCAGCGGAACCAAAACAAATAATCAACCCTAGAATATTATGCATGTGAATGCAAACAATAAGTAAAGCTATTGCCATCCCTATTCATTTGTCAATCAGGCATCTATCAGTCCCAGGCATTTACTCATATTTGTGAATGCACTCTAACTTTAGGCAGTCTTGCTGACCCAGCTAGAATGGTAACGATGCATTTACAGTTCAACGGACAAAGGAAAACGACACAAACAATAAAAGGTTCCTGCCAATAAGCCAATTCAATGGGCAAAAGGATAAATAAAGAGGGATTGTCATCATTTATGCCATATATAGGACAGATAGTGTGTAGTTGTCCAGTAAATTCTAAAGATGCAATCTGCCATCTACCAAAATATCTGCCTATGTTCTGCCAATACATATAGTCTTACAGTTTTGACTGTATATAGCGATAGCAAACCCCTTTGTGGAGATTGCTTGAGCAGAACAACCAATTAGGTTCAACCCTGCTGCCTAAATAGTGCCTGCTTGGCATCTGCTATATGAGCTTCTTGGATACATGTAATGTTAGTAGCATATTCATCCAATTCCCTCTTAATCATCTACCGCTTAAGGCATGCTTTGAGTCCATCAATGATCCAATTAGGGAGTTTTATTGACTCCATGCATAAGATTCTCAAATTACACTCCCAAGAAGCACATAGTTATGTGATATTTGGAGTTACATGGCCCGTCAGGCTTGCTTATATTCTTTGTGCTGTAATGTTAGTCTGTTTTTGTCTTTATTTTTGCCTTCACCCATGCCTCCAGTCTGTATCCTTAACCCAGAAGCACCCCCTCCTCGATTTCCCACACAACCCCTAGCCCAGGACTCTACCCCCTGACTGTTCGGTCCTAGAGTGTCCCCTCCCATGTGCCTAGGGGGATGCCATCTGCCCCTTACCACATAGATGTTTTGGTATGCATTTGCTTATGTGGCTAGACACATGCTTTGAGACAGCCAGTCAGGACCTTTGTCTCATACTAGTCCCCTTCCATACTATTACCGCTCTTTCATTTAAGCTACAAAGTCCAATGCTCCCTGCATTTCCTGAATCACAATGTCTATCCCTTTTCACATAATTTTCAGACTTGCTTATTGGATGATCTGCACTTGCCCACCAAGCGGCCTGATCTAAGGGATCAGTGCCCGCATTTGGTGTCCTGTTGTGCTGTCTCAAAAGACTTGTCCTGATACATAGAAAACACAAAGCTTGCTTGTACTTTGAAACTATGCTTACTTCACGCTATGCCAAGTATTGTCTTGTTCAATAAGTAGTCAGAAAAACAAGTCAGTATTGTGTATGGCTTCACATTCTTGGAATTTGTGTGGAAAAGTAACCGATGTGCTCTGATAATTAACAGCACTTACTTGGTATCATTTGAGATAACTACTTTGTTTAGAATTGGATTCAAAATTCTATTTGGGTAGTGTTCGATTCAATACCTTCAGGTATCCCCACCACTGTGAGGTTACATTAGCGGGACCTTGATAGATCTGGCGTCCTTGGCGTGGTTTTCCCCCAAACATTTTGCCTTCAGACTTCCTGTTTTTTGCTAACTTGGTTTTTGCTGGCCCTAGGCCTCTGCACACTTTACCACTGCTAACCAGTGCTAAAGTGCTTGTGCGCTTTCCTTAGAACATGTTAGATTGGCTTATACACAATTGGCATATTTAATTTACTTGTAAGTGCCTAGTGAAGTGGCAATACATGTGCCCAGGGCAAGTAAATTGAATGCTACTTGTGGGCCTGCAGCACTGATTGAGCCACCCACATAAGCAGCATTTTAAACGGTTTACCATGCATGCCGGTTTCACACAGTCTGTACAACGAAAATCTTAACCACGAATATGTCTTTACCACGCATGCCTTTACAACAATTAATGCGTTGTCAAAGCATGTATCGTAAAAACATTTCCGTGGTTAAGACTTGACCCCCCAACCCCTGCCCCCGTCCTGAGTCCTAAAACTACCCCCTCCCTCCTGAAAACCAACCCCTTCCCCCGAGCCCTAAAACCTTCCCTGCCTCCAGTCCAGAGTACCACCCCCCTCCCCTAAGCCCTAAAAATTACCCCGACCCCCACTGAGCTCTAAAAATGACTCCACCCTCCCCTAATCCCTAAAAACTACTCGACCCCCTGAGCCCTGAAAACTACCCCGAACCCCCCTGAAAACTACCATGAACCCTCCACCCCTGAAAACTTCCCCGATCCCCCCACCCCCAAAAACTACCCCAAACTCCCCCACCCCTGAAAACTACCCCGAACCCCCCACCCCTGAAAACTACCCGAACCCCCACCACCGCTGAAAACTACCCCGAACCCCCACACCTGAAAACTACCCCAAACCCCCAACACCCCTAAAATCCACCCCAAACCCCCACCACCCCTGAAAACTACCACGAACCCCCCACCTTGAAAAGCGTGGTTACGCTTGCGGGCTTCTGGAACTCGTGGCTCTGGCTGCGTAGTTCCCGATGTTGCCTAGTTTAAACATGTCTGAGGCCTGCCATTGCAGCCTGTGTGTGCAGTTTGAACTGCCATTTTGACCTGGCAAAGTTAACCCTTTGCCAGACCCAAAGTTTCCTTTTTAATACATATATGTTACCCCTAGGGTAGGTCCTGGATGGCCCAAAGGGCAGGGTGCAATGTATTTAAAAAGTAGAACATGTACTTTAAAGTTTTACAAGTCCCGGTCAGTGGCAGCCAGTGCATATTAACAGTGGTGAGGCGGGTGGAGTGGGTGCAGGGGGTGGGGAGCGTGGCAGGGGGTGGAGGATCACAGGGGAAATAAAAATAAAACTTACCTGATGCTGCTTTTATCGCCTCACGCCTCAGATCTCCTCTGCTTCCTGGTCCCAGAAGCCCCAGGTACAGCATCAGAGACTCCCTGTACAATCCCCACACTGCTTTCATACTGTCTCAAGAGTCTGTGCTCTTTTTCTGGTGTCTCTGGAATTGTAATGAAAAATCATAACTAATGGTGAAGATTACAATTTTGAAAATGCCACTTTTAGAAAGTTGGCATTTTCTTGTCTTAGCCATTTGGTGTCTGCAGCCTGTCTCTGCATCACATAACTGGGTGTAGTTGACAGATGTGCTTTGTGTATTCCTCCTAGACAGCCACAGATGATGTGACTGTTTGACTGGATGGGCAATCACTGGCAGGATGGGAGGGAGGAGATAGACCAGACCCACTTACAGTTGAATAGGCTGTGTCCTGCCTCCACACAAAGGGTTTCATATCCCCTGTAATTAGCCTGGAGCCAGGGGCAGTAAGACAGGCACATGTGCATTTCAGAGGCATACCCGTAGAAGCTTCTCCCCACTTCAAAGGCACAACTATGTATAAGTGCTGGGCCTCAGATACCAACTCTTCAGTATACTCTGCAAGGAAGAAGGACTGCTATGCTGCTGAACGGACTACCACACTGGTGGACTGCTGCTCTGAAGGACTGCTGCCCTGCTGTGTTGACCTGCTGCCTGCAGCCCTCTTGCCTGGGTGA
The DNA here is from genome assembly GCA_963921515.1 of Calotriton arnoldi. Taxonomy (NCBI): domain Eukaryota; kingdom Metazoa; phylum Chordata; class Amphibia; order Caudata; family Salamandridae; genus Calotriton; species Calotriton arnoldi. The sequence continues at coordinate 146,221 of CAWUFW010011882.1, forward strand.
GAATGACTGGACCTGCATATCTTGAACCCAGAACCCAAAGTGATTCCAAGAGGTAGGTGGCCAGCCTCCTGATCTGACGTCTCAGGCACACAACAGGCTTCCAACAACCGCGCGCCTGGACTCTGCCATCTGTGAGTCTACCCTGACAAGTGGTGCCACCCCAGTTCTGGACCCTTGGAAGTCAGCTTAAGTTTCTCTACCAGCCTCTGTGCATCCCGTGAAACAGATGCAGCTCTTCTGCTCTGTGACGCAAACCTGAGCAGAACCGATGCAGCGCCACTGCTGAGTGGATTGGGCCCATCGCAAAGACCCGCATCACAGCCTATTGGAACAGCCGCTGCACAATGCCTCCTCAGTGCAGACCCTTGCATCCCTCGTCGATGGCAGCCTCGACGATGACGGCATACTCCACTTCGCAGCCTCGTAGGTTCTCAGAACCGATGCATTGCTTCAACTGTGCAACGTATCCTCGACGTCGGCCTTCACATTGCAAGCCCTCTTCAACGGGATCCTTGACAACAAAGCAGGACCTCGCATCACAGCTTCGCCGCTTCTTGGAACCAATGAATTGCTTTGGCTCCGTGAAGCATCCATGCAGATCCTCACAACACTCTGCAAACCAGGATTTAAGGTACTCGGTCCCTGTAGCCAGCCTACACTCCATCACAATTGGACTGAGCTTGTGACTTTGTCCTGGTCTGGAACGACCAGATATCCACAGTTGGCGCTGTGTGCTTTTTGGAGCTATTTTCACTAAAATCTATAAAATTGGACATCTCCGGATCTAATGATTGGCTTTTTATCATTTTGGTCTAGTTTTATTTATTAAAGAAAATTCTATTTTTCGAACTTGGTGTGGTATTTTCACTTTATTACAGTTTGAAGTGTTGAGCAAATACTTCACACATTGCCTCTTAGTTAAGCCTGATTTCTCTGTGCCAAGCTACCAGAGGGTTGAGCACAGCTTAATTTAGGATTGGCTTGTGCCTCACCCTAAGAGGGATTGTGGTTGCTGCTTGACCAGGGATCACAACCCAGTCAACCAACAGTCCAATTTCTCACAGACCTGTTCTTCATGTTTTTGTTTTTCCTTTGGAGTTTAGCATTTGGTGCCATTGTCTCATTATAATGACGCTTACAGGTGTTCATACTTTTTTTTGATTTTCCCCTCTATTTGGTCCAATCGATTGTAGAAGAGAGCCATCTTTTGATTAACCTCCTCCAGTTTTCCCATGCATGTAGTGCACCTCAGTGACCAAGGCTGGTTTGCCCAATTTAGTGTTCTGAGTTTGCTCCACCTCACTACCTTCTACATCATCCTCTTTGTCATCCAACTCTGTTGAGCATTCTGCTTCCACTTGAACCTGTGTTAATTGCCCTTCTTCTCTGTTCATTTACCTTCTTTGTGCTGCATTAAGCCTTAGATATATAAGCATCAATGATCAGACACCAGTGAGCTGTCTATCAAGGACACCAACATTATTTCCTCACTTCTACTAGCATTAACTACGACAGGAAGACTAAGCTAGGCTCCTCTGGCTAAGGGAGATCAAAAGTGTCAAATGTGTTAGCAATTATTTGCATTATGCTTAGAGAGAACTATTTTATGGTGTCATAAGAGTGAGGATAGTTCTGGGAGTTTTATTCCTGGGTTAGTGGTATGTCCTTCACATTAATCCTGTTTGATGATTCATCTACAAAGCAGTGAGGGGAGGGTGCATGGTATGATAAGTCAACCAATACCTTTATTGATTTTAGCCCTACTCACAGCAGTAGCCACCCTTTGTATCAGTGCCTCTGTGGAGCTTGTGGTACTCTAGGGAGACATTTTCATTGCGTAAGTCTCTGCAACCATATTGGCCCCGGCCGGGCCAGTCAACTTTAGGTAAAGTCAAGTTCATGATTGTATGACCGTGTTATTGAGCCATTTTTGTATACGGGTAATTCCAGTGCTCCCACGAACAGTTGTTCCCAACACCTGCCACTAAATAACTCATGGACACTAAAAAACTCTGAAGATGGTGGACAGAACTCTTAACAGGAGGTAGCGTGCTGCCTAAGTTCCCGAGCAGACACTCAAAAAGAACACTCACAGGAGCAATTAAGCTGAAAGTACATATGGTGTTGTTTGGCAATGGCACTGACCGGTGCATTAAATGTTGTGGCCCGTGGATTAAAGCTGCCATTAGACACTGAGAGGAGAACAGTGAGATTGCACAATGGGAGAGCTGGGTGAGCCGTTGCTGTTCTGAAGGAGGATCTGTCAGCCTAAACTTAGCATAGATGGCACGTCCAGATCCAAGAAACTGCCTTCTTCATTATTAAAAGGTAAAAAAGATACAAAGAAACGTCCTTGCAGCCCTTAAGGAACACTATGCAGGCGGCTACAGAGCCCTACTGAACCTAGCATATCTAAAACATTGTAGCACTCGTGATGATTCAGGGTATGCACATGGGTCAGAATACAGCCGGTGGCAGAGAGAGCACGGGCAGGCTTCTTGAAGGGGAGTACTTGAGCAGAAAATGCAAACCAGCATATGAAGTCTGCAAGATCTGTATAGAGAGACCGAAGAGGCCATGCTGGCTGAAGGTATGACTGCCGGTATAGCGCTGGAATGGCAGCAAGACAGTAGAGAGGGAAAGAGAGATACCCAACTGAGAGGCGAATACGCTCTTAGTAATCCCAGCTCTACTATCAGTAATGAAAGACCAGGCACAAGTATTTGAAGCATTTAATTCCCGAATAACTTTTGTAGTTTTCCCAAAAATTATTTGAAATGCTTGAGGAGTGTGCAGTAGGCTAAGTAAAATAAATCCTAATTTATCCGAGCCCAACCCACTACAACACAGGTGTGTGAGCTGACTATACAGTCACATGCAACTGAGGGACAAGAGGTGGCCATAGCACAGTCTGCAAAGGTGTAAAACAGACCCCTGCAGCTCAGAGGGGTGGAGGGGGGGGGGGGTGCAACCCTTCAAGGGGCCATCAAACCTTTGAGGAGGCCCCTATTAAGCCAAAGACAGATGTAAATCTGTGAGTTATGGGATACTCAGGGGTCCTTCACCACATTCTGCAGGTCAACCCCATCATTTTGCGTTATGCCACTGACAGACTGATGAATTGATTAAACCCGCTGCAAATTAGATTATACAGGGACGAGGCAAGGGGTGTCCATTAAGCTTAGCTTTCCTAAATTGTGGTCGTTGCAATATGCTATTTTTTTACTCGGAAATGAAATATTGCCAAGTGTTGCTCTCGTAAACTTCCAATTCACAAAGGTGCAAAGCTTTATGCATTCGCACATTTGCATGATAATTGTGACTTTTGCAACAATTTTCTTCTAAAAAAAAGCACTTGCAAAGACAAATCAACAATTTGATACTGTGAATAAAAATGCACTGCAAAGGGTAACATTCAGAAAAAAGTTTCCATACAAACTTCCATAGTGTCTAAGGGGCATATTATCAACGGCCAGCGATAAATATCGCTGGCCGTGCTTAGCGATAATTTTGTTATCGCAGGCTATCTCTTGAATTTATCGCCCTGGTTGCGCATTATTAACAACGCGTTTCTCCAGGGTGATAAAAATTCCAGAGATAGCGAGGTTATCACCGTTTTACAGGGAACATCGCTGGTTTTCCAGCGATGTTCCCTGCAAGCGGCGATACTACTGCTGATACGACCCACAGGGTCGTATCAGCATAATCCACCCCAATGTTAGGGATAGGTAAGTCTGCATTTTAGCAGACGTTAGTTTTTGGAGAAAACAGCAGTTTTCTCCAAAAACTAACGTGTGCTAAAATGCTGAAGCAGCCTTGTAAATATCGCGATGTGAACATCAGCGATATTTGCAAGGTGGTCCATCCGGGGTACGCCCACTTTGCATCTCATTAGAGATGCAAAGGGAAGCGTTGAGAAAAAGGGTGCTAACATGCGATAATGCATGTTAGCACCCTCTTGTAGATAGGGCGATTGTTTTATCTCCGCTTTTTTGGCTTTTTAAGCCAAAAAAGCGGAGATAAAGCCCTTGTAGATATGCCCCTAAGTTTGAATAGAATTGAAGCTCTTTTGGCATGCAGAGAGCATGATTTCTAAATGTACGGGATGATTTGCAAGGATGAAGTAGGAAAATCAAGAACCATGCATATCTCTAATGTAAACCTGATTTGCTTAGCAGAGCTCTATGCTTTGGTGTAATGCAGCTACATGGACGTGTGTAATGGAAGCATGCTCGTGTCTGTTTCTGAGTAGGCGATATGTTTGCACTTGAGATAATTGGCAGACAGCCGTTTTGTGGTGAGTCACGAGCTTTTTAGATGATTTAGTGTATATAACTTATGTAGGTAATAGTTATGAAATGAGTCACGAGTCTTGCTCTTTAAATTACATGAACTTAAATGTCAATCGGGATTAGAATACACCCTTCAGTGATGATATTTCACTGTGCTTTTAACTTTATCTGTGGTAGGTTCTGATATCTATGAGAGCAAAAGAGCCCCCAGCTTTAGCTCAATAGAGATTCGAGGGCATTGTGTTACCAAAAATCCAACACCTCTTTATTGATTTACACATTTTATAAAGTTTATTTTAACTGGAAGGATATTAAAGTGCTGTACATGAAAATAACATTAAACCTCAAGGCATCCCCTTAAAAGAAGTTGAACTAACATGTATAACAAGTTAAAAGGGTCGAATGAAAGTGGATAACATTTTAACATGGAGCGAGAAGTCAGAGTATTTCATAGTAAGGGATGAGGCAACAAAAAAAGGAAAAGAGAGGAAGTGAGGGGCAAAGCTGCAGACAAGGAGACACAAAAGAATAGAGGATTAGAAGCTGGAGGTGTGAGGCGAAGTGCATTAGAAAGGTGGATGGCAACAAGAAAAAGAGGAATGAGAGGAGGTGAGGTAAGAAAAGGGTGGCGGAGAGTCATGAGGGAGTGGGGAGAGGTGGGCTCACTAATAGAGAAGGCAAAGCCATAGAGAAAGGTAGAAGGGGACAAGGGCAGTTGAAATGAGTGTAAAGCAAAGACTGTGGCTATAGGAGAAGAAGCTCTCCAGGGAAGGGGAGAAGTTGAAGAAAGGGAAGAGTAAGAATGACAAACAAGCATTTGGCAAAACCAATATGTCTCACTAATACCAGAGTTATTGGCTTTGCCAATGTGTTTTAGCCATGTTGTCCACTGGCGTGGCTGCTGTTCAGCATGGCTAAAAGACAGTGGCATAGAGGAGAGTGGCATGGTGTGGAGTGTCATAGAGTGGAGTGACGAAGACTGGAGTTAAGGGCAGTAGCGGCTGGTGACATTTGAAAGTGGTGGGGCGAATCAAGAGCAGTAGGACTCAGGGCTCACGGACAGCTAACGGGAATAACAATAATAGCCCTATACTCCCGTCAGATTAGTGTAACTACCACTTTCAAATGTCACTAGCCGCTCCGGGGTTATTGTGGAGGAAAGAAATTAACATTATTTTCTAACCATCAAGAAACTTACATTTGTTCCCAGGAAATTAAAACAATATACTGCACATGTTGCTAAAATCCTAAATTGCTTCTCTAATAAGGAATGTAAACATATTCTAATCAGCTGTGTGTGGTTACTTAGCAGAAACAGACCAATGGGATTATTTTAAAAATAAAGTGTTTAGGAAGTACTCTTCCGCTCCATAATGAGGCCACACAGAACATCTGCTCAAATCAGCTATTTTGAGCAGAAGAGTTGCGGTAGCCTGGTCACCCCCTCAGAAAATCAAACGACCATTGGAACCAGCAGGCAGATGGATTATTCAAGGCATGCCAGAGGTAAGGGGGCTGCTGAAGGAACATTTCTGTCGCGGGGTGGTCTTTCTAAACGACTGCTATCAAAGGGCGAGCAAAAGATGGTGCGTGAAGCACCAATGAAGAGAGGAACGATGAATCCATAGCGCCAGAGTCATTAATCACTGCTTAAGCGCTTGACAAACCTTTTCACTTTCTAGACACTGTATTTTTCATTAAAGTGTGTGATTCTCTACAGAAGAAAGGGATAGTGTTATTGGACATCGTCTGCAATCCAATTTAAATGTCACTTATCGGCATATCTGTAATTCAATGTAAATGTCACTTATCGGCATATTTCTACCCGGAGATCTTACGGAAACTGATCTTTTAAATACAGCAAGCATTCAAAAAGTAAGTTATTTCTGAGTTAAATCAATGTCCCAATGTGCATGCAATTCAGTATTAAAGAATAAGCCTCCACCAGTCACGAGTAGCGGCTAGAGACGCACCCGTGGCACTATATCTCTAGCGCAGGTCAACAACTCTTGTGCATCAAAGGACGTTCAAATGCTGGCAGCTATAAGCAACACTGTATTATGACAGGCGCTGCCTATATTAAACGTAAAAGATGCGAAGACTGTTCTAGACAGTGCACGAGTGACGTATGATGCACTTAGTTAGCAGTCACTGCTCTTACTATAAATAATGCATTTTCACAGCGGCGGCCGGCATGCTCGAGGGAGGGAGGGGGGGGATCGCGGGTGGGGAATAGAATAAAAAAATAAAACGTACCTTACTGCTGCGAGTGCTGGGTACGCACCACCTCCGCTCCTGGCCGGTCACGCTGCGCAGCGGCAGCCGGGTCCTCGTGTTCCTGCTGCAGGAACAGGAAGCAGCCAGCAGGCAGCTTCCCTCCCCTACCCAAGCCAATCACAACGCTGCAATGGCAGCGTTGTGATTGGTGAGGCGCATCAGAGAGCGCCCCAGCCGGGCCATTTTCTCTATGTAGGCTGCATGCAGCAGCCTACATAGAGAAAAAGGGGGAGTGCGCATGACTGCTTTGTTCGGCCCTGGGGCCGACCAAACAGTCAGTACCCACAACAGTGGGTAAGCCACTCCCCCCCTGCCCTCGAGCAGGACCGCCCACCTGCCCGCCCCCAACCAGGCAAAGAGGCCCTTCTGCTTTCTCGCAGCGTGAGAAACAGAAACAGAAATGGTAGTGTTTACCGTTTATGTTTCTGCCTTCTCGCACTGCGAGAAAGCAGTGGGGCAACGCCCCCAAGCCCCAATGGGGGAGCCGCCACTGGTTAAGGGGCGTAGAGAGGAGTTGAATGTTGTAGAGTGGAGTGTTGTGGAGTAGAGTATGATAGGGCAGACACCTTTTAAGGCTTGGGCAAAGTAGTCTCTGGCCAAGGTCCCCAGCCTTTCAGGAGGCTCCCTGATAGTGCCAGCTCTCTTCTGCAGCCAGCCTTGCCCTGATGACCTTAAATCATTCTTAAACAGATTGTTTTAAATACCATTTTCTTTAATTTATTTTTAATGTGGGTGATGTGTGATAATCTATTACAGACATTTTGCAGGGAAATGTTATGTTTATGTTTCAAGCAACATCCATAAAAATGTTTCTTTTAGATCAAAACAGGACCTCACATATGAGAAATGGGAGGGTGTCACAGAGTTTTTTTGCAATAAAATTAGTGAGCTGCTGCTGTGCTACAATATTGAAAACACGTGTCACTATCCCTGAATATTAGATGTAAACACATTTAGAATTTGGACGAGTGTGCCTTGCCACTGGCAGTGAACTGGTCAAACAGGGCATGAAAGAGCTGAACCTGGATCACAAATTCAAAGCTGTTCTGAACAGGGACCCTCAAAATACATTTGACCCAGGGCCCCTAAAATCCATAAGCAATGGGCGGACTGCATTTCCAGGGAAGCTTTTAGATTTTCCTCAAGAAGTCTTTTCGAAACTGACAGCGACCTGCAAAGGAAATAGGGCATGAGGGCCTCGAGAGTAGTCTAAAGTTAGGAGGGAAAAAGATAACAGAAACAGAGAGATGAACTGAGAGTAGGTGATACCAACTAGTCCAGTTCATCTTTGTAATATTTATGTTAGGCACATATAGGGTTTACCCAACATTGGGGCATATTCTCAAGGACTTATCGCCGAGTTAGCGGCACTTTATCGCAGCCAAAGTGGCGATAGATTTATCGCCCTATTCACAAGCTGGTGATAACAGCCGATATCGCCAGTTTTCCTGCGATAGCAGCCGCAAAAAACATCGCCACGGATGACACCGGCAACTAACGCTAATGAGATGCAGAGTAGGCGTTCCTGTGCAAAAAGCAGCGAAAACACCACTTCGCAATATTCTCTACGATCAGCCAGATCGGCGATATGATCCCAAAACAGGCGACAAGGCGCGTTAGCAGCAGGGATTTAACACCTGCTCCTACCTGGTGTTAAGTCGGACGACAACCTGCACCACAAAAGGGAGCCCAGACCAGAGCCACACCTGAAGAACAACAGATGCCATGGAGCTACTGATCATGCAGCTCGGAGCCCCAAGAGGGCCACAACACCCACCGCCACCACACCCAGGCCCGCCACCCCCCCCGGACCCCTCCGCCCCCCCCCCCGGACTACCACAGAGGCAGCGCAGACAAAGACTGCGGACCTTCAGAAAACGCACCAGCCTCACAGACTTAACACCAGAGGATGTCATTGCCCCCTACAGGCTCAAAAGGACAACCATCCTCCGCATCCTGACCATCATTGCCCACAGGCTGACGGTACCAACACAGCGGACAAACAACATCCATCCGCAGACAAAGCTGCTGGCTGTGCTGCACCTTTTGGCCTCTGGTACCTTCCAACCAACAACTGCCAGAGTCGGAGGAGTCTCACAGCCAGCCCTATCCAAGTTCCTCACACCTGTCTTGGATGCCATCATCAGCTTGGTACCCCAGCACCTTCACTTCCCACACACTGCACAGGAACAGCTGGAGACCAAGCAAGGCTTCTACGCCATAGCTGGCTTCCCGCACGTGTTGGGGACAATCGACTGCACACATGTACTCCTCGTGCCCCCTGCCGCCACTGCACACAATTACCGCAACAGGAAGCACACGCATTCCATCAATGTGCAGGCAATAGTGGACCACCTGGGACTCTTCACCAATGTCGTCGCTAACTACCCAGGCAGTGTGCATGATACCTTCATCTTCCGACAGTCCATCATCAACCAGCGCTTTCAGGATGGCACCTATGGGAATGCATTGCTCGTTGGTAAGTACCAAATGAACACACCACACACCTCAACTCCACAGTCATGCAACTCAAGCCCGCTCGGGGTCCGGGATCATTCATGCCAACTGTTGTGTGTGTCGCTATTACTGCAGCATAGGCCATAGGACTACCCTCAACCGCATCGTGAATTCAGCCAGCCATGAACTCTACATCTGTGTCCGCCCTATCCTTACCGTAGGCCTACACACACATGGCCGCCCACCTTCAGCGCCCAACATCACAGTGTCGTTGTCAGGCTTGTGGACATGCGCAGACAGGCATGACAATGGTGTGCCGTAGGAGTGCAAGTGATGCAACCGCGCTGCGCACACTAGTGAATAGGCTCGGGGTGAGGGAGGAGCAGCAGTGAGGCTACGTAATACACATTGATGCCGCTCATTTGCTACAAGCAGTACCTGTCAAACATGAATCACTAAGTCACACATATCACACACCAATTAACTAGGGAGCCTGCCAACACATCATGCAGAACCAACTTTGGACTCATGTCTCTCTGCACTGTCACAGGTGATCAAGGATATGCACTCTGCCCTTGGATGATGACACCCCTCCGAGCCCCAAACACACAGGCCCAGAGGCAGTACAATGCGGCTCACAAACGCACCAGGGGCATCGTGGAACGCACATTTGGCGTGTTGTAGTCACGTTTCAGGTGCCTGGACATCACAGGTGGAAGGCTCCTGTACAGCCCAGGCATCGTGTGCAAGATGATCGTTGCATGTTGTGTGCTGCACAACATATGTGTACGCACCAATGCCCCATGGCTACAAGTGCCAGATGCACCGGACGATGATGAGGAAGATGAGGCAGGTGGACCACAACCCACTGCAGCAGCAGCAGGAATAGCCCGTAGGAACACCATCATTGACAATTTCTTCACATGAGCACGTCACATTGTCACAGTCCTTAGCAATCATGGGACAGTACAAAATGACCACAGGCACAGCATGTGCAAATAAATTCATTACAACACACATTCCCTGTGTGCATGTTACTCCTCTGTACAAGCACATCACTCTGACAAGTGTAAGTGCAACATGTAGTGCTAACCATCTCATAAATTGGAAATAGATGGTGGGTGTGTCACCTCTGTACAGAGAGGCTGTTTAGGGTGTCACGTATTTGAAATGCCATTTCTGTGTGTCAAAGATTGTACGGAATCCCACTCATCAGCGTTTCACATGTGTCCCAAATCATTACATGTAGGCTGTCATTTGTGACCTACAATTGACAACAGGGCTTCTTTTGGGGTCAAATATGTACCACCATGATGCAGGGATGCACCCTGTGACTCAAGTCCCACAACATGAGCTACATGGACGTAAGGGGGAATCACTGCCCCTACATTCGTCCATGCTTTCATACTTGATTAATCATAGACATGACACATCTGTGTGTATTAGAATGTATTATTCACGTTCAGTGGAGTGTTGAAGCTGTCTTAGTACTGGACCATGCAGACAACACTTTACAATGTTGCCCCGTGGAGGGCCAGCCAGAGTCCTTTAGGGATTGACAAGTTACTCGGAAGGGGAAGAGTCCAGTCCGCAGGCTGATTGCTGTGTCATTGTTGAGCATGCAAAATATGGCAGTCCATGTCGAGGTCCAAGGTTAGTGTCGCAGAGTGTGTCGGGGGACAGTGGAAGGTATTATTCCAGGGCATGATGCAGAGGGCAGACCCAAGCAGAAACAAGCCACATGGCGGAGATGAATGCTACTGCTTCCTCCTTACCACTAAAGCAGATTCATCCTCATCTTCGTCCTCTGACGTTTCATGTGCCTCACATGTGGGTGGTGGTGTTTGGTTTGCAGCACTGTGTGACACTGACACATCAGGGGCCGGAGATGTGGATGTAGAAGTAGCAGCAGCATTCATCTGCGCAATGTCTTGTGGCATCACTCCCATGATGAGGATCTGCAGGGCATGGAAGATCCCATCTATAGCTTTCTCGTGTGCAGCCGTGGTAGCCATTCTTTGCGCCTGCATCCGCTCCATGATCTCCATGACCCTCCTCATGTTTCCCAAATAACGGATGACATCGCTGTAGCCACTCTGACTAGACAGTTGTTGTTGTCTCCGAGTCATGACTCCAGCGACGCTAGCCATGGATTGTTGGAGGGCATGGGGCGGACTGTGGGTGTCTGTTAGGGAGTGTAAGTGGTCCCTGATGGGACTTAGACACCCACGTATGGCATCTAGTTTGGCTGCCATGCGGTCGAACCCCACCCGCACCTGTTCAGCCAGCTCCTTCTGGCAGTCTAGCACACGGCGTTGGAATGCCATGTGTTCTTCGGTGAGGTGCTGGGAGCCAGATGTGGTGGTGGGTGCTTCCTGCTGTGTGGTCTGTGCAGGGGGTGGGATCACCTCGATGGTGCTGGGCTGCCCTGCTACTGGAGGTGGGGTGCGGAGGTTGTCCATGAACCGTTGGAGTTCGTCGTAGTCGATGTCCTGGAGGTCGTCTCCATCATCGCTGACGTGATGTAGGGTCTGCTCTGCAGGAGGTGTTGATTGTCCCTCTGCAATGTAAAGGGGAGATGCAGTTTCACAGTGTGTTCCATGTATGCTGACGCATTGGCGGAGTTTACATACAGACTGCATGACAATGTACATTGTGACTGTTTGTGAGGAGATGCCTATTTGATGCGGGACAGTGGACATTTGTACTACATCACAGATGTGAGGTTGTACTCGTACATTGTCATCTCACAGTTTCCTGCTATGCCAGATGTGATTGGCCATTTTGTACACACATGCAGCACCAGTTGTATCCTGTGTTCTGTTGTGAAAGTGTTGCAGTTTGTACCACATTGTTGTCAATGTTGAGGTGCTCTTATTCTTATGTGTGTGTGCTGCATTGTGGGTGAGTCTCCCCTGCAGCTCAGATTTGGCTGCCCCTTATCCCTTTCAGGCGGTGTGCCTTTGACTTCTGTGCTTCTACAGTGGTGAGATGTTGCAGACTTGGGTGAATTGGGCTCTTGGTCGAGTTGTGACTCTTGGGCATGGTTTGTCCGCAGATGTGTTGTTGACGTCAGGGGTTGTTTGTGCACGTGGATGTGTCAGAGTTTGACCTGCTCCTTTCCGGATGTGGTCCACACTCAGTCACCTCAGTGTCGTGGCGTGCACCATGTCATGATAATTGGACTGCAGCCATGCTAATGGTCATGCAGTGTCACTTGCATTGTCAGTGTGGCCCACGGACCGGCAGCGTTGCTGTGTTCAGCACATGTGTATGGGTTTGTTGTGAGATTAGTGATGTGTGCTTTTTTTTTTCTGCTTTTATGGTGCATTTTCCCGCATGACGCGTGGGAATTGCAGGCCTGTCGCTGGTTATCGCTGATTTTTGTATCGCGATTTGGGGCATCGCAACTTTTTTCGCGTTCGTGTTTTGCATTTTTTCTACGTCGCGTTGATTTTAACGCGGTCATTTGGTGCGTTATCGTGAGACTATCGCATGGTGCCGCAGGGTTGAGAATACAACGTTAACACAGCGTTATTTTCCCGCGATGGACTGCGATGTGCAAAGTTGCGTTAAGCTAATTTTGCAATAATTATCACACGTTCTTGAGAATATCCCCCATTGTTGTGTACTACCTTAATTCATGGCGACTTTATCAGCAGAATAAAAGTATATTGTGCCAGCCATGTTTAGATTAAAACATCTAGGTGACAACAAATATATATAGAGAGAATGGATTTTCGATGTCCTTTTGTCTGTATGCTATTATTTTAATTTTGAAATATTCAACTGAGGATAGCACCACCACAGGAAAAGCTGGATAAATTAGACTTTCTGGCTAGCTGGTGGAGTGTGTAACCAGAGTAAGTTACCATAGTCATCACTTAAGGACGGTACTAGCTGAATAATGCATTTCATCCGAATTAGTGCGGTCTGAAAAGGAACTTACAAAATGAAACTCCGATTTAATTAAGGGAATTCATTTTCTCATTTTTTATCGTTATGCTTTGTGGATCCATTTTGGATTCCACAAGTAGCAGAAATGTTCCAGGAAATGAATGGCAATTGATGTCAACTCACCAAAATGCCAAGGATACCGGATGTGACAACATGCACCCTTTGAACCATACTAAGGGCCCCTGCTGCCTCCTATTTATTGTTGATTAGCAGATTGCACAGTACAGAATGTAAGTCTGACTCTAAGATTCCCAAGTATTTGCTGTACCCGCCACTGCTTTCATGACGCCTAACACCAAAGTGCCGTTCCCAGTGCACTAATGGAAAACCCAGTGGAAGCAGTGGTGAAGTTTAATTGACTTCGATGTGAATGGTTTATTTGGATCTAGATTACTTCAGCAGATTCAGGTATTTAGATAGCCTTTGTTAGTGAAAAATAATGAGACACTTATAATTTCCAAATTACATAAACGTTACTTGGCTCCTGTCACTAATGTTTTAGACACAAGCAGTGAAGAATGTAACCTTCTTATGATAACAGAAAATGTGCTTTGATTACCTACGTTCCATTTACAAGTGTGTGTATGTATGTATATATGTATGCATGTATGTATGCATGTGTGTCTGTGTGTATGTATATGGCATTTGCATAGCGTGAACTAAGCGAAAGGCAGCACAGCACTAAAGAGGTTTAAAGGCAAAGATACACTCAAAGCTTGGAGTGGTAGCCATTTCTAAGAGTGAGAATGGATTGGTCTTCTTTATTCTACTCCTTTAAATTCTTTAAATGCTCGTTGACATTATGGACCATTAAATAAAAAGTGTGAGTTATTTATTTATATACATAGGTATTTGTCATTTCTTATTTGCTATAGGCCAATTTTGAGTGTTTCATATTGTGGCCTCCAAAACAGGTCTAAGTTGGAGCATCCTTTTTTTCAGGCCATTCTTCAAATATGCAACTCGAGACATTTAAGTTAATCTCGGGATATATGTCATTCAAAGTGCCTCAGATATCTAGCAGCAAATGAAAAATGTGGCTGCCCAAAATCTTTCCTAGGAGGCTGTCTCCTAGTTCGTATGGTGGAGCCACACACTTCCAACAATGGTACTACCCATTTTCACCACTGGTGCCCCTCACACCTACCACTAGTGCTGTCCACTTCCACCACTGGTGCCCCACACTGCTTGCATGGACAATACCCAAAGCTGGATTGCCGTGAATAAGAGAAATGAGCTAAGTCAACTTTCTCAAAGGTGGTTTGGGGGTTCCCTTCAAAACGTTTGAAAAATGAGGTAAAATAGTACATGTACAGTCCAATTTCACAATGAGTAGGGAAAGCTGCAGGGTGAAAGATTGATAACAGTGAATATCAGAAACAAAAGACAATGCAAAAGCTCCATTGGCCTCACCTGAACTCCTACGTGCCACTACTTAGCCTTAAGTGATGAAACATGGTTCTGAACTGAAAGTAGTTGTTTGCAAATTGAGACTACCTCTGAACACAAACCTTTTTATTCTTTTCCATTTTTTGTACCTTGTGCAAAACACTGTGATTTTGGTATCATAAGTTTTAACAAACCTTTCGTGAGAGGGCTCAGGCAGAGCCTTTGTGATGTGCAAGTGTGGTAGGTGACAGCTCCTCCCCATTGTTAACTCAGAGTGACCCATCCTACCAACACCTATCTTTCCTTTGTCTCACTGCCTGGGAGTAATACACAAAGACCAGCTGCCAGCTACATCTAGTCATGCAACCTAGGATCAGGCAGCAGGCACCAAAACGTTAAGACAAGAAAATGCAAAATTTCTAAAAGTGTAATTATCAGAATTGTGATTAAAAATCCGACTTTACTACTAAAGAGAGCTTTTAATTGCATTTCTTTAGACACCAAACTTGACTTGTCCACCTGTTGCCAATTGGAAGTTACAACTTATTATATGTCATAAGGTAACTCCAATGTTATCATATGGAATAGGTAGGCCTTGCAGTAGTGAAAAATGACTTTAGTAGTTTTTCACCACCAGGACATGAAAAACTTGAAAGTACGTGCCCTACCTTTTGTATACACAGCACCCTGCCCTATGGCTGCTCAAGGCCTACCATAGGGGTGTCTTATATGTATCAAAAAAGAATGTTTAGGCCTGTCAAAAGGTTCATTTTGCCAGGTCGAAATGGCAGTTTGAAACTGAACAGACAGGCTGCAATGGCAGGCCTGAGATGTGTTTAAAGGGTTCCTTAAGAGGGTGGCACAATCAGTGCTGCAGACCCATTAGTAGCATTTAATTTACAGGTCATGTGTACAGGTAGTACCATTTTACTTGTGTCTTACATGTAAATTAAATGTGCCAATTTGGTGTAAGCCAATTCTGCCATGTTTTAAGGAGAAAGCACAAGCATTTTAGCACTGGTTAGCAGTGGTAAAGTGAACAGAGTCCGATAATCCAACAAAAACGGGTTCAGAAAACAGGAGGGTGAAGGCAATACATTTGGGGATGACTCTGCAGAAAGGGCCAAGTCCAACAAAGACATACCACAAGGTGTGGTTCTGCACTATGCCAGTGAGTCACACCATTGTCATAATCATGTTATATAAACACAGCATATGAATTATGATTCAAACAAAAAGAGGTAATCATCCTTTGCTTGAATTAAAAATACTTGTACCCTTCCAGGAAAGGAAATCTAATTTATTTTCTCTGCTGTTGTAACTTGTCTAGTCATTCAGCAGGTAAGGCAGGATAAAAAGGGTGTTTATAACCAGATTGCAGATATCAATTATGTTTGCTGAGCTAATGAATGCTCTGGGCGATCAGAGCCCAAATTGTGTTGCAATCGAGGAACTTCTGCATGTTTAAATGTGCCTTGTTTACCTTATTACCTTGCAGGCATCAGTTTTATGTAAGTATTATGGGCCAGCCCGTGCTCTGAGAGAGGAGTTATCCTGCCTTATATTTCTACTACTTGGATAATAATTTAAAGCTAACATACTTGTGATAACTAAGACATCTCTGGGCATTCCTGGTACATTTCTTCTCAGGTCTACAAAAGGCACATATCATTAAGATGCTTTCTTTTTTCAGTCTGCCATTTCTTTGTTTTCAGAGGATATCAGAATATCCCAAATAGTAGTAGCAGCTACGAATAAACGCACCACATTAGGAGAGTGTTAAGATTAGGAGAGAGACCTAAGCAGCGGTGTTGATCTATATCGCCATTGAAGTTTGCTCTTGTGAACTAGGGGTGAAGACGAGGAAGGAGGTGCTAGCGAACTAATTAGGGCTGAGGAAATCTAGAGCAACCCTTTACAAGAAAAGGTAAGAGGCATCTAGGTTGAAGAGTCTAGCAATAGGGTACGAGCAGAGGAGAAGCCAGGAGTAACTCGGGGAGGAAGGGTGGCAGCTGGTTGAGGTTTTCTCTGAAAATCTGCTTCAGATGGTTTACTGGGAGTTGAGGTTTCAGGAAGGATAATAGGTGGCCCTGTGTTAGACAAGGGACCAGAGCCCTCAACGTGAGTCTCATAAGTATGAGTTATTCCCATGTGTTTCGGTCAATTCAGCCACCAACTCGTCCCAGACGTGGGCTATTGAATGGTGACTGGTACCTCTAGCTTCCTCTCTACGGAGGATTGTGGCTTCAGTTTTCACCATAGTTCCAGTGTGCAATGCCAGGACTAGCTGGAGGAGGGTATTGTTTTTTTTCCAGTTTATGGTAATGGTTTTCTTTGCTAGCATTATTATTATTATATTATTTTGTCTTGTATTGCGCATCACTACCAGAAAGGGTTTCTCAGTGCTTTGGCAAAGAGGTAGGTGAAAGTGGAAAGAGAAAAGATCAGAATAACCAGGTTTTCAGATTTTTGCGAGAGGTGATCAGCGAGAGTCAGCTTCTCAGAGACTCAGGCAGGGTTTTCCAAAGTTTAGGGCCCAAATGTGAGAAGGAGCGACAACCCATTTGAACCAATTTAACTCTGGGGGCCATACAAATTTAGCGGTTGTTCGTCCGAAAGGAGTGAGTTGGCTGGTAAGGTACCACCTGTTCTTGTAAGAAAAATGGACCAGTAATCGGCCTAGCTTTATGTGTATCATAGGTCTTTAAACTACATGTGTTTCTCCACCGTAAGCCAGTGAAGTTCGCAATCAAGACACAACACTGAGGCATGTTTGGGAAGTTGATATAGAAGCCTGGCAGCAGAGTTCCGGATGACTTATAGGCGTCT
Organism: Calotriton arnoldi; assembly: GCA_963921515.1. Taxonomy (NCBI): domain Eukaryota; kingdom Metazoa; phylum Chordata; class Amphibia; order Caudata; family Salamandridae; genus Calotriton; species Calotriton arnoldi. Next base: position 163,422 of record CAWUFW010011882.1, read on the forward strand.
AATCGTAGCCTTGCCTGCCCCTAAGTAGAGGATGTTTACATAATCCAGTCTTGATATAATCGAGACCTGGATGACCATCCTTTGGGCTGAAAAAGGAATTATCAAGATGATTTTTTCCAGCTATTTCAGGTCTGTGAAGCAGGTTGAGGCTACCATGGCGATTTAAGTTTTCATCAACAGATTTAAATCTAGCCAGAAACCTAGGTTCTTGACTTTAGAGACTGGTTCCGGGAGAGAACCTATGTTCTCAGGGCAGCGTTGGAGGCCCCATAGCAAGGGGTTCTTACCCATCACCATCACATCAGTCTTATCACCAGTCAGCTTTAATGAGCTGATGTTTATCCAGGTGGATATCTTATCCAGACAATAATTCAGGGCAACAGAAGTGTCAGATGACAAAGAAAAGATGATCTGAGTGTCATATGCATAGGAAAACAGGGTAAGGTTGCAGCTTTCCATGATATCTGCAAGAGAAGGAACATAGATGATGCTTAAGGCCGACCCTTGAGGGACTTCGGAAGTAAGAGGTTGAGACTTTGACGTAAGCTGGAAAAAAAGATTTGGAAGGTGCAAGCTTGCAAGAAAGAGGTCATCCAAGATAGAGTTGTCCCTTGGAGACCCAGATTCACGGTCTTTCTAATAGAATGGTATGTGATACAGTATCGAAGGCCACACTAAGGTCGAGTAGAATCAAAGCAGCCTTTCCGCCATTATTAGGCCTGGGCGTTGAACTCCGCTCCGTTCGCGGAGTTTGCAGAGTTTTCTGCACTGAGTGCAAGAAAACCCCGCTTCGCGTAGTGCAGCAGAGTTTTTTCCCCACTCGCGAACGGTAAGTTTCTACCCGAGCAGCAGAAAGACCAGCGTGAACAGCAGTTCGCACTACACTCCGCCACTTGCGGAACTTCGCAGAGTTTTTTTGTAAGTTCGCGAAGTTCCACGTAGCAAAACTCCGTGAACTACGCCCAAGCTGTCTCAGATGTTCAGTGACTCCCAGAAAGGGGTATTCAGTACTGTATCCCACTTTAAAGCCGGACTGTCAGGGAAGAAGAACATTTTGGGAGTCCACAAAGGCAGATAATTGTGAGTTAACATGCTTCTCCAAGATTTTGGCGAGAAGGGGAAGCCTCGAAATTGACCTGAAGTTAAACCAATTGGAGGGATCCAAATTGGGCTTTTTAAAGAAGGGCAGGACCATGGTGTGCTTCCATGCCTGAGGACTGCGTCCCTCTTGTAAAGAAGAGTTGAGGAGAACTGTCAGTAATTGTATTAGGACTGGACCCAGTATGCTAAGTTTGGCCGGAAGAAGAGGGTCCACAGGAGAGCCAGACTTTATGGAATGTGAGAGAGCATGAAAGAGAGGGGTATCCAGGGGAGCCCAGTGGGGTCCAGGCTTTGAGTAACCCTGGGCAAAGCACTACGCTACGCTCGCGTAGTTTGCGAAGTTTGCGCTACTTCGCACAACGCGAATTGCACGTAGCACAGTGCAAACACGCGTAGCATAGCGTAGCGTAGTGCAGCGGTCATTTTTGCTTGCTCGCGGTCCTCAACGTCAAGTTGGCGACCGCGAGCAAGCAAAATGACTATCCCGGCGAGACTTTTTCCTCGTTCGCGATCAGCAACATCAAGTTGCCGATCGCGAGCGTGGAAAATAAACCTCCCGGCGAGATTCTCAATGCGGGGAGGTCAGGTTTCTCATTGCGAGTGGTCGCGTATGCTCGCGACCGCTCGCGATAAGAAACTACCAGTCCGCGTTGAGAAAGCTGCCGCTCGAGTAAAAATCTACTCGAGCGGCAGTAAAAGACAGCTCGCACTGTGCAAGATGCCGTTTTCAATGATTGCACAGTGCGGACAAGCATCCGGCACTGTGCAATCATTGCGAACATTGCACTACGCAGTTCGCGTAGTGCTATGCGTAGCTCGCGTAGTGCGAACTGCACTTTGCGTAGCTTCGCGTAGCGCTACTTCGCGAACTACGCCCAGGCTTAGCTTTGAGTGACTTGCGGAGTGCTGATGTTATCCGCTTTGCAGATTGAACATTCTATCCGTGAGATGGCGCTAGAAATATTACAATCCATCTGAGATTTGCTCGTCAAAGCAGTTGTGTTGGATATCTGTCACCTTTTTTTACAGAAAAAGTGCACTAGATTCTCACATTGGGAGTGTGACAGCGAGGCGAAAGGAGACACATTACTGGGATACGAAAGTTCTTTGTTACTTTAAAAATTGTTTTGGAACAGTTCTGAGCAGTGGTGATTTTATCTGAGTAAATTGTCCCCCGGGGAGCTCTACATAGTATGTGGTAATCTTTTAGTGCCGCTTCGTACTTAAATTTGTTTTCCTCAGCGTAGGATTTTCTCCAGGACTTTTCCAGAACCTTACACAGCTTTTTCTACCCACACTAAACCTCATTTAACAATGGGGCAGGAGTGTGAAGTCTGGCTGAGGAGCTCGTTTAGCAGGCAGGATTGCATCCAGCGAGTCCCGGATCCAATCATCAACCATGGATTGATCTAGATCGACGGGCTGCACTAGGCTTGGTAAGGTGCCTAGAAGTTGGGACTTAAGGGAAGGGAGATCTGATTTTGATCAATTTCTGGACATAGCCTCAGGTTCACAAGTCTAAATGGAGAAAGGCACTGCAAAGTGGTCTGACCAGAGTAGTGGCATGGGAGGGTCAGTAGTAAGGCCCTTAATGTTCGAGAATATAGGATCCAATAGATATCTCACCTTATGTGTGGGTACAGAGTTAATTAAACCGAGATTCAAGGCATTAAGGTCCTATACAAGGGCCGAGTCAAAACTGCAAATGGGATCCTCCAGATGTATATTTAAATCCCCAAGCAGCGTAAAATCGGCACATTTAAGAATGTAGGGAGAGAGCAGATCAGGAACGAGAGATCACCAATTACCAGCCTAGCCAGGAGAGCGGTAAAACAGAACACCAGATACGGGGAGATTATGGGAAAGGCAGAGAGAGAAAAACATGGCTTGACAGACAGGGATAGGTAGCTCCTGCATTTTACATTGATATTTTTCTTTAAAAATAATGCCTATACCTCCTCCTGTCTTATCATTGCGATTTTGTCTAAAAATGCAATAGTTCAGTGATAGGGTGGCAATAATGTCAGGCAGTGAGGCCTAATGGAGCCATGTTTCAGTAAGAAACATGGTGTCGGGGGCTTTGTCCATTAAGAAGTTGTGTAAAGGATGTTGATGTCTTGGCAAGGAGCGTCAGTTACTGCTGTAGAAGGAGAATTTATTACCTAAAGCATTGCAAGAGCCTGTGGCCTCGTTCCTAGAATGCCCCATGAGAGTAAGCTTCCTCTTTGCTAGGAGAGTTCAAGGGATTATGGTCTAAGATTACCATAAGTTGCAGTGAGTACAGCTCTTAGGACTCATCAGAGGGTCTAAGGAGGCCAAGCAGACCTTTGGGCAAGCTGGGCAAAGTGCCTTAAGCTGGTCTGCAGGGAAGACCATTCTGTTTTAATGAATAGATGCAGGGTTCCAGGCCCCTTGGCCCATTCATGTACGGACAGACACCAACGGGCTTGCCTTTGGGGCACCTTCAGTGTATCCGTGCCACGACCACTCTTAAATAGAGTCCATGCGCAGAAACTAGAGTGCTAACTCTGCAGCAAAGCGAGCCTGTCAAAATGGCTGCTTTGCCTGAATGCAGAGAAGCGGGCACTTGAACACATGCACCGCCCTAAGATTAATGGTCCCGATTCACAAAGGTAAAATGAGACAAAAGTCTAACTTTACGACTTTCGGTATTCACAAAGTTCATTTAGTACTCGTAAGCTCGTAAGTGCCCTTTGTGAATACCGAAAGTCATAAAGTTCAACTTTTGGTATTCACAAAGGGCATTTACGAGTAGTAAATGCCCTTTGTGAATGCTGAAAGTCATAAAGTTCAACTTATGGTATTCACAAATGGCATTTACAACTAGTAAATGCCCTTTATGAATACCAAAAGTCATAAAGTTAGACTTTCGTCTCAGTTCACCTTTGTGAATCGGGCCCAATGTTTTTAAAATAACACTACTCAAAGTACTAAGAATAAAAAGGCCCCGGTTCCCCCAACAGTTTCCGATCACAAACAACAAAACAGGTATGTTTTAAAAAAGAGAATGTAGCAGTGCCACAAGACACCCTACCTGTGCCGATATGTCCATGCCATGGCCGCTCTTAAATAGAGGCAATGAGCAGAAACAGGAGCGCTAACTGTGCGGCAGAGCGGGCCAGTCAAATTGGCCACTTTGCCTTAATACAAAGAAGCGGGCCACTTGAACACATGCACTACATTAAGATTAGCGTTTTGAAAATGCCACAACTCAAAGTACTAAGAATAAAAAGAATAAAAATGCCTGGGTCCCCCTCCACAATTTCCAATCACAAACAATAAAACAGGTGTATTTTAAAAAAGAGAGAGTAGCGGTGGCAAACTAAACCCTACCTTACCTAGCATTAGGGCTAAGTCAAGAAAGTGGGTGGTGGTTTTGTATTTCTTCTGCTGTTTATAAACCTCAAGGGCTACCACCTCCCAGGTGTCAACCCTTGGCATTACTGTCATTGCTTCCAACATTTGTCTCACCTCCGCCCAAAACAGGCGCAGCTGCAGGAAGTCCCAGAGTATGTGGTTAAGATCTACTGCTAAAGCATTACATCTCACACACAAATTTGATTCATTGGGGTGGATTCTGTGCAGTTGTTTAGGGGAAAGGCAGGCTATATGCAATATTTAGAATTGTGTTTACTTTAGACGAGCTTTACTGGACATTTTCTGTGCATATTCCAGAGCCCTTTCCAATTCCTTCTCATGTAGGGCCCAGTCAAGTTTGGCTTCAAAGGATTCTCTGGTAGGTTGTAGCGGTTTTGAGGTAATCAAAGATTTGGTTAACCAACTAATGAGGAAGCGTCCATAGCCCATCATGTGTAAAGTATATATGAGCATATGAGTGGTGGGTTCTGTTTGTCCTATTGCTCCAGACTGTCGGAGAGTGCTACACAAGAGTCCATATATAAGGAACTGGCCTCTTTAAAGGTTAACTTGTGTCTCAAAGATGGGTACGAGAGGAATTGACCCTCCTGGAATGGGTCACCAAAGCAATGAGTCGTTGGATTATACAGGGTAGTCTGATCAACTTGACAGAATGGGCCCGAAGCCGAACTGAGTCAGGACACAAAAAAGATTTTCCAAGTGAAGGGTATCAAACACCTTCTCTATATCTAATATTAAGGCTACAACCCTTGGACATCTTGTCCAGGCAGCTTCCATGATTCCATAGAACTGTCGTAGATTTAGAAAAGTGTTCCTGCTTGGAAAAAAACCATTTTGTTCAGTTATTATCAGACGCAGGAGCACCTGTTTGATGCAGTCAGCAAGAATCTTAATGAATATTTTACAGTCAGTATTTAAAATTGCTACTGGGCAGTAACATGCTGGGTCAGAATAATCCCTGCTGGGTTTTTAATATGGAGACTAGTGAGACCTCACAAAGAGTGACAGGGAGTTGTCCTGTCTCTATCAGTGCCTCATATAGTTTGAGTCTTGCATGAATGGGAGAAATCTGAACAGTGCCATATCTACTAGGATTTTGAACTCTTCAGCTCTCTTATATTGCCAGTGTTGCCATCCACTCACCTGATGAACCACTTCCTGCAGCAGCGAAGGTATTCCCTCCAATACCCTGTACGTCACCCTCCACCACTCACTAATTTCATAAGTATTGGTAGTTTCCAATCCAGGGGAAGGCACCTTCCTATTTCAGGGAGATTAGAGGTGTCAGGGCCTAATTGTGTCAGTGCAAATGGTCAGTGTGCGCTCATCATGATCATGGATCTATTCTCTAGGAAGGTTATAGGGAACCACCTAAGTGTAAAGAAGCAAAAACAGAATCCAATTATAGTGCTCTGCAATAGGCGCCCCACAATAACCTTACCTATAACCCTTCCCACATGTCATTAATGTATAAGCCTCACCCTACTGGGCAAACCAAAGACATGGGGTGTGGGTATGTGTGGCATTGTCTGCTGTCTTTGATCCAGGGAAAGTCAAGGATTACATTTGGGTCCAGACAAGTTGAGGATTGCCACCTCACACAGGTCTACTTATAATGAAAGATGATCCAGGGCACAGTAATCCATATGTCAATAGTTTCCAGACACCTATGATCCTCCTATAGCGAGTGAGTCTGACCACAGTGTAGAGGTATTGCATATATCAGAGTCCCAAACTTCAAGTGGTCGAAAGTGGAAGATCCCAAAAATATATATGAAGATTAAATAAATGGTACAGTGCACTGACCTGATGTAAATTAACAAGAATATGTAGGGGGATATTCACAACATTCGGTGTAAACTAACGCTAACCTCAGTTAGCGTTAGTTTTTTTATCGCCGTGTACTGCGGAAATTTATCGCCGTGTTAGCGGCGTATTCACAACACGCTGCTAACAGGCGATCATTTCCACTACTGGGTCAAATGTCCGACGTTAAGGTTAGCGTCACGGCGATAAAATTCGTAATGCTAACGTGAAAAAAGTGGCGATGGGCCAATTAGCAACCAGGAACGGCATTCTAATCAGCGTCAGCGCACCTTTTTTCATGTTCGGCGTGCAAAACCACTATAAAACGCCCGCTATGCAGCCCAAACACACAAAAAAAAAAAAGGAAACATATGAAAAGAAGCATGGAGGAGCCTGGACCCAGCACAGAGGCCAACAACAACCCCACAAACACACAGGAAGACCAGCCAGAGACCCAGGGGAAGGCCAAGGAGAAGAGGAAGACGCGGTTCAGTCAGCAGGAAAACCAGGTCCTGATTGTGAAGGTGACAGAACACCAACAACAACTTTTTGTCAGCTCCACTGTGACATTGGCAACCAAAAACGCAATATGGCAGTCCATCATGGCCAAGGGGAATGCTGTCGGAGAGGTCAGGAGGACAGTGGACGACTGCAAGAAGCGCTGGCATGATGCCAAGTGCAAGACCAAGCTGAAACTTGCAGCCAGCCTGAAAGCAGCAATGCAGACTGGAGGTGGGAGTCCAGTGCCACAGGAGGAGCTGGATCCGTTGGAGGAACAGGTGTCCCAAATCATCAGTGAGGAGATGGTGGTTGGAGTTCTGGGACAGGATACTGCGCAACATGACCAGACACAACTGCAACAGGGTGAGTACCAACCAGGGACTGGGGGGACCGGGGGAGATGGGCCCAATGGCACTCATGCACATGATCAGTCACACACACAGTGCATCCACATGTCAAGTATCAGAGAGATGGGGCCCTGTGCAGACGAATTGAAAATGTGTGATGTTGAGGCAAGGGGGTCATGTAGACATCCTGCCACATCTCCTGTAAATGTGTCCCCCTGCATGTCCATGAGATGCAGTCCTGTGTACACATTGACGGCTTGCAGCGTGAGCCCTGTGTGGCGATGGTGCATGGCAGTTGTGCTGGTTTGGGGGCAGGATGGGGGGTAGTGGAGTTGGATATACGACGTGCTGGAGTCAGGTAAGTAAAAAATTAATCCAACCAATTACCATGTGCTTATTGCATAGCTAACTCGGCGTAGCAGCAAGTGCAAGTTAAATAGTAGGATTCATTAATTACTTACCTAACTCAAGCACGTCGTGTCTGAAACTCCACTACCCCATCCTGCCCCTCACCTGCCCTGCACCCCGCACCACCGCCCTGCATAACTCCCACTGCAAGCCGTCACTGTGTGTACACCAAGTGAGAAACCATCTAGTGAGTCTGCGTACCAGAAACACATGCAGGGTCATATTCACAAGGAAGTGGCGGAGAGAGGCGTTAGCCTTCTTGGCTTAATGCCTCTCTCCGCCACCTTGGAAAAGCAAGGCTACACCATATCCACAAGGCAATGGTGCCGCCTTGCCCTTCCACCTGCGATGGCGCTAAGTCTCACAACTTAGCGCCAACGCAGGCACCCCTGCACCAGAGTGCAAGGGTGTCTGCAAGCAGGGAGGTTTCCTTTATGTACAGGAAGGTGTCCCTTCCTGCATATAAACAAACCTAAAATAACATTTACTAACTTACATGTGTGCTGCTTCATGCAGCACACATGCAAGTTACAAAACGTCATTTAAAAATAAAGGTTTGTTCATGTACAGGAAGCTGTACCTTCCTGTACATAAACAAACCATGGCATTTAGCTTTTCCCATGTGTGCTGCACAAGGCAGCATACATGGACAATGCAAAGACAAGGAGAAATTAAGCAGTTCTCCTCTGATTGCCAACTTGAGACAAGGGTTTACCTGGTCTTAAGGGTTGTGTTGGCTCCTATTTAGGCTGCCCTTGTGAATAGGGGGCTGCGCAAATATCAATGTGAGTTGCGGGGGAACGCCCACCACAACACCTACTGCACGCCCCTTTCACGCTAAACACAGCATGACAGGGGGCCTATTCACAAGGCAGCGTTAAGCCACGTTAAGTGGCTTAACGTTGCCTTGTGAATAAGGCGAGGCCCCTATCGCCACAACAACGTCACAGAAAATGACGTGGTGTTTGCGATAGAGGCCTGTGAATATGCTCTGCAATGTCACAACAAACTGATCATGCAGCCAAATGGCTCAAACTTGCATATCCCACAATGCACCCAAACAGCAGACTCCACTCAAAAGGTGATGTAATACAATGCCTACAACACCACAGGGCGGGTACAATGCATATCAGGAATGTGTCAACCAAATCTGTACTGCATGACTTGTCTGTGTGCCAGACTCACAGAACTACAATGTCCCTGTAAAGAAGGAAGACAACCAAAGCATGACAACAAGCAAGGATAGCAAAGTAGCAACAAATGAAGACAAGTAGCAAAATGGCACACACACCCCTCAGGTAGAATTGCACACCTCCACTCCCAAGTGTACCCATCTGCCAAAAAGAATACACCATTCCACATCAGTCCTGGTGTCAGTTGCCCATTACATGTGTATGTAAACCTAGATGTTTGTTAAGTCAACTTTGTCAGTGACCAAATATGCAGTCATGGTTGTTATCAGCCACACGCAAATCCATGCATTTAATATCCGTAACCAGGACAGCATGTATCATCCATGTGACCAGCTGCGTGTCACATACACAAACACACATCAGCCTGCCATTTGCCTCTGTTGGCAGGGTGGTGGTGACAAGGCCTGAGCACCACAAATATGCCATGGAATTCAACATCCATCTAATCCTGGGCCACTTACACATCACACATGGGGTCAACGTAGAGGGCTATTGTTGTTGACACTGTCTGTCCAGCCAGCAACAACAATAGAAACTCATGCAGCACCATACTCACAACGGGTAAGCCAACAGGAGGGCAGTAAGCAATGCACACAAGACAAATTACAATAGACAAAGCTACCTGGATGCACATGTATACAGCATAGTGCAGCACACATTGAAACAGCAAGTAGGCCTTAGCAGCCAATGCGCTTAAAGGGGGCCCTCCTCACACATAGCTAATCTTGCAATCAACCTATGCACATGTGCAGTACACAGAAAAGGTGCGGGTCTGTGAGCCACACTGACAATGCAAGTGACAGTGCTTGATGAATATCATGCCTGCCCCCAAACATCTCCACATGGTGCAGGCCACGTCACAGAGGTGGCTGAGTGTGGCCCACATCCTTAAAGGAGCAGGTCACACTCTGACACATCCACGTGTACATACAACCCCTGACGTAACCAGGACCTCTACTTGAAAACAATGCACAAGTGTCACAACTCTGACCATAGCGATACCAAAGGGGATGATGGACGGAGCGCTTGAGCTAATCAAACACTCACCCCCAGTCAACTGATCTGGGTTTAATCCATCATCATTCTTTGGCTCACTCCACCACCCCAGTTCAGAAATGGCCATATAAAAAACAGTATGACCCTGTGCCTCATGGGAACAGTCCAGCCCGAACTGCCAAGCCATGTCTTCCCTGTACCGGAAACAAGCATCCTGGGACCAGTTTCTGGCTATTCAGCCGTCATCAGCCAGGCTAGCTTGAATCCAGTGGCAAAGTGAGCAAGGGACCCACGTCTGGGCATACCCTGCCAACTTAGGGCGAACAAAGCGATACCAAAGGGGATGATGGACGGAGCGCTTGAGCTAATCAAACACTCACCCCCAGTCAACTGATCTGGGTTTAATCCATCATCATTCTTTAGCTCACTCCACCACCCCAGTTCAGACATGGCCATATGCAAATCAGTCTGACCCTGTGCCTCATGGGAACAGTCCAGCCCGAACTGCCAAGCCATGTCTTCCCTGGACCGGAAACAAGCATCCTGGGACCGGTTTCTGGCTATTCAGCCGTCATCAGCCAGGCTAGCTTGAATCCAGTGGCAAAGTGAGCAAGGGACCCACGTCTGGGCATACCCTGCCAACTTAGGGCGAATAAAGCGATACCAAAGGGGATGATGGACGGAGCGCTTGAGCTAATCAAACACTCACCCCCAGTCAACTGATCTGGGTTTAATCCACCATCATTCTTTAGCTCACTCCACCACCCCAGTTCAGACATGGCCATATGCAAATCAGTCTGACCCTGTGCCTCATGGGAACAGTCCAGCCCGAACTGCCAGGCCAAGTCTTCCCTGGACCGGAAACAAGCATCCTGGGACCGGTTTCTGGCTATTCAGCCGTCATCAGCCAGGCTAGCTTGAATCCAGTGGCAAAGTGAGCAAGGGACCCACGTCTGGGCATACCGTGCCAACTTAGGGTGAACAAAGCGATACCAAAGGGGATGATGGACGGAGCGCTTGAGCTAATCAAACACTCACCCCAGTCAACTGATCTGGGTTTAATCCATCATCATTCTTTAGCTCACTCCACCACCCCAGTTCAGACATGGCCATATGCAAATCAGTCTGACCCTGTGCCTCATGGGAACAGTCCAGCCCGAACTGACAAGCCATGTCTTCCCTGGACCAGAAACAAGCATCCTGGGACCGGTTTCTGGCTATTCAGCCGTCATCAGCCAGGCTAGCTTGAATCCAGTGGCAAAGTGAGCAAGGGACCCACGTCTGGGCATGCCCTGCCAACTTAGGGAGAACAAAGCGTTACCAAAGGGGATGATGGACGGAGCGCTTGAGCTAATCAAACACTCATCCCCAGTCAACTGATCTGGGTTTAATCCATCATCATTCTTTAACTCACTCCACCACCCCAGTTCAGACATGGCCATATGCAAATCAGTCTGACCCTGTGCCTCATGGGAACAGTCCAGCCCGAACTGCCAAGCCATGTCTTCCCTGGACCGGAAACAAGCATCCTGGGACCGGTTTCTGGCTATTCAGCCGTCATCAGCCAGGCTAGCTTGAATCCAGTGGCAAAGTGAGCAAGGGACCCACGTCTGGGAATACCCTGCCAACTTAGGGCGAACAAAGCGATACCAAAGGGGATGATGGACGGAGCGCTTGAGCTAATCAAACACTCACCCCCAGTCAACTGATCTGGGTTTAATCCATCATCATTCTTTAGCTCACTCCACCACCCCAGTTCAGACATGGCCATATGCAAATCAGTCTGACCCTGTGCCTCATGGGAACAGTCCAGCCCGAACTGCCAAGCCATGTCTTCCCTGGACCGGAAACAAGCATCCTGGGACCGGTTTCTGGCTATTCAGCCGTCATCAGCCAGGCTAGCTTGAATCCAGTGGCAAAGTGAGCAAGGGACCCACGTCTGGGCATACCCTGCCAACTTAGGGCGAACAAAGCGATACCAAAGGGGATGATGGACAGAGCGCTTGAGCTAATCAAACACTCACCCCCAGTCAACTGATCTGGGTTTAATCCATCATCATTCTTTAGCTCACTCCACCACCCCAGTTCAGACATGGCCATACCCAAATCAGTCTGACCCTGTGCCTCATGGGAACAGTCCAGCCCGAACTGCCAAGCCATGTCTTCCCTGGACTGGAAACAAGCATCCTGGGACCGGTTTCTGGCTATTCAGCCGTCATCAGCCAGGCTAGCTTGAATCCAGTGGCAAAGTGAGCAAGGGACCCACGTCTGGGCATACCCTGCCAACTTAGGGCGAACAAAGCGATACCAAAGGGGATGATGGACGGAGCGCTTGAGCTAATCAAACACTCACCCCCAGTCAACTGATCTGGGTTTAATCCATCATCATTCTTTAGCTCACTCCACCACCCCAGTTCAGACATGGCCATATGCAAATCAGTCTGACCCTGTGCCTCATGGGAACAGTCCAGCCCGAACTGCCAAGCCATGTCTTCCCTGGACCGGAAACAAGCATCCTGGGACCGGTTTCTGGCTATTCAGCCGTCATCAGCCAGGCTAGCTTGAATCCAGTGGCAAAGTGAGCAAGGGACCCACGTCTGGGCATACCCTGCCAACTTAGGGCGAACAAAGCGATACCAAAGGGGATGATGGACGGAGCACTTGAGCTAATCAAACACTCACCCCCAGTCAACTGATCTGGGTTTAATCCATCATCATTCTTTAGCTCACTCCACCACCCCAGTTCAGACATGGCCATATGCAAATCAGTCTGACCCTGTGCCTCATGGGAACAGTCCAGCCCGAACTGCCAAGCCATGTCTTCCCTGGACCGGAAACAAGCATCCTGGGACCGGTTTCTGGCTATTCAGCCGTCATCAGCCAGGCTAGCTTGAATCCAGTGGCAAAGTGAGCAAGGGACCCACGTCTGGGCATACCCTGCCAACTTAGGGCGAACAAAGCGATACCAAAGGGGATGATGGACGGAGCGCTTGAGCTAATCAAACACTCACCCCCAGTCAACTGATCTGGGTTTAATCCATCATCATTCTTTAGCTCACTCCACCACCCCAGTTCAGACATGGCCATATGCAAATCAGTCTGACCCTGTGCCTCATGGGAACAGTCCAGCCCGAACTGCCAAGCCATGTCTTCCCTGGACCGGAAACAAGCATCCTGGGACCGGTTTCTGGCTATTCAGCCGTCATCAGCCAGGCTAGCTTGAATCCAGTGGCAAAGTGAGCAAGGGACCCACGTCTGGGCATACCCTGCCAACTTAGGGCGAACAAAGCGATACCAAAGGGGATGATGGACGGAGCGCTTGAGCTAATCAAACACTCACCCCCAGTCAACTGATCTGGGTTTAATCCATCATCATTCTTTAGCTCACTCCACCACCCCAGTTCAGACATGGCCATATGGAAATCAGTCTGACCCTGTGCCTCATGGGAACAGTCCAGCCCGAACTGCCAAGCCATGTCTTCCCTGGACCGGAAACAAGCATCCTGGGACCGGTTTCTGGCTATTCAGCCGTCATCAGCCAGGCTAGCTTGAATACAGTGGCAAAGTAAGCAAGGGACCCACGTCTGGGCATACTCTGCCAACTTAGGGCGAACAAAGCGATACCAAAGGGGATGATGGACGGAGCGCTTAAGCTAATCAAACACTCACCCCCAGTCAACTGATCTGGGTTTAATCCATCATCATTCTTTAGCTCACTCCACCACCCCAGTTCAGACATGGCCATATGCAAATCAGTCTGACCCTGTGCCTCATGGGAACAGTCCAGCCCGAACTGCCAAGCCATGTCTTCCCTGGACCGGAAACAAGCATCCTGGGACCGGTTTCTGGCTATTCAGCCGTCATCAGCCAGGCTAGCTTGAATACAGTGGCAAAGTGAGCAAGGGACCCACGTCTGGGCATACTCTGCCAACTTAGGGCGAACAAAGCGATACCAAAGGGGATGATGGACGGAGCGCTTGAGCTAATCAAACACTCACCCCCAGTCAACTGATCTGGGTTTAATCCATCATCATTCTTTAGCTCACTCCACCACCCCAGTTCAGACATGGCCATATGCAAATCAGTCTGACCCTGTGCCTCATGGGAACAGTCCAGCCCGAACTGCCAAGCCATGTCTTCCCTGGACCGGGAAACAAGCATCCTGGGACCGGTTTCTGGCTATTCAGCCGTCATCAGCCAGGCTAGCTTGAATCCAGTGGCAAAGTGAGCAAGGGACCCACGTCTGGGCATACCCTGCCAACTTAGGGCGAACAAAGCGATACCAAAGGGGATGATGGACGGAGCGCTTGAGCTAATCAAACACTCACCCCCAGTCAACTGATCTGGGTTTAATCCATCATCATTCTTTAGCTCACTCCACCACCCCAGTTCAGACATGGCCATATGCAAATCAGTCTGACCCTGTGCCTCATGGGAACAGTCCAGCCCGAACTGCCAAGCCATGTCTTCCCTGGACCGGAAACAAGCATCCTGGGACCGGTTTCTGGCTATTCAGCCGTCATCAGCCAGGCTAGCTTGAATACAGTGGCCAAGTGAGCAAGGGACCTACGTCTGGGCATACTCTGCCAACTTAGGGCGAACAAAGCGATACCAAAGGGGATGATGGACGGAGCGCTTGAGCTAATCAAACACTCACCCCCAGTCAACTGATCTGGGTTTAATCCATCATCATTCTTTAGCTCACTCCACCACCCCAGTTCAGACATGGCCATATGCAAATCAGTCTGACCCTGTGCCTCATGGGAACAGTCCAGCCCGAACTGCCAAGCCATGTCTTCCCTGGACCGGAAACAAGCATCCTGGGACTGGTTTCTGGCTATTCAGCCGTCATCAGCCAGGCTAGCTTGAATCCAGTGGCAAAGTGAGCTAGGGACCCACGTCTGGGCATACCCTGCCAACTTAGGGCGAACAAAGCGATACCAAAGGGAATGATGGACGGAGCGCTTGAGCTAATCAAACACTCACCCCCAGTCAACTGATCTGGGTTTAATCCATCATCATTCTTTAGCTCACTCCACCACCCCAGTTCAGACATGGCCATATGCAAATCAGTCTGACCATGTGCCTCATGGGAACAGTCCAGCCCGAACTGCCAAGCCATGTCTTCCCTGGACCGGAAACAAGCATCCTGGGACCGGTTTCTGGCTATTCAGCAGTCATCAGCCAGGCTAGCTTGAATCCAGTGGCAAAGTGAGCAAGGGACCCACGTCTGGGCATACCCTGCCAACTTAGGGAGAACAAAGCGATACCAAAGGGGATGATGGACGGAGCGTTTGAGCTAATCAAACACTCACCCCCAGTCAACTGATCTGGGTTTAATCCATCATTATTCTTTAGCTCACTCCACCACCCCAGTTCAGACATGGCCATATGCAAATCAGTCTGACCCTGTGCCTCATGGGAACAGTCCAGCCCGAACTGCCAAGCCATGTCTTCCCTGGACCGGAAACAAGCATCCTGGGACCGGTTTCTGGCTATTCAGCCGTCATCAGCCAGGCTAGCTTGAATCCAGTGGCAAAGTGAGCAAGGGACACACGTCTGGGCATACCCTGCCAACTTAGGGCGAACTAAGCGATACCAAAGGGGATGATGGACAGAGCGCTTGAGCTAATCAAACACTCACCCCCAGTCAACTGATCTGGGTTTAATCCATCATCATTCTTTAGCTCACTCCACCACCCCAGTTCAGACATGGCCATATGCAAATCAGTCTGACCCTGTGCCTCATGGGAACAGTCCAGCCCGAACTGCCAAGCCATGTCTTCCCTGGACCGGAAACAAGCATCCTGGGACCGGTTTCTGGCTATTCAGCCGTCATCAGCCAGGCTAGCTTGAATCCAGTGGCAAAGTGAGCAAGGGACCCACGTCTGGGCATACCCTGCCAACTTAGGGTGAACAAAGCGATACCAAAGGGGTGATGGACGGAGCGCTTGAGCTAATCAAACACTCACCCCCAGTCAACTGATCTGGGTTTAATCCATCATCATTCTTTAGCTCACTCCACCACCCCAGTTCAGACATGGCCATATGCAAATCAGTCTGACCCTGTGCCTCATGGGAACAGTCCAGCCCGAACTGCCAAGCCATGTCTTCCCTGGACCGGAAACAAGCATCCTGGGACCGGTTTCTGGCTATTCAGCCGTCATCAGCCAGGCTAGCTTGAATCCAGTGGCAAAGTGAGCAAGGGACCCACGTCTGGGCATACCCTGCCAACTTAGGGCAAACAAAGCGATACCAAAGGGGATGATGGACGGAGCGCTTGAGCTAATCAAACACTCACCCCCAGTCAACTGATCTGGGTTTAATCCATCATCATTCTTTAGCTCACTCCACCACCCCAGTTCAGACATGGCCATATGCAAATCAGTCTGACCCTGTGCCTCATGGGAACAGTCCAGCCCGAACTGCCAAGCCATGTCTTCCCTGGACCGGAAACAAGCATCCTGGGACCAGTTTCTGGCTATTCAGCCATCATCAGCCAGGCTAGCTTGAATCCAGTGGCAAAGTGAGCAAGGCACCCACGTCTGGGCATACCCTGCCAACTCTGACCATGACACATATTTAGCCCAGCTTGCAACATCTCAGCATTGGAATTGCACAGAAGTGTTGGCCCACTGCCTGAAAGGGATAAGGGGCAGAAAAACAAAAGCTGCATGGGCAAGTATCCCACAATGCAGTGCACACACATACACATTGGAGTACAACCACATTGACTACAATGTGGGACAAACTGCACCACCTTCACAACTGAACACAGGACACAACTAGTGCTGCCTGTGTGTATGAACTGCCCAATCACATTAGTCATAGCTGTAGATTGTGACATGACAATGTACAAGTACAACCTCATACCTGTGATGTAGTAAAAAAAGCCAACATCCAGCAGGAAATAGGTAGCCCCTCCCAAACAATCACAATGTACATTGTCATGCAATCTGCCTGTAAACTCATCCAATGCATGATCATCCATGAAACACACAGTTAAAATGCTTCTCCCCTTTACATTGCAGAGGGACAAACATCACCTCCTGAACAGCAGCCTGTCCCACTCTTCACTGATGAAGAGGAGGAATTCTCCACCATCAACACGGACACCCTCCAACAGCTGCTAGACTCCATCAGCACCCCACCTCCAGGAGCAGGGCAACCCAGCTGCATCGTGCAAACCCCACCCCCTGCAGAAACCACACAGCAGCAAGCACCTACCACCACGGCTGTCTCCCAGGACCTCCCGGACCCAAATCTTGAATTCCAACGCCGTGTGTTAGAGGTCCAGCAGGAGATGGCCCATCAGGTGTGGGTGGGGTTTGACAGCCTGGCGGCCAAACTTGACTCCGTTTGTGGGTGTCTGAGTTCCATCCGGGACCACGTACAAAACATCACGGACACCCACAGTCTGCTCAATGCTCTCCAACACTCCTTGGCTGACATCGCTGGAGTCATGACTCAGAGACAGGAACAAATGTCCAGTCAGAGTGGCTCCAGCGATGTCAGCCAGGAGTTGGGCCACATGAGGAGGATAATGGAGAACATGGAGCGGATGCAGGCGGAACAAATGGCTGCCATGGCTGCACACCAGCGAGATGTAGCTGGAATATTCCATGCCCTGCAGATCATCATCCCTGCATTGCTGCAGCAAAGTCTGGCGCAGATGAATGCTGCTGCTGCTGCTTCTACATCCACATCTCCGCCCGCTGATGTGTCAGTGCCTCACAGTGCTGCAGCCAATCTACCACCACCCACATGTGAGGCACATGACACATCAGAGGACGAAGATGAGGATGAGTCTGCCTTGTTGCAAACAAGGAAGCGGTAGCATTAATCTAGGCCAAATGGCCAGTTTCTACTTGGTTCTGGGCTGAGCATCATGCCACGGAATATCACCTTCCACTGTCCCCCAATACACTCTGTGACACTCACCTTGGACCTCGACATGGACTGCCATATTTCGTTTGGTTACCAATGACACAGCAATCAGACTGCTGGCTGAACTCTTCCTCATCCTTTGGACTTGTCAACCCTAAAGGACTCTGTCTGGCCCTCCACTGGGCATCAATGTAATGTGGGGATTGCATGGCCAACTACTGGTCCAGTCTCCAACTAAGTCAACAGACATGTGAATAAATATCTTTCAATCACACAGATGTCTGTTGTCCATGAACAATCCAGTATAGCAGTCTCATAAAATGTAGAAGCAGTGAACCCACCAAAAGGTACACCCAGGGAAATAATACAAATGTCAATGTTTTACTGGGATCCTGATAGGCAGTGAGAGGACCGGGTGTGTGTGGACCAGCTGTGCCCCCATTGCTCCAATACACCAATCTAGCAATATCCCAACTTAGCCCCACATCCATGAAGGAAATAGGATTGTTTTTAAAAAGGCAAAGTCTGTCGCACGCCACAAGTAGTATCAGCCTTTACAATTGCTGAAAGAAAAGCTCATGGCATATCTACTCACACACCCTACAGGCTGGACGAAGCCTGTTGTGAATGTGCACATGGCATTTCACATCCCAAGATGGTGCACACCATATACACATTGATGAAGATACGTAAGGGCACATGTCTACCAGCCACTAATTGAACCACAATGTCTGCCTCAGTGAAGTCAAGTTGGCAATCGGGACTCACCCCAAAGTGTAAGGCGTCAGTCAGCCCCTTCCTGTGGACAAACAATGCTTACTGACTTTGGAACCCTCACATGGTATGACCACTGTGAGCGGGTAGTGCAATGTGACAAAGGATGCGTGGTGCTCTGCACTGAGCATAGAGTAAGAAGCAGTGCCACCATTTCAAGGGTGGCATCACTATGAGCTAAAAGGTAACAGCTGTGAGAATATGCCATGACACTGGCACAAGAGGGAGCAATGCAACATTTCACCTTTTGTGGCCAGCAGAACTGTGTGCATACCCAAAAACGTGAAAGCTGACAAATTCATGACTTCACAACTTCAGTGATTCACAAGAGGCATATAGGAGAAGTCAAGTCAGTACATCTAACTGTACTACTCCTAAATGCCTGTTGTGAATACTGCAAAACTTAAACTCATGACTTACTCTCAGATGACTTCTTTGTGAATCTGGACAACTGTTCTTCCATATGCATTTCCCAGTGGACACACAGAAAGACTACTACTTGCATGGCACAGAGGTTCTGCCTCCATGCACAGGAACATATAATTCAAAAGAATCTGACACACTTGCACGACACAGCAAGTGTGCCAAGGTCTGTGCAATGTAGATGGACTCTGCGCAAGGAGCATGTGAGATGCAGGGCTATGATGCAAACTGTGGTACCCGGCGCATACATCCATCTCCATGATGGATAACAGTAGCTACTACAATATCCTCTCAATGCCATGTGCCTACCTTGTGTTGTAAATGCACACCAATGTGCTGGCCAAATCTGTGAGTCACACTTAAGATGTATAACTTCCAAAACGACTGCCCCTAGACTAGCCCGTAAATCCCACTTGCCACCCTGTTAACCATGCAAGTTTACTGTGCTCACATCTAAGGTCTCCTGACACAATCCATCCTGCTAAGTTTCATGTCATGACCACACTTGCACATCCAATAGAAAGACCATTGATGATATGAGATGCATACAAGCTAAAAATACACACTCCACCATATCACCCATGACATGAGTGCAAGCCAAAATCCAAACTATTAACCATGTATTGAAAAAATAGAAACATCTACCTATCCTACACTAACTATAATCATTACTACTACTAATCTAAAATAAACTAACTTGAATTAAGAGAAAAAGTATCTACCCTAACTAATCCTAAACACGGAAAACATATCTAAGACATCAACCCCCTCCCACCCTTAAGGCACATCACGAGACAGGACAAAGACATCTAAGCTATACATGAACTAACTACACATTTAACCTACACAAAGATATATATTTTTTTTTATTCAAAAAAGACATCAACCCTCCACCCAAAGGAAAAGGAAACTTATCCCCAAATACTATACAATATAAAAATACTAAAACTACCTTAAAATCTAACACTAACTATACCTACACTAAAACTACACTACCTAACACTAAAATAACTTACCTAACACTACCTAAAATAGAAGTGCAAACATTGGGGGAAGGGAGAAGAAGGGGATGGGGCACAACATGTCCAGACATCATGGTAGTCCCAGGTGTTTTTTAATGTCCTCAAGGTGCCTTGTCTGCTCGGCCATTTCCCGCCTCATCTTGGCCAGCATCACGTTGTTGTCCATTATGAGCCTGCAGTGCCGAACAGTAAATGGAATCACCTGATCCGCAGGGCCAGGTGGGATTGTCCCTTGGGTGGGGGTTGTTTTAGGGGGATGGGACACTGACTGTCCACGTTGGGACCCACCAGTGACGCCAGAGAGGCCTGGGATGGCCTGTGTGCCACGGCCTTTTCCACGTATTGCCACATTGGTCACAGATTTCCACTTGCCAGCCGCACGGTCCTCCTGGTACCTCCGCGCCATGTTGCGGTACCCTTTTGCAACCTTCTTAATATGCTGGTACCACTCCTTCCTCACCTGGAATGCGTGTGACTCAGCTGGCGTCATGTTGTCTGTAAAATGTGAACAATGGGAAATTGTGAGTCCTTTAGACCATGTCAATGTTCTCCATTCAAATTTATAATACAAGATCACTTCAACATGGGAGCACACACTATATGTGAAGTCAAAGAGTGACGTGGACAACAACATTTTGAATCCTGGATCACTGACTACATGCTGTGGAGACTGACATGACAGTGCATGGCATGGGACATGTTCTGTCACAACCAAATTATACTGACAGTGTCAAATGATGTTGCCATGACATTCCATGACTGAGGGTGACATGTACAAGGAATCGGAGGAGGGAGGCATTATCCCTCAGTGTGTAACACCACCCTCATCCTCTCCTGTGACACAGTGCTGCATCATTTGTACTATGCTCATGTGCAGTCCTGTGTGTCCCACAGCAACTGTGTGCAGTTCATCTAGTCAGCGCTAACACAGGCACTCTTGCACAAGAGTGCAAGGCTGTCTGTGTGCAGGGGGGCTTGTTAATGTGTAGGAAGGTTACCCTACCTGCACAAGAGCAATCCTGGGACAACCCTACTCACACTTTCATCTGTGCTGCATAATGCAGCACACATGTAAACAGGTTGGGTGGCTGAACACTAGCTTGTACATGATGCGCTGTCCCTCTCTCCACCACTACTCCACAATAGGTGACGCTTTGCAGCTAGAAAGGGGTAAACATCCTTTCCTCCAAATTGTCACTCATGCATGTCTTGGATCCATTAATATCACTCCGTAGTAAAGCCAAATATGCAGCCCTTTACAATGCAAACTGTTACAATGCATTCACCATTGTAACGGCACCCTGGAGTCATGATGGTTATATTGTTGTTTTGGGTAATCCTTTCTCACAGATAGCGTTCTTGAGGCCTGCATTTTAAAAAATATGGTACAGCAATAAATGCTGAGCTAAAGCATGCGGGGTAAATGCATGCAGAGTAATGTCAACAATTGTGACAGAGAAGCTCGTACACCTGATCCAGAGTTGGTCTGGGAATGACTCCAAGGAGACAGCTTGACTACACCATTGCAGCGGCCAAACATGCCAATGAGATTCATAGGGCCATCTTTGCTAGGTGTTTGTGGAACATGCCATTGATATGCTTGGCTCAAAGCTATGCACTGCCACGTCTGTGAAGCTGGTATGCAGCATACCTACGAAATCACAATGCAGACCTGTGTCTGAGCATGCACGGCCTGAAAACCACTGCCTCCTTGTGCATGATAGGGCACACTTGCACAGTCATCTCAGTCAAGGATGTACATGCATACCATGTATGATGATACTCATCGTCAACACCACTTACATGTCTCCTCTCCTATCAGTGCGCTCTGTAATCCACATGCATGTGCTGTGGTGACAGAATCCATAGACCTTATTTCCATGTGTATCACTGACTGGGGTTGTGCAGAGTTACAACTGGGAGACAAATGCATTGCTCCACCTTCACTTACAGATTTGTACACACTTCTGACTTCCACAATACATCATCCCACTGTAGTCATGGTACATCTGATACACACCCATACTGCATACTACAACGTAGATCATTTGAGGCAGACATTCATCACACCGCACTGTGCCAATATATGATGTCCAAACTCACCTGTGGCGTGTGGGTCCTGGAATCTGTCAATGTCCCCCCGTGTGATGATAGGTCGTCCAGCTGTGAGACAACAAAAATAATTTGTGTTAGTATCAGACGTTAAATCACACGTGTCATATTCATCATACAAATCATCACCATAACTGAAAATGCTACGTAACTGTAGTGTTGCGTTTCATGCTGGCTACATGATTGGGTCTACTTTGCCTGCCATTCACACAAGACCTGTGAATGCTGAGTCTGGCCAAACAAGACAATAATGTTAGCAAACATGCACATACTAGTTGTGTGACACATCCACAAGGCCCCATTTCTACACGCAACATGATGTAATACATGATCTGTGTACAAATGCATTGCTGCAGATCGCACACAGCAGTTTCACAGATTTTGGTGGTGCAAGTCACTCTGGAGATCTCCTATTTCATATGAGCATTTGTTCAGATCTCATAGATTGTCACACAGAGACTATGTACAAGGGCAGCATAGCTAACGTACCACAATTTATGGGAACAGCATTTTTACACTTCATTTTGGCCAGCTCACAGGTCACAGAAACAATGCTTTGGATTGTTCATGTACAGTCACCCTTCCTGTACACAAACAATATTTATCCTGCACCCATTTTTGCACAGGTGTGCCAGCTTTGGCACAACACTGCTAAGTGTTGCTCCAGTGCAGTGGGTAACACAAGCTTGCACCCTATGATTGTCAATATGATATCACCTTGTGTCTCTAATGTGCCAACAGTATGCGTGAACGCATTACGTCTCCCGCCTCACGCTGCAACATTTTTGCACTTGGACACCAGTGTGTCCCACACGGCATATTTTGTTTTTCGTTACAGTATTCATGAATAAATTTAATTTTCGAACTTACCACACTCTAGGCCACCGATGAATCCCACGTAGTCCAGGAGGTCACCCTCCCGGGCCACGCTATCCTGCCAGCGGTGCTTCCACTGGCGCACAGTGCTGTCAACTCCAAATACGCGCAGCATCTGCGTACACACACCCTACCACCTCTGCTTGCGCACACTAACTGGTTATCCGGCAAGGATACGGCCTCCCCTCTCCACCATCAAGGGCAGGAAAAACGTTATCAGCCATAGGAAGCCCCCCAAAGCCCCCTCGGACATCCTGCCCTCCCTGCCCACACCCACCATCTCCCTGCACACACCTAACACCACTGCCAAAAAAAAATAAACCCTAGTTAATATCCCCAACAACTACAAATAAGTTTAACTATCCCAAGACAAACACCCGACAAGATTGAGGACAGGAGACAATAAAACACGTAAATGCAAGGACACCACACTTCACAGAGGCACAATCGACAGGACACAGCAACACTCTCAAACTCTCAAATCTGCAGCACACACCACCAAACACCTCCAACACTCTCCACAAACACCAGCAATGTGCTCAAAACAGAAACTGAAAGTGCACAGCACTCCTCCAGGAAACAGGAAGCATGCTGACATCACTTCCTGTGTAAATGCGGCCCGTTTTTTGACTTAGCGCTGAAAATCTGCACACAAGAAGCCTTTGGGGTGACATTTTGTATGTGTCAATGTTTTTAGTGATGTATTTCCCATCGCTTGTATGAAAAATACATCGCATTTTCCGAAAGCGTGCAGTTTTGCACGCTAAGTGCAACTTCTTGCACAGATGAACCTTAATTGATGAAATTTCATTATTTTAAAAATAATTACATGTTAATTCTGATAGGACCCCAAATTACAGCATAACTTTCATATTTTACCCCAAATAACACCCTAAATTTCATTATTTACCCCAAATGACACCCAAATTTTCATAATTTACCACAAATGACACCCTAATGTTCATAATTTACCCCAAATGACACCCTAAATTTCATATTTTACCCCATATGACACCCTAATTTTCATAGTTTACCACAAATGACACCCTAATGTTCATAATTTACCCCAAATGACACCCTAAATTTCATAATTTACCCCAAATTACACCCTAATTTTCATATTTTACCCCAAATGACACCCTAATTTTCAGTATTTACCCCAAATGACACCCTGATATTCATAGTTGAACACTATTGACATCCTATATGTGATTAGAATCCCCATATGACACGCTGAACTGTAGATTTTCATAACACATTTGACACCCTGGCATGTCTAGTTTGGAACTAATGTCACACTGAACAGCATCTTTGTTCAGAGGTGACAGATCCACCATAATTTTCTAATTGAGATATTGTGACCACTTAATGTTACACTTACACGTGTCAGAGTGATGTACTCATGCAGATGATAAACATGCACACAGGGTATGTGTGTAGTGTTTTTTTTATATATATACTGTGCTTGGGGTCATTTGAAACAGATATATGATTGGTAAGGACAGTCACGATGTGACGTGCTCATGTGAAGAAATTGTCTATGATTCTGCTCCTTCGTGCTGTTCCTGCTGCAGAAGCTGTGGGGTGTGCTCAACCTGCCTCATCGTCCTCATCATCCGGAGCATCGCCCGGTGCATCTGGCACTTGGATCCATGGGGCATTGGTGCATACACATATGTTGTGCAATACACAACATGCTATGATCATCTTGCACACTATTTCTGGGCTGTACAACAGTCTTCCACCTGTGATGTCAAGGCACCGGAAACGTGACTTTAACATGCCAAATGTGCGCTCCACAATGCCCCTGGTGCGTCCATGGGAAGAATTATACTGCCTCTGGGCCTGGGTGTTGGTGGCTCGCAGGGGTGTCATCATCCATGGGGTGAGTGCATATCCTTGATCACCTGTAACATGTGATGGAGAGATGTGTCCATTAGTAGTTATGCATGCTGTGTGGGCACTGTTAATAGTTTTGTGGTGTGTGATTGGTGCTACTTTGTGATTAATGTTTGCCATGTGTAGCTTCTGGCCAATTGACCAGCATCAATGCAAATTACATTGCCTCACAGATGCTCATACCTCCCCCCAAGCATATTCACTTGTTTGCGCTGCACGGTTGCATTACTAGCACTCCAACAATGCACCTATGTCAGGCCTGTCTGCACATGTCCTCAAGCCTGACACCTACACAAGCCCGGTCCCTGGCTCTCATTACGTCTGACGCTGCCACCCAGCCGCACCACTCGCAGTCAACGCCAGGAGAACGTTTAGGTGCCAATGGGCCACACCAGACACGGCTCACGTTCTGTTCAGCTGCTGCCGCTGCTGCTAGACATTCCCCACCGCCCAACATCTGCAGTTTCAGGTCCATACCTGCCACAAGGCAACAGTCAGCGGCACCCTCAGCTGCAGGGCCCACGGAGGGCGGGAACACAGCATTCACCATCAACGTCATCACCCACCACGTCATCTACTCCATGGGCTACGTACTCAGCCATGATCAGATACTCCACCTCACATACCACAAGTACTCCAAATCCATTACCCTCTGGCAGATACTTGCTAACATCGAACTGAGCCAACTCTTCTCGACACTGATCCACAAGGCTTTAACCCCATCTTCACATGTTGAAACTACGTCCACTTCAAAAACACCACTCAACGCCCATGGTGTGACCAGCACAGCGTACAGTTCCTCGTCATGAAACCCCATGACACACAAACCCACAGCATGTGCCATACAGACTTACATGAGCTGAGTCAACGGGGATCTGGTACATTCCACCATCAACAGCAACACATACACTGCTGCAGGCAACTTCAACAGCGCAGGCCAGATTTTTCAACCATGTATCTCCAACTGCACATACACACTTGCCCCAATATGCAACTCCAACATACAGCATGCTATAAATGTCACATCGTTCACATACAACATAAAAGATGACAGATGCATCTGCAGTGCATTTCCATATGTGCCATCCTCAAAGCGCTGATTGATGATGGACTGGTGGAAAATGTAGGAATCATGCACACTGCCTGGGAACTTGGCTACGACATTGGTGAACAGGCCCCGGTGATCCACTATTGCCTGCACATTGATGGAATGTGTGTGCTTTCTGTTGCGGTATATGTGTGCAGTGTCGGCAGGAGGCACAAGTAGGACATGTGTGCAGTCAATTGCCCCCAACACATGCGGGAAGCCAGCTATGGCGTAGAACCCTTGCTTGGTCTTCAGCTGTTCCTGCGCAGTATTGGGGAAGTGAAGGTCCTGGTGTATCAGGCTGTTGATGCCATCCAAAACTGTTGTGAGGAACTTTGATAGGGCTGGCTGTGAGACTCTTCCGACTCTAGCAGTTGTTGGTTGGAAGGTACCAGAGGCCAACAGGTGCAGCACAGCCAGCAGCTTTGTTTGCGAAGGGATGTTGGTTATCCGCTGTGTTGGTGCCGTCAGCCTGTGGGCTATCTGTGTCAGGATGCGGAGGATGGCTGTCCTTTTGAGCCTGTAGTGGGCAATGACATCCTCTGGCTTTAGGTCTGTGAGGCTGATGCGTCGGCGATGGACCTGCTGTCTTATTCTGCGCAGCCTCAGCGGTGGTCCTGCGGGAGGTGGCAGTGGCGGTGGTTGTTGTGGCCTTCTTGGTGCTCCAAGCTGCATGATTAGTACCTCCATGGCATCAGTGGGTGTTCAGGTGAGGCTCTGGGCTAGTCTCCCTAATATACAGCTATTTTTCACCTTTGTTAAGACCTCCTTTTTTCTAGTCTTAAGTTCCTGCAGCTATCGGCCCTTAGCGGCTATTTTTTTATCGCATCGCCGGTCTGGGCCAGCGTTGTGAATAGGGCGATGTGGTGTTAGTGTGCGTTTTTGCACGGGAACACCTACATAGCATATCATTAGCGATAAGTATCGCTAACATGATAGGTGATGTTGTAAGCGGTTGCTAACGGCAGAAAGCTATCACTAACGGCTGTTATCGACAGCTTGAGAATAGGGCGATCAAAATATCGCTGCTTTAGCGGCAGAAAAGTGCCTCTAACGCGGCGATATCGCATTGAGAATATGCCACTTAGTCTCTGATTTGAGAGGAAAAAAACAACCCTCCCCCGGGCGTTGAGGGATGCAAATGCAGGAATCAAGTAGTGAGGCAGAAGTAAGGGCAGGCAGAATCCTCAATGGAATGATCGGTAAGGTAGATGATCTACACCGGTCCCAAACCAGCAAATAGGTACCAGGAAATGGTTTGAGGGAGGACAAAAAGGCTCGGGGAGGAATGAGGGCAATCAGGGTATGGGAAAACAAGGCTCGAGGAACTCAGGATGCTACACTGAGAAAAATGGGAGGGGGAACAACAAGGCTTGAAACAGCACTCTCTTCCTCAAAGGCAATGAAGCCAAGCAAGGTCTCAGAGCGAGGAAGCGGTATATAAACCCCACATCCCAGGATGGCCACCATGCCCCGCAAGCGTGCAAGGTCTTGCAAGAGCTCGGACACTCACTTCCATGTACACAAAAAGAAACTAGACAGATGATCGCCATAACCCGGTCACGCTGTCTACTGCAAACAGACAGGGATGAGGCCTCAACCATTTGACCACCCTGCAGGGTCCCATACCAACGCAGCCTACGATCATGCTGTCTGAGCAGGCCTTAACAGCTGGCACACGTCAGGCAGCCTAGCTCCAATGCAAGTACCCTTGTGCCTTGGTGCAAGGGTGCCTGTGTTATGGGCAGGATTGTTTTTGTGCAGGAAAAAATACCTTCCTGAACAAAAACAATCATAATAAACAATTGCCTCTTTGTATGTGTCATTCAGAATGCATTATGCAAAGAAAGAGGAAATAACAAAGAGAAATATATATATTTCTCCTTGTTATGCCATGGTTGGGGTGGCGTACCATATTGGCGCAATTCCCCGTTTACTGATTTCAGTAAATATGGGGTTGCATCACATTTGGTGTTGAGACAGAATATTGAGTTAAAAATTTTGGCTGACCATAATATCGAGTGAAACAAATTATGGAATAGAAATATCAAATGCAAGAATATTATTTTCAAGAATATCGATATTAAGGTAAGTGATATCGATTTTTAAAATATAGAAGTCTT
This sequence comes from Calotriton arnoldi, assembly GCA_963921515.1. Lineage (NCBI taxonomy): Eukaryota > Metazoa > Chordata > Amphibia > Caudata > Salamandridae > Calotriton > Calotriton arnoldi. Next base: position 191,376 of record CAWUFW010011882.1, read on the forward strand.
TAATATCATTTGTAAAAATATAGTTGTTTAAAACATCGTTTTTAATTATTACGTTTTTTAGTATATATTTTAAATGTATATGACATAATTTTTTTGTTTAATTATTGTTTATTTTTCTTACTATATTAGTTCAATTTTCAATAATTATGAAATTTTATTTTAATTACATTTTGTGTTTTTTAGCAGGTTGTGGGTTTATAGAGGTATAGGGTGGGAAGTAATTTAATTATAATAAATTAATGATTTTTAATTCATATTATTTATTTAATTGATATTTAATTTTGTTAATTGTGTTATTAATTTTTTATGTAAATATTTTTTGTGGATGGTGGCATTTATAGGGGTAAAGGGTGGAAAGTAATTTATTAATAATTAATTAATAGCTAGTAAATTAATATTAATTAGTTAATTGCTAATTATGTTAATTGTGTAATTCTTTAAATTGTAGCTGTGGGTTGTGGGGTTATGGTGTAAAGGGTGGGAAGTAATTTATTTTTAATTTATTAATAATTAGTGGTTAATTAATATTAATCAATTGATAATTAATTATGTTAATTGTGTAATTATCTTTTGTAGGTGTTGGTTGTGGGATTTATAGTGGTAAGGGGGGAGTAATTTATTTTTTAGTAATTAATAATTAATAGTTAATTAATATTTATTGATAATTAATTATGTTAATTGTTTAATTAAATGTTTTTTAAGTTTGGGTTGTGGGGTTTATTGGGGTAAACGGTGGAGAATAAATTATTTTATTTTATTTGTTAATTACTTGTTAAATACTAAGAATTATTTAATTGTAAATTAATTAATTTAATTGTGTTCTTAATTGTTTTTTTAGTTTAATTTTAGTTGGGGGTTGTGGGGTTTGTAGTGGTAAAGGATGGGAGGTTAATTAATTTTAATGAATTTATATTTAGTTTGTCATAAATAGTATTTGTTTAATTGATAAACAATTATGTTAATTGTGCAAGTAACTTTTTTAAGTTTAGATGTGGGTTGTGGGTTTTAAAAGGGTATGGAGACGGAAGTAAATTAATGTAAAAAAAAAAATATTTAAGTTTAAAAATGCTTTATTAAAGGGAGTAAAGAACATAAAGCATTTACAACAGATAAAAATAAGCATCCTTAAGTCAATCCAAGCGAATATTGAAAAATAAAGAAATATATGGAAAAAAACTCCAATCTCTTAAATTGAAGGAAGAAAAAACAACGTATATAAACCATTTGACATAAGCGTAGCATATAATAATAAACGATGAATTTAAGAACTTGAATTGAAATATATAAACAGAATGCTAAACAAGTGCATTTTAATCATTTTTATAAGGAGAGAAAGAAAGGAAAAAGTAAGGAAAGAAAGGAAAGAAAGAAAAGGAAAAAGGGTAGGGGAGGAGGAAGAAGAGAAAAAGGAAAGATAAATATAATACTATATTTAATCCTGTAGCAAACAATTAACAACTATGCAATTTTAGAATAAATATATAATAAACATTTAAACTTTAAGGGGGATCATAGTTAGTAGCCTGAGACAAAGATCGAGCCGATTGCCTGGATCGGAATGAGGTTAGGGAAGACCATAATAAATCTTTTTTGATCCTTAAAGGGAGAGAAGTGGAGTAAGCTCGATCCAATCTATGGTGTTGACATAACAGATTCCACCATCCTATATAGGTCATTTTAGTGGTATCCTTCCAATTTGTTGTGATTATTTGTAAGGCCAGAGCAAACAACAAGTCCATGAATTTCCCGACAATACGTTGTGCACTCCAAAGGGGAGAAGAGCCCTCCATTAAAACGTGCAGGATATCAAAAGGAACGCTTGTAGACAAAATTTCTTTAAGCTTATCTCATATGCGAAGCCAGAACCTAATGACTAGAGGGCATTTGAAAAACATATGGAGGAGATCACTATTATCATGAGCACATGACCAACATTTAGAAGTGGTAGAAAAATTGAATTTATATAAACTCATAGGGGTAACATATAATCTGTTGTAAAAGTAATATAGGGGCCGATTATGATGGCGGGCGGACTTTGTCCGCCCGCCATCGCCCCGGTAAATGGGACCGCCCGCTATGTGTGCGGCGGTCCCGCACATGTGATTAGGATGCCACGCCACGGTGGCGGTGGCATCCCCCATTTCCAGCATTGTGGCGGGCGGTGCTCACAACACCGCCCGCCACAGTGCTGGAAATGCATGTTGTGCATCTGCATGCACAACGTGACAGGCACCGCGCGGTGCCTGCCCCCATGTGCATTCAGATGCAGGGGGTACCATAGGTACCCCCCATGTGCACCCCCCACCCCCCAAAATACCTGGGGGCCCGCTACGGGCCCCCAATGTCAGGGACCGCGAGCCTTTCCATGGCGGCAACGCCGCCATGGAAAGGCTCATCACCGCCGGCATCATAATGTGGATGGCGGTGTCTTGCAGACACCGCCACCATATTAATCCCTTTTCCGCCCGGTCGACTGATCGGCCGGGCGGAAAACATGCGGACGGTCTTTCCGTCTGCCGGTGTCCCCTCCGCCATGGTAATATGGCGGGGGGGAATTTGGTGGCGGACGGACGTAAATGGCGGGCAGATCGCCACCGCCATGCGGGCGGTGGCGATCCGCCCGCATCATAATCGGCCCCATAGTGTTTGTGGTGTACTTGCTGAACAAGAAGAGGTATGGATCTTGGCCCATATAGATTTCCAAACATGAAACCTTCATGTTGAAGATCTGTTTCCTGAGAGGACCTGGCTTGGCAGTTCGGACTGGACTATTCCCATGAGGCACAGGGTCAAGACTAATTTGCATATTGCCAGGTCTAAACAGGGGTGGCATGGTGAGCAAAAGAATGATGGATTTAACCCACATCTCTTGACCGGGGGTGAATGTTTTGATTTGCTCTGCATTCCATCCATCAATTGTGTGTCTTTTGAAGATCTGTTTCCCACACCAGCTCTGTTTTTGATTTTGCATTAGACTTAGAGGAGCCGATCAATAACTTATATATGCCAGAAGCCTTAATTTGTGAAGAAAAAACTAACGAAGGAGAAGGAGGCTTTGGGCCCGATTCTGATGCGGGTTGGAAAAGCTTCCCGACCGAATCGGTTGGGAAATGGTTTCCGACCCACTCGGATCGGGAAAGTCCAACCGGCAGAGTAGGATGCATCCGGATGTTTCCAGATACGATTTGGTTGAACTCCCATTGACTTCAATGGGAACATTTGTTCCTAACCGCATCAGAATTGGGAACTCGGTCGGGAAGACACATTCCCGATCCGATTTGGAAGGAGCAAATGCCGTTAGGAGGCCTTCCTAACCGCATCAGAGTCAGGCCATCGGTCGGGAAGCTTTTCCAACCCGCATCAGAATCGGGCCCTTAGTGTTTGAATCAATATCAGATTGTTGTGAAATATAAAGGAGATAAAGAGGTGTAAGGCGCTGATTATGCGAGGCATAATAAGTAGATGTTTTGTACCTCTTCTGGATATCAGAGAAGTCTAACAGAGAGCCATTAGAGAATAGGTGACCTATAATTATAATTCCTTTATCAATCCACTCCTTCCACAAAAGAACTCTATTGTTTAATTTTATGTGTTTATTGTACCAAATAGGAGTTTGTAAAATATTTTCGAAACTGGAATTGGAGGGGATAATTAGGGGTTTAACAATGGCTATAGAATGAGTAATTACTGGAGAAAGAAACACCTTAGGGGGTTGAGTGATACAAACCATTTCCTTGAAAGCAAAAGGTGTAAATAGTGCATGTTCTAGTTGTCCCCAGACTGTTGATGAGTCTGCATGGGTTTCGGAAAGGGAAATCCAGATATGTTTCAATGTGAAGGCCGATTGATATAATTTAAAATTGGGAAAGTTAACCCCAGCAGTATCTTTGGGTTGTTGGAGACAGGCTAAGGAGATTCGAGGTTTGCGTTTATTCCATAGAAATTGAGTCAAAGGACGATTAATAGGTTTGAAAAAGGCATTCGGAAGAGAAACTGGAAGCATAGACAAATAAAAATTTACGATTGGTAACAACATAATTCGAATTGTAGCTAACCTACCCCACCAAGACAGAAATAAAGGGGACCAACTCTCTATTGGTGAAGTGATTTTTGTCATAATCTCATTAAAATTAATTTTAATGATTTCTTTCATATTATTGGAGTATAGGATGCCTAGACATTTAATATGTTTTGAATTCCACGTGAACCCCGAGTCTGTAAACATATCCGGGAGGCAATATTTATTTAGGGGTAGGACCTCTGATTTATCTATATTAAGTTTGTATTCGAAACTGCAGAATATGTATTTAATAGTGAAAAAAACTCCGGTAAAGATGTGTCAGGTTTGGATAAATATAGCAAAATATCATCCACATATGCTGTATATTTTATATCCAAGCTTTTGAATTGAAAGGCCGAAAAAGCTGGAGATCGGCAAACTGTTTCTAAAAAGGGTTCTAATGATAAAATGAATAAAAGTGGGGACAAGGGGCAGCCCTGTCTAGTCCCTCTATAAAGAGGAAAATAATGGGATTGGTTACCATTGACCCAAATAGAGGGTTCAGAATACAATAACTGGATCTATTTGAGAAAATGAGGACTAAAACCATGCCACCTCAATGCGCCAAACATAAATTCCCAATTCACCCGGTCAAAAGCTTTCTCAGCATCAAGAGTTATAGCGGCTAGGGGAGAATTAAGTTTAGACGCTAGGTGAATAATGTTAAGGAAGGTTCTAGAACTGTCTGAAATAGATCATCCCTTCACAAATGCCGATTGATAGATATCTACTAAATCAGGAATAACGGAATTAATACGGAGTGCCAGCAATTTAGCAAAAATCTTACAATCCGTATTGATCAATGAAATAGGCCTATAATTGCCTCATTGAGAGAGATCTTTATCTTTCTTGGGTAGTAAGCAAAGCATAGCTTGAGAGAAAGAACATTGTGTCTGTCCTGTGGTCAAGAAATGATCGATAAGAAGTAATAACTTAGGAATTAAAAGATGTCTGACATGAAAATAGAAACATACAGTAAAACCGTCGGGTCCAGGAGTTTTATCTTTTGGAAGTTGATTGATGGCATTTAAAATTTCCTGCTCTGACAGTGAAATGTCAAGGGAAGATAAATCTATACTACTATTAGGAGTTTTTGGAATTGACTGAAAAAAGGCATCTAATTGTTCAGTTGAAGGAGATGATTCTGAGGTATATAGTTTTGTGTAGTGTTCAGAGAAGCACTCTAATATTTTTGAATCACTACTATGCCTAACCCTGGCTAAGTCTGTGATAGCAACAATCTTAGTTTTCTGCTTTTTTTATTTTAAGGTAATTAGCCAAAGATTTGCCCGCCTTGTTTCGACCATCATACATTTTCACATTAAAGTAAAGTAGACTACCACAGGCATTGTCCCAGGATTGTTTATTGTATTGCAGTTTGGCCTTTGTATCATTACAGTTAGAGGAGAAATATTTGTGTTCTAAAACTTTAATTTGATCTAGAAATTGCACGTCCCTAGGAGCCTTCTTCTTCTTTTTTGCTACAAAGTCTATTATAAAGCCCCTTGAGGTTGCTTTAAAGGCATCCCAAATAAAGTTGAATTGTGTCTGAGGTAAGATTATTTGCAAAATATTATTGTAGAAATATTGTAAACTGTTCTGTAATTTGTTGGTCTATTAGAAGAGTATTGTTAAATCTCCACCTGCGAGTGGGAGGAATCAAATTGGGATAGTCCAAGTTTACAATGACGGGAGCGTGGTCCGAGATAAGAATGGAACCTATCTCGGCATGCGTTAGAAATTGAAGGGTATGTTGGGTAAAAAAATATAATCTATTCTAGAGTGAGAATTATGAACAGGAGAAAAATAAGTTAATTCTAGGACATCGGGGTATGTTGCCCTCCAAACATCAACTAACCCTCTAGAGGATATGGTTCTCTGAAAGGTTCTGTGCATTTTGGTAGGAATAAATCTAGTCTGAGATCTACATCCAGAAAGGGATCCAAAAGTTGATTACAGTCTCCCCCAGTATGAGATTCTCTGATGCATGGGAAGATAATAGAGAGTAAATATCATTCCAGAATAACAAATCTACTCCATTTGGACCATAGACATTACAGATCGAAAATTAGGCATCATTTATCTTAATATCTAACAACAACCATCTACCAGCATCATCTTTAAATTCATTCAACAGTTGAATACTTAACAATTTGTGAAACAGTATAAGAACACCATTTTTGTTATTTATAGCAGTAGAACCAAAAACATTCCCCACCCATTGTCTTTGCAAGGAAGCTATGTCTTGTTCTTTATGGTGAGTCCCTTGTAATAAAGCAATTTGGCAGTTTAATTTTGATAAATGAGACAATACCCTTTGCTTTTTAACCTGGTTACGAAGACCTTTGACATTCCATGACACAATACGTAAATTACTCATGGAGAGGAACCCAAGGAATAATTAGAGAACATACAGTAGAAAGATTTACAGTAAAATTTAGATTTATCCGTCCAATAGAAGTCTGGTGGAAAATGTTGAAGGACCACAAGAAGAAATTACATAGAAAAAGTGTGCTACATAGTAGAAAAAATAAAAAGAGGAAAGTTAAAGTGAGAAACAAAAAAAAAAGAGATAAAGAGAAAAAGGGAATATGGGAAGAACAAGGTCTCCCCTGATATAAATAAAAAGGAGAGATGACAGAAAGCCAAAGGACTTCAGTCATAAGAATGAAGAACAAAAGAACCATTAATGTTGAGGGGAGGCAACGAGAAGAGAAAGCAGACGCTGCTCAGATGATCGAAACACCGAGAATAAATGATCAAAGTAACCACAAGTGAGGAGGAAACACTGTAAAACATAAAGAGCATAACAATCACAGTGCTAATGAAACTTACCAAACAACAAGGGACAGCATAGCTGAGCAAGATGAAGACATTAGGACTGTGAGACGCCACAGAACGAAGACACCAACATCAAAACAAGAAGGAGCCAGGGACCTGTAAAGAAAAACGAGTTCTATGGCTTCTCCCCTGTGCATATGTATGAATTTTTTGAGCTCTACGGGGTATGTAAAAGTGACAGTCCTATCCTTGTAAGTAATCTTAAAAAACAAGGATATAGAAGTCCATAACGAGCGTTCATGGATCGCAGCATAGGTCTGAGGTCTAAACATTCCTTCCGGCTGTGGGCTGTATCTCTGAAAACATCTTGACTGAAGAAGATCTTCTGACCAGTTCATAGCATTTGTGTGCATTGTTTAGCTGCTGTAAGTATCATCATTAGATCCGAGTATTGAAGAAAATAGGCAATGATCCCTCGTGGTTTCTGTGAGGTTGACGCACCAATGGGGCAAATCCTGTGTGCTCTTTGGATATTAAGATCTGTCAGAGTCATTAGACCAACTATTTTTGGTATGTTGATCTTCAAGAAGTTGATCATATCAGAGCCTTCAGAACCTTCCGGTATGCCATATATATTCGTAGATTATTACGCCTGTTTCGGTTCTCTGCATCCTCTGTTAGTTTCATAAGCTGAGACACTTTTTTGGACAGATTATCAACCTTAGCGGTCACATCTTGAGCATCACTAACCCTCTGTTCGACCTCTGCAAGTCTAGATTCCAAATGAGATCATCTCTCTTCAATTCTCTGAAGCGCCGCTTTGGTGTCCACCATAAAAGGCCCAATGTTTTTTTAACTTATCCATAATGTCTTCCAGAGTCAAAGGCAGAGGTGATTTATTCGGAGAAGAGGGATCCTTTTTTGCCCTTTTGTTAGTATTGCTTCCAGGGTCTTTGTTGCTAGCAGCAGTGGGGTTGCTGGTATTCTGAGATTTAGTTGGCTGTACCAATTTCATATTTATATTGAGCTGAAGGAAGCAGGCAGGATGTCGAATATAATCCTTCAGTTAGCACGAAGACAAGTTAGAGGCTGCAGAACCTCATGAAGAGGATCCATGGTACAGGTCAATTAAACAGTTAACACAAAGGATATAAGAAATGCCTCTGTCATTGATAACAATTCAAGAGTGAAAATATGCTTCTGTCTGAATTTTATGAACTTATAACAACCACGCGGTCCGTGTAGCCTGACCCTATAATATTAAAAACATGAAAAAGAGTGTAGATAAAGTCACTTCATGTTTTTTCTGCAAACTTTGCCATAAGAACAAAGAAAAGCCATGGGCGCATACATTTCTGAGGTGATGCGAACTGAAAAGCCTGCAAAATGGCGGCCCCTGAACGGAGCGCGCCGGGAGCGGCAAGGGAAAAGCTAATAAAAAGCAAAATAGACCAATTCAGGGCCTATAAACTAACCCCGCCGCTCCCGGTAGCATCCGAAGCCAACCGCTGGCACAACACAGCGAACTGCCCTCTGATGAAGAAAGGATCCTTGGTGTGACGGAGGAAAGTTATCGAGTGGCCATCCTGGATCGTTGCCGCCACGTGCCTCCACCATCAGTTAGTAGTTTTACATGTCACTAATTCACAATGTGCACACACTGGAACACAGCTCAGTCTTTCATATTAATAATAAAAATGTATATCTTTGTCTGCTGTTCCACAGGGCTCACTAGATTTCAGAGCTCTTCTTGAAACATTTGTTTCAAAGTGATCTACAAAATGCCTTGCTCATAAACACCAGTGGAAAAAGGCCCAACATCACAGGCATTCCCTTTTGCATGTTTCTAGTCTAAGGTAAGGTGGATGCATCTGAGGTACCTGAATGCCTTTACAGTCTTTCTTTGCCTTCTAAAAGTCCCAAGGGGGTAGTTACTGCAGAAAATCACTTTGATGAAGCAACAACTCCAGAACTGGGAGGAGGGGAAGGAGAAGTACTGTTTCCTCTGCCCTTGATATAACTAAAGACAAGCAACAGTCCTGAGCATGGGTGCAGTTTAAATAGACTGCAGTGCCCAAGGTGGCTGTTGGTCTTTGGAGAACAGGAGATCCCACAAGAGTTGTAGCTATTCCCATGAGACCGGCAGTATAGACCTCCTATGGTAGCACATTGTTTTGACCAGACATGACAGTGCACTTTGCCATAAGAATGAAGAAAAGCTGTGGGCGCACACATTTCTGAGGTGATGCGAGCTGAAAAGCCCGCAAAATGGCGGCCGCTGAGTGGAGCGCGCTGAGAGCGGCAAGGGAAGACCTAATAAAAAGGAAAATAGACCAGTTCAGGGTCTATAAACATACCCCGCTGCTCCCGGTAGCATTCGACGCCATCTGCTGGAACAACACACCTGCACTGCACCAGTGAACCGCACTCCGATGAAGAAAGGATCCTCGGTGTGACAGAGGAAAGTTATCAAGTGGCCATATTGGATCGTTGCTGCCACACACCTCCAATTTTACATTTTTAATATTAAATATATATCCATTTTTTATTCAACATATATTTGAATTTATTTACTTTTTAAAAAATATTTTCATTTTGTTTAAGATATTTTATTTGTTTTTAATGCTGCACTGACTGGAGTGGGAATAGTAAATGTTACCCCTCTGCAATCCAAAACTTTCCCTAGTGTTGCACTGACTGGAGTGAGAATATGAATTTTTTGTTTTGTTAATTATAATATTTATTGTTGTATTAATTGTACTGGGAATGGTAAATTGCAGTATTTTCCAATATTATATTTTAATTAATTTTATATTCATTGTAGTTAGAGTAGTACATTTTATTTTTTGTGATGTAAAAAATGTTGCTACTGTTGTGTTAGGTGGGAGTTCTTTTTTTTTTTTTAAACTTCTGTTTATTAAAACAACAGTGCAATCCATCAGTACAGACAGTAGAAAATAAGCAAAACCAATTAGGGCATTTACAGGAATGAAGTATATATAGTCTGACAGTACATTGCTGCATTTCCCGGGTAGAGAACCTATTTTCTCCCGCCTGCCCACCACCCCAGCTTGGCCAGCCCTCTCATCCACCTTCACATCATTCCTGATGGGCCACCCACGGGCTCCAGATTTGTTCCAATTTCATGGGGCCACCCCCTACTTTCGTATACTGCTTTCTCAGCTAGACAATACCAATCCAAGGGGTCTATTACGATGGCGGTCGGATGACCACCGCCGGGGCGGCGGTGGTGCCCGCCGTACCGGCGGTGGACATCCGCCCGCCATCGCAACCAGGAAAACCGCCGGTCACATTAGGATGGCAGTGGTGACCGGGGCGGTGGGAAATTCTGACCGCCCCTTTTCCGCCGGTTGCCATCCGCACTCCTTCCTGGCTGATGGAGCAGGACCAGGATAATGGTGGTGGTGCAGAGCAGGCTCCGCTAGCAGGATTCTGATGCCGGCAGTAGCCAGCCTTACCTCAGCGGTCAGACCGCCATTGGAAGGCATGCGGTGAGTGTCTTCCGGGGGCCTGTTGCGGCCCCCCAATGTGTTGGGGGGGTATGGATGCACTGAGGGGGGTACCCATGGTCCCCCCCTACATTTCCCTGCACCAGGTGGCAGGCACTGTGCAGTGCCTGCCACGCAGTGCAGGGAAATGCAGGACATGCTCCTTTTGACATCGCGGCGGTGCTGCGTACATTAGCAACCGCCGCAATGTTAAAGCCTGCGATCCGACCGCAGCGGTTGGATTTCGAGCATGGAACATCGTAATACGACCGACGGTAATGTCGCGGGCCTTGCGGGCGGTCTTTTCCCGTTATTATGGCAGTTGGGGAGGTTTTCCGACCGCCATCGTAATTTTTCCCAGTTGGTCACCCTCGGCACATTTGCCGCCCCCCCAAAGTCTTGCAATATTTCGTTTGGCTATCACAGCTGCCAATAAAAGCCAGGTCTTGATGTGTGTGGGCCATCAGTCCTCTCCCACGACCCCCAGTAGATGCCACCTAGCATCAAGTTGCACCGGTCTACCTGCTATCTCGGACATCACTCCCACTACTGCCGCCCAGAATTGTTGAATTTTGGGGCATGCCCAAATAATATGAAAGAATGTACCCGCCTCTCCACAACCCCTAACGCACAGCCCCATATCGCATCTGCCCAGCCTGCACTGGAGCGTCCTGGGAGCGTACGCCCTATGTAGTACTCGGATCTGAATTAGTCTGGACCTTGCGCGTATTGCCACTTCCCTGGGACACTGAAGCGCTTCTTGCCAATCCTCATCTTCTAGAAGACCCACATCTGTCTCCCACGCCTCTCGGAGCGGGCCCAGTGGATCCGGGAGGTTGTTCATTATTTTACGATATGTGAGAGAGATTGCCTTATCTAGCATGGGGTCCAGTAGTAATCGGTCCTCTAATGGGGAGTACTTAGGCAGGGTCCCTCCCTTTGGGACATGGCACAGCACCGCGTGTCTCAGTTGCAAGTACCAGAACTGTTCCCTGTCGGCCATATGATATTCGGCCTGGAGCTCGCTAAAGGTCAGCATAGCCCCCTGTTTCCAAATATCCCCAAGGTTGTTTATGCCAATTAAACTCCAACTTCGGAAGCCCCGCAGGCCACCCACTTCCTTCAGGGCATCACTGCACCAGAGCGGGGTCTGCTGGGTTAGGCGCAAGCCCCATCCCAACACCTTCGTGACAGATTGCCAGGCCCGCACCACCACCTGTGTATGTATTGGTAGCGATTTCATTCGGTGGTTTTGATATAGGATTGAGGCATATCCTCCAGTCCCCATGGCACGCCGGTCATCCCGGTAAGCGGGCTCCGAGAGAGGTGCGAACACCCATCCATTAATATTGATAAGGTGCGCCACCCTGTAATAGTTCCGTATATCTGGGACAGCCAAGCCGCCCTCGTACACCCCCGCTGCAGCTTACGCAACGCAATGCGCGGGGTGCCACCATCCCATAAAAGGTTGCGCTGCGCTCCCTCAATACTCCGGAAGACCTTCTCCGGTATACGGTAAGGGGTGTTTTGCATCACATATAGCAGCCTCAGGAGGGCCATCATTTTAAATAAAACGGCCCTGTTCATAAGGGATATGGGCAGCCTACGCCAATGTGAGATGTCCTCATGGAGTCTCAACAGCTGGGCCAGTAAGTTTAGATTCATAAAGTCCGATTCCGATTTAGTGATCCAAATCCTCAGGTATTTAAATTGTTCCCAGCATGTCAGGTCCCTACATTCCGAGGTGAGCTGAGGGACCTCACCAGCCAGACTAAAAAGGAGTGACTTATCCCAATTAACCTGATACCCTGAGTAGGTACCGAATATGCGGAGTATATTTATAGCTCTATGGATCATCTGCCTGGGCCTACTTACATACAACAACACATCATCCGCATATAGGGAGATTCGCCCCCCATGTCGATGCCTCTAATCAGCGGGTCCCTCCGGACCCATGCTGCGAGTGGTTCCAGCATCATTGCGAAAATCATAGGAGATAGGGGGCATCCCTGGCGCGTGCCTCTGTGTAGTGTAAAGGCCCTTGACACATACCCATTTACCCGCACTCTCGCTAGTGGCGCATGGTACAGCAAGCTAATCCAGGCTCGGAATTTGGGGCCAAAGCCCAAACGAGCTAGAACCTCCTGTAAGTAGTTCCATTCAATACTATCGAACGCCATACGGGCGTCTAGTGAGAGCACCGCCGTGGGTTCCGTCCCAGTCGATGTCACCTCTTGCATCACGCCATACAGGCGTCGGAGGTTTAGCCTGGTACTCCTGTGGGGCATAAAGCCAGTCTGATCGGGATGAATTATGGAGGAAATGATGGGGTTGAGGCGATTCGAGAGCACCTTTGCGAGGATTTTTGTTTCAAAGTTCAATAAGGAGATGGGCCAGTAGGAGTCGCATTTGTCCTGCGGCTTATCCTTCTTTGGGATGACCACTATCGTGGCCATTCTGAGGTCCTCAGATAGACTTCCCTCTTTCAACGCGGCATTAAACATATCTAACATTGGCTGCGCCACCACTGATGCTACACTTTTGAACAAATCTGCAGGGAGTCCGTTCGGACCCGCAGCTTTCCCTGACTGTAGGTCCTGCACTGCCCCCTCTATCTCTTCCTTCGTCAAGTCCTGTTCAAGAGCGTCACTGTCCTCCTGAGGGAGGGTTAGCAGAGAGAGGTCTCTAAGCAATTCAGCGCAGTCCTGCCCTGTCCTGGTTGTTACCGATCGGTATAGTCTTCGTAATAGGTCGCGAAGGCCTCCCCAATATTACGGCCGGACTTCCTGACTCTACCCTCGGTATCCCGAATCTCAGCCACCCAATTTCTGTCCCTATCTCTCCTTTCCAGCCACACTATGAGTGTGTTCGCCTTATCGCCCAGATCGTAGATCCGGCGCTGGGTGGCCACAACCAGTTTGCGTGCCTTCTCTTCCTCCATGTCCCTCAGCTCCTTTTGTTTGAGGCGTATCTTATGCCTCACACCGGGGTCTAGTTCTTCATTGCGGAGTGTGGCTCTCTCTAGCGCCTCGATGTCCCGCTCTAATTTCTCACACGCGGCTCGTTTCTCCTTCCTTTGGCCACCCACCTCAGCTTGAACATATCCTCTGGCCACTGCCTGGTACGCTTCCCAAAGAACACTCTCTGAAGCCACCGACCCTGAGTTTTCGCTGAAGTACAGCTGCGTCCGTTCCCTAAAGCGCTCCTGCGCTTCTTTATCTTTAAAATACCAAGAGGGCAGACGCGGCGGCATGGAGCAGTCCCTAGTAGGGCCCTGGAGGTGCACCACGACCGGCGAGTGATCAGATATCCCCCTAGCTCTCAGCTGGGTGGCACGGAAGTGTCCCACATGGATGGATTATGTAATGAGGTAATCTAGCCTCTCACCACTACCATGCGCTGTCGATACGTGTGTACATTGAGTACTAAATGAGTTGTGTAAACACCAGAGGTCCGAGAGGCCCATCGCTTCCGCGAACGACCGTAGGGGGGAGGGTCTCCCATCACTCACTGCCCCGGTGGTCCTGTCAGTGTCCGGGGACATCACTGCATTAATATCTCCCCCCATGATAAGAAGGCCTGACGACATTTCTAGTAGTGTTTTGCTGAGTGCGGGGAGGGTTTCCGCATGGAGCTTTGGCAGAATATAGACAGAGCACAGGTTCAAGTCCCAGGAGTACTTCTTTTGATATTTATTTAGTGTGAAAATGTTTTTTTTTTTTTTAAAGTAGTTGGAAATGTATATGTATTTATTTTATTTTTCAATAATTTATTTTATGGTGTAATTTATATAATTGTGTGTTTGATTTATTATAATAATAATATTTTAAAATGTCAATATTTTTCATTTGTAAACTATTTGTAATTAAATTGTAAAAAATATGTGTTGTTTACTTTTTATTTTAAATTAAATTAGTTTCCTTTGTTAATATTTTATGTTTTTGGTATATTTAAATATGTATACATATATTTGTGATAATATTATATTATTTACGATTTTTTAAATTATATTATTATTTAAAATATGTGTTTATTTATATTTTTTATATACTTGTATCTTCATATATATGTAGATGTGTGTTTACATTTTTAAAAGTAAGTTTATTTGTTATATTTGTTAAAATATACATTTAAATATATTTTATTTGTAAAAATTAATGTTAGTACTTAATATATGTTAATTTTAATATTTTAAATTATATATATATATAAATCAATATTTAATACAACTACATTTTTGTAAACAATATTTTTTTTCGATATTTTTGTATTGACCTTTTTAAGTATAGGCAGACAATATTTTTATTTCCTATATTTTTCCCTCGATATTTTATACATTGATATTTTTGAGGTCGCTATTCTGTCCGTGAACCATCAAATTCTGTGGGTGAATACACGGGAATGTCCACGATCCACCATGGAACGCCTACCACTACGAAATGTAAAGCAATGCAGTGCAAGCCACTGCGTTGAATTACATTTCTTTACAAATTCATGCTAGATGATGCAAATTGCTCCTTGAATGGCTTTATAAATTTTACTTAAGCCTTTGCATTGCCTTTCGTCACCTTGGACAATGCAAAGACACCCCTAAGGCTTAGGAAACCCTGGCCATAAAGTCTTCAATAGAGATTGGCATACCTATTTTTTCTCGGTCTTACGGGGAAGGCCTGGGAATCAGAGTCACTTCGAGGAAACTTTGAAGTGATCACGAGGAGCCTAGTCATGGGGTCAAAAAGGGCTTGTAGAAGTTAACAAATGTTGCATGGATGCCATGCTGGAACTAGAGCTTGGTTCCAGTTGGATCTCAGAGCTCATTTACTGTAGGCTGTCTACTTTCTTTGTTAACGAGCCACACCAGTACGCAGCCTAATCATTCCATTAGCATAGCTTCCTCCTTGCCCAGACGGTCAAGTACGTAAATGCCTGCCTCTTGGTTTCAATGTTTTGTTTGCTCAACTTTGTCTAAGTCTCATATTATTTTCTTTTGTCCGGCAGGCTCCCATTCCACTGATGAGGGGAGGCTGAGCTGTTTTTGCAGTTAAAGTACTCCTGGATTTTCTTGGTTAGTATGGCTCTAAAAGCTGGGTCTTCAAGCGTCGATAGTTGCTGGCACCAAGTAGGGATGGGTGAAGAGGTTCTATAGGAATGGGTGAAAAGGTTCTAACCCAACTCAGACCTAGTAGTAAGGGATTATGATCTGATAATTCCATTCCAAGGTAGTCTGGGGACAAATATAGAAGGGAGCAGAAAATCCTATCAAGGCAAAGGTAGTGGTCATATACTGGGGAATACATAGAATAAAATGTAACCCAGGGTTATGGTCATGCAAACATTCTGTAGGTACCATTGTGGTAGCCATGAGGTAAGACTCTGCATGTTCATTGCTGTGGGTGTACCAGGGAGTGAAGGGTGGGAGTGGTAAGCATGGTACCTAAGACACAATTAATGTCTCCCCTTAGCAACCATGGAACAAGTGCCCATTGAGCAAAGTGGAATGAGATTAGTTGCATGAATTTGGACTGATCAGTGTTGGGGGCGTTAATACTACTTATGACAATTGGGGTGCCATTGTATCTAGCCTCCAGTAATATTAATCTACATTCATGCTATATCTCCTTGGACAGTACTGTGAGAAGAGTCCCTTATATGACCCAATTTGTGACCCCTTTTGGCATTGGCAGAGAAGTTAGTATCATTTATTTGACTCCTACATCTCTTCTGGAATCTATCTCTTTCGGCCTGCATAATGTGGGATTTCTGAGTCAGTGCTATATGGGCCCCTTTACGCTTGAGGAGAGAATTAATTTGATGCCTTTTGGATAGTGTTTGAATTCCTATGATATTCCAAGCGAATCTGTGGTATTTTTGGGCTTTTGTCTTTGCATGATCTGTGTGTTACCCGCGAGTTCAGACACAGGGGCAAGCTAAGGACTTCTGTATTCCCAGTGTTGACCTGCCAGATAAATCGTTAGAGTCACCAACTTTTTTAGGACCTTAACTAGAAGAAACTGGGATGTAACAAAACTAAAGACAAATACAAACGGCAGATGGCTGGTCTTCAGCTGTCCAACCCATTTGACAAAGTTACTGCAGGGGGTATGAGGCCTATAAGACAGTGTGACAAGTAGTTAGATTTTGCAAGAGCTCTTGAAAATTGGAGGAGTGATGTAGTGCTAATAATGTAGCTGGGGTAGAATGGCAGCCAAACTTGGTATCTAAGGGGGGTACGAGATCAGGGACCAGTACCCTTCATAAGAGGGGCTCTCATGGTAAGTGTCTATACATGTCTCCCAGACATGGGAAGGGGGCCCTCATAGGATCCAGACAAAGGAAAACAACAGAGATAGCTGTCTAGGATAGAGAGATGTATCATAAATTGGAGAACATATGTATTCCTCACCTCTTCCCTCCCTCCTGATGCAAAGAGAAATAAAGATTGTCATTTAAGTGATGTAGGTGGCGAGCAAAGATGTTCTCTCTGGAGAGTTACCCAAAATTCAAAATTCCTAAAAGGTCATCAGCTGTTTGTGGTGTTACTTGGTGGGAGAGCTAATGTCCTTCAAGAGGAGGCAAGTTTCAGATGAAAGCACTAGTTTGTGCCTTACGTTGTGAAGGGATGTGAGAATTTGATGGGCTTCTGATGTGTGAGTCAATTGGTTTGATATCAGTGACTTACACTACCCAGTTTGAGCTGCAAAGACAGGCAGCTGCAGGCAGCCACCCTCTAATGCGGAATTTCAGGTGCGCTCTAGAGACATAGGCAATGGCCATGAGCATTCGATATCCAACTAGCCATATTCCTCCGATTCAATTGCACATTGCATTTCTGCTGACGTTGCTGGTTGAGGGTGCCTTGGCAAATAGTCCATTGGATTTAGTGATCATGGTTGGCGTACTATAGAAAAGGAGCATCTTTGTAGTGGAAGAATCCACTTCTTTATATGTGGATGAAGATTTGAAGATGACTCATCGAATAATGGGATTAATGGTTTAGGATCTGTGATGACTCAAAAGGAATGTCTGTAGAAGTACAGATGGCAGTGCAACACCGCCAATGAATCTGCCTCCTTCTCATTGTGGGATTAGCAAAGCTCAGTTGGTGACAACACTCAACTGGCATACACCATAGGTGCCCACTCTCCATAGGATTGTGTTTGGGACTGCACAGTTCCTAAAACCCTAAGGTTGGCATTCAGAGTCTTTTTACAGATATTAGTGTTGGAGTGAGGATGGAGCCAAAGGACATGCCTGCTGTTGTTCCTCAAATCCAGGTAGATGTGGACTGTGTGAGTTCTGTCAGGGTGCTAACAAGATATCCAAACGGTCTCTCTTGGCCCCTTCCTGTCTTCAGAACGCCCTATTACTACAGGAGTCCCACAGGGCTCCTCACTCAGTCCACTTCTGTTCAACATATACATGGCTCCGCTTATTCCCCTTATTTCATCATTTGGGATTGAGATAACATCTTATGCTGACGATACGCAGCTGATCCTGTCCCTTGACAAAAATTCCACGGACGCAGAAGAAAATTTTAAACTCTGCCTTACGGAGGTCATCCAATGGATGGAAAACAACCACCTCCAATGTAATACAGATAAGACAGAAATCCTGTGGATAGGAAAAGACAATCCCTTTCAATCTAAGGCCTGGTGGCCTGAGGATGTGGTAGCCCCCCATCCACAGTGGAAGTGGCTAAAAATCTGGGAGTTTTGTTCGACTCCTCTCTCTCCTTTAAACCCCAGGCACTTAGGGTGGCTGGGACCTGCTTTGGCCTAATTAAAACATTAAAAAATGATTTGATCTTATCCCCCTTTCAGCTAGGAAAACAGTCGCAGTGGCGCTGATACTTTCGCGCCTAGACTATTGTAACAGCCTCTTGGCAGGTGCCAACAAATCAACCCTGAAGAGGCTACAGGTAGTGCAGCATGCAGCAGCCCGATTGGTCTTGAAACTTCCTCGTAGGGCCTCCGCCTCAGCAGCTCTGAAATCTCTTCACTGGCTTCCGCTACATAAGAGAATTTTATTCAAACTCCTTGTTACCACCTTTAGAGCTACCCGCCGACTGGGTCCAGTATATCTTTCAGCAAGATTCACACCATATACTACAGCAAGGCTACTTAGATCTTCGTCAGCAAACCTCCTCAAACCGCCGGGTTTCAAACTTAAAACGCGGGGAGGGAAATCTGCAGCCGTGTTAGGTGCAAAGGCTTGGAATCTAATGCCAAATAAATTGAGATCCATAGAAACTGAAATGCAGTTTAGGAAGGCCCTAAAGACCTTGATCTTTGGAGCATCAGATGAATTCTGTCAAGCCCTCATCTAGGTTATATATTTCACTGCTAAGCTTTTCTCTATCCGTACAGCGCCAGGAGGCTCCTTCCGGAGTGACAGTATGCGCTTTATAAATATCACATTACATTACATATGTTAGGTTCTTGATGAACCTCCCACAATATGTGACCATGCAAAGAAACTCCTGAGCTGTGACACTGATGTAGTTATGAAGAGTTTATTTCCTCAACTTTAGATGGATCTGAGGCTACAATGAAGTACCAGAACATTTCAAACTAAGGGACTCAGCCTGCATATCAGAACGAAGGCGATACTCAAATACTAGTCCACTTTAGAGTGGATCCAGACGTTGGAGCTGAACCTTTCAACTTTGTTTGAAGTTTTCTGGAACTAGAGAGTAGCAATGAGCTGAAACTAATGCCAAAAAGCAGATGGTAGACATATTCTATGGCTTGACACTTACTGGCCTTCTGAGATTCTGAGATGGGTAATGTCCCCTCACCCGTGCCAACAGCAAAGATCCTAGGAGTAACCTTTGACAGCAGTTAATATATGATTATCCACATCTCCTCGGTTGTAGCCAAATGAACCTTTTAATTAAAGCTACTGAGAAAAATATTTCTGTTCCTTGACAGTAACATTAAAAGATCGGCAGTGACAGCCCTAATCGGATCTTGTTTAAAATATACTAATTCCTTCTTTGCCATTGCTTACCTACTCCGGAGGCAATAGTTCATTCAAAGTAATGCTGCACTCCTAATACTTGGAGCTTTTGGACTATCCCACTCCGGCCGTTTTCTTTGCCAACTTCATAAGCTCCCCATAAAGAAGCAGGTACAATTTCAGATCTTATGCACTGTCTGCTGATCTGTTCATGGGCTGGTCCCTGCCTTCATAAGCAGTAGACTTAAAGATACTTACCACCATGAACTCTATCAGCTACAACAGCCAACCTGCATACTGTTCCCAGATTCAACGAAGTAAGAAAGGGCGGGTCGTGTTTTCCAGCCTGCTCTGCTGTGCTCTGGAACTCCCTGCCCAGCGGAGTTAATGCCATACATTCTCAGCCAGTTTAGGTGCAGGCTAAAGACATGACTTTTCACTCAAGCCGGTTAGATTTTTCACCACTGGTGATCGTGCTGTTTATAAGCATATATATAGCATAACCCAGCAATGATGTATGGATAGCGTGATGAGTGTTGCACATATACTCCCACTTTGCTTCATAGTTTGAGGGAGAAAAAACAAATCACAGGCAGGTTGCCAGTTAGTGGGAGCCGCCTGATTTATGCAGAGAGGGCCTGATCCTTCTGGAAGCAGTGTGGTCGTACAGATAGCAATCTATTCCATTCCTCTCAGTAAAGTGCTGGTACTCTGAGCCTGACAGCTCCAGCACATTTAAACCACTGTTCAGTTTCCTGCAATTGTAAACATTCACCTCGAGGGCCAGCGGTGGCTGTAAGAGATTCCGGGTTAGGCCTGCCACTTAGCTGTGCATCCAGGCAAGGTTTGCCAAGAGCTGCGGAGGCGCTAGATACAAAACTTGAGAACTGTTTGCTTTAAATGTCACAGCAGAATGTAGGAGCTAATAAATTCACTGGCGGAGGCCCGAGATCCCACTTCCACGCCGCTGAAGCTGATGCTAAGAAGTACAGATGTAAGCTGACTTCATGGGCCCAGTGCTTGGTACACTGCTGTTCATCTGGAGGTCTGGAGAACAAAGCCCTATAAATAACTGCAACAATGACAGGATTGTACACACTTCCTACTGACAGATCCTGCCTCAGATTCTTTGTTATAGCAATGAAGGCATGCTTGAGATTAGCAGTGCAGTCCCCCTTTCTATCAAACGCGATCACATCAATGAGCCATTGTGGGTTTAAAGGAGAGGAAATGCTCTTCACAGAAGCCAGGCAAATGGATCCTAACAGACCATAAACATAATCTTCATATCCCTGCACTCTGTCTTATAAAACACATTTATCAAAAACACTTCCTAAGTGGTTTGCACTCGTGAGGCTGCAATGAGTTTTTTTTATACAAATGGCCTTTTCTTTGCTATTTCTACCCGAGACATCTAAGTAATTTTTTGTTAGCCTATGCTACAAGCACAGCTAAATGATTTCTTAAGGAATTTCTCTAAAGGCAAACCATACATGAATGAAAATGAAAATGTTTAAATTAGATATACTAAAGCTCCTTTGCAGGAGGTAATATCAGGCGGTAAACCCAAAATTAGGAGGTAATATTCTGCAGTGGTAATAATATTTTCAAATGAGCAAGTGGTTTGAGAGGTAAAGGATTTCACTTTGGAGCAATCCTTTGCCGGTAATGATGATAATAGAAAACATTGCCAATATTATTGTTACTTTCCTGTCTAAAGGGCAGAAATAGATAAATGTCAAGAATTCTGGAAAATAAAAGAAATGGTCCTAAATTTGTTGTTTGGTGGTTGGTCGTAGTTACATCATACTAAGGGGCCGATTACGATGTTGGTCAGAAAGCATTCCGACCAAATCGGTCTCGGAATGGTTTCCGGCTGAATCGGATTCGGGGAGTCCGACCGACCGATTACGATGGTTCCAG
Source organism: Calotriton arnoldi (assembly GCA_963921515.1). Lineage (NCBI taxonomy): Eukaryota > Metazoa > Chordata > Amphibia > Caudata > Salamandridae > Calotriton > Calotriton arnoldi. The sequence goes on from CAWUFW010011882.1 coordinate 212,607, forward strand.
ATACCATTCGGTCAGACTTCCATTGACTTCAATGGGAACCTGTGTTCCGACCGACTACACAGGCTCCCATTGAAAAAAGGGGTGGGTGAGGAAAATCGTGCACCCTGTGGCAGGCACCCCAGGGTGCCTGCCACACTATGCATGGTATTGAAGAGGGGTCCCAGGGGTACCCCCATGGCCCCATTCGGAGGGCCCCAGGTGAAGGGGGGCCTGCTGTGGGCCCCCAAAGTCGGATTCCGGCAACCGATCCGTGACGGAACAACCGATTCGCAAAGGCTGTCCGAATCCGACATCGTAATACGTCAGTTGGAAACGCGTTCCGTAGACCCGTACGAGTTGGCTCCGAATGACTCGGTTCCACCAAATGCCATCCGGAACCGAGTTGGAAAGTCCGAACGCTATCAGAACATTGTAATCGGATGTTTGGAAAGCTTTCCAAATCGGTCAGAAAGACAGGTTCCGAATCGTATTCGGCAGACCCGAATCCAATTCTGAGCCTTTCCGAACAACATCGTAATCGACTTCTAAATGTTTTTCAGTGAGAAACTGCTTTAAAATCTTTCGTGTTAGGTAAATATTTCATGGTTTGTTTTATATATGAGCCCTTCCGATCTACTTGGTAGTCACTAAGATATGATTTGTTTTTATTCTATCAGTGGAACTGTGCAAAACTACCAATTCCACACTCTTTGAAATTGCACTGTTTTCCCCGTTTGTTTATAGTGACAGCCTAGAATGCAAGGCCATTGAGGACATGGGTCTCAATTGGTTATACTCTTACTTAACTAACCAGGCTCAGCTCAAAAAAATTGGAAATTTCTTCTCCAGTTCAGTTGCCTTGATGCCTTGACGTGGGTCCCGTGCTCACTACGCCACTGGCGTCAAGCTATCCTGGCTGATGAAGGCTGATAGCCTGAAACCGGTCCTAGGATGCTTGATTCCGGTCCAGGGAAGACATGGCTTGGCAGTTCGGTCTGGACTGTTCCCATGAGGCACAGGGTCAAGTCTGATTTGCATATGGCTATGTCTGAAGTGGGGTGGTGTGGTGAAGCAAAATAACGATGGATTAAACCCAGATCTGTGACTGGGGGTGAATGTTTGCCAATGTGCAGCATTCAGTCCATCATCTTGTGTGTTTTACATTTCGCCCTAAGTGGGAAGGGTATGCCCAGACGTGGGTCCCGTGCTCACTACGCCACTGGAGTAAAGCTATCCTGGCTGATGAAGGCTGATAGCCTGAAACCAGTCCTAGGATGCTTGATTCCGGTCCAGGGAAGACATGGCTTGGCAGTTCGGTCTGGACTGTTCCCATGAGGCACAGGGTCAAGACTGATTTGCATATGGCTATGTCTGAACTGGGGTGGCGTGGTGAAGCAAAATAACGATGGATTAAACCCAGATCTGTGACTGGGGGTGAATGTTTGCCAATGTGCAGCATTCCGTCCATCATCTTGTGTGTTTTGCATTTCGCCCTAAGTGGGAAGGGTATGCCCAGACGTGGGTCCCGTGCTCACTACGCCACTGGAGTCAAGCTATCCTGGCTGATGAAGGCTGATAGCCTGAAACCGTTCCTAGGATGCTTGATTCCGGTCCAGGGAAGACATGGCGTGGCAGTTCGGTCTGGACTGTTCCCATGAGGCACAGGGTCAAGACTGATTTGCATATGGCTATGTCTGAACTGGGGTGGCGTGGTGAAGCAAAATAACGATGGATTAAACCCAGATCTGTGACTGGGGGTGAATGTTTGCCAATGTGCAGCATTCCGTCCATCATCTTGTGTGTTTTGCACTTCGCCCTAAGTGGGAAGGGTATGCCCAGACGTGGGTCCCGTGCTCACTACGCCACTGGAGTCAAGCTATCCTGGCTGATGAAGGCTGATAGCCTGAAACCGGTCCTAGGATGCTTGATTCCGGTCCAGGGAAGACATGGCTTGGCAGGTCGGTCTGGACTGTTCCCATGAGGCACAGGGTCAAGACTGATTTGCATATGGCTATGTCTGAACTGGGGTGGCGTGGTGAAGCAAAATAATGATGGATTAAACCCAGATCTGTGACTGGGGGTGAATGTTTGCCAATGTGCAGCATTCCGTCCATCATCTTGTGTGTTTTGCATTTCGCCCTAAGTGGGAAGGGTATGCCCAGACGTGGGTCCCGTGCTCACTACGCCACTGGAGTCAAGCTATCCTGGCTGATGAAGGCTGATAGCCTGAAACCGGTCCTAGGATGCTTGATTCCGGTCCAGGGAAGACATGGCTTGGCAGTTCGGTCTGGACTGTTCCCATGAGGCACAGGGTCAAGACTGATTTGCATATGGCTATGTCTGAACTGGGGTGGCGTGGTGAAGCAAAATAACGATGGATTAAACCCAGATCTGTGACTGGGGGTGAATGTTTGCCAATGTGCAGCATTCCGTCCATCATCTTGTGTGTTTTGCATTTCACCCTAAGTGGGAAGGGTATGCCCAGACATGGGTCCCGTGCTCACTACGCCACTGGAGTCAAGCTATCCTGGCTGATGAAGGCTGATAGCCTGAAACTGGTCCTAGGATGCTTGATTCCGGTCCAGGGAAGACATGGCTTGGCAGTTCGGTCTGGACTGTTCCCATGAGGCACAGGGTCAAGACTGATTTGCATATGGCTATGTCTGAACTGGGGTGGCGTGGTGAAGCAAAATAACGATGGATTAAACCCAGATCTGTGACTGGGGGTGAATGTTTGCCAATGTGCAGCATTCCGTCCATCATCTTGTGTGTTTTGCATTTCGCCCTAAGTGGGAAGGGTATGCCCAGACGTGGGTCCCGTGCTCACTACGCCACTGGAGTCAAGCTATCCTGGCTGATGAAGGCTGATAGCCTGAAACCGGTCCTAGGATGCTTGATTCCGGTCCAGGGAAGACATGGCTTGGCAGTTCGGTCTGGACTGTTCCCATGAGGCACAGGGTCAAGACTGATTTGCATATGGCTATGTCTGAACTGGGGTGGCGTGGTGAAGCAAAATAACGATGGATTAAACCCAGATCTGTGACTGGGGGTGAATGTTTGCCAATGTGCAGCATTCCGTCCATCATCTTGTGTGTTTTGCATTTCGCCCTAAGTGGGAAGGGTATGCCCAGACGTGGGTCCCGTGCTCACTACGCCACTGGAGTCAAGCTATCCTGGCTGATGAAGGCTGATAGCCTGAAACCGGTCCTAGGATGCTTGATTCCGGTCCAGGGAAGACATGGCTTGGCAGTTCGGTCTGGACTGTTCCCATGAGGCACAGGGTCAAGACTGATTTGCATATGGCTATGTCAGAACTGGGGTGGCGTGGTGAAGCAAAATAACGATGGATTAAACCCAGATCTGTGACTGGGGGTGAATGTTTGCCAATGTGCAGCATTCCGTCCATCATCTTGTGTGTTTTGCATTTCGCCCTAAGTGGGAAGGGTATGCCCAGACGTGGGTCCCGTGCTCACTACGCCACTGGAGTCAAGCTATCCTGGCTGATGAAGGCTGATAGCCTGAAACCGGTCCTAGGATGCTTGATTCCGGTCCAGGGAAGACATGGCTTGGCAGTTCGGTCTGGACTGTTCCCATGAGGCACAGGGTCAAGACTGATTTGCATATGGCTATGTCTGAACTGGGGTGGCGTGGTGAAGCAAAATAATGATGGATTAAACCCAGATCTGTGACTGGGGGTGAATGTTTGCCAATGTGCAGCATTCCGTCCATCATCTTGTGTGTTTTGCATTTCGCCCTAAGTGGGAAGGGTATGCCCAGACGTGGGTCCCGTGCTCACTACGCCACTGGAGTCAAGCTATCCTGGCTGATGAAGGCTGATAGCCTGAAACCGGTCCTAGGATGCTTGATTCCGGTCCAGGGAAGACATGGCTTGGCAGTTCGGTCTGGACTGTTCCCATGAGGCACAGGGTCAAGACTGATTTGCATATGGCTATGTCTGAACTGGGGTGGCGTGGTGAAGCAAAATAACGATGGATTAAACCCAGATCTGTGACTGGGGGTGAATGTTTGCCAATGTGCAGCATTCCGTCCATCATCTTGTGTGTTTTGCATTTCGCCCTAAGTGGGAAGGGTATGCCCAGACGTGGGTCCCGTGCTCACTACGCCACTGGAGTCAAGCTATCCTGGCTGATGAAGGCTGATAGCCTGAAACCGGTCCTAGGATGCTTGATTCCGGTCCAGGGAAGACATGGCTTGGCAGTTCGGTCTGGACTGTTCCCATGAGGCACAGGGTCAAGACTGATTTGCATATGGCTATGTCTGAACTGGGGTGGCGTGGTGAAGCAAAATAACGATGGATTAAACCCAGATCTGTGACTGGGGGTGAATGTTTGCCAATGTGCAGCATTCCGTCCATCATCTTGTGGGTTTTGCATTTCGCCCTAAGTGGGAAGGGTATGCCCAGACGTGGGTCCCGTGCTCACTACGCTACTGGAGTCAAGCTATCCTGGCTGATGAAGGCTGATAGCCTGAAACCGGTCCTAGGATGCTTGATTCCGGTCCAGGGAAGACATGGCTTGGCAGTTCGGTCTGGACTGTTCCCATGAGGCACAGGGTCAAGACTGATTTGCATATGGCTATGTCTGAACTGGGGTGGCGTGGTGAAGCAAAATAACGATGGATTAAACCCAGATCTGTGACTGGGGGTGAATGTTTGCCAATGTGCACCATTCCGTCCATCATCTTGTGTGTTTTGCATTTCGCCCTAAGTGGGAAGGGTATGCCCAGACGTGGGTCCCGTGCTCACTACGCCACTGGAGTCAAGCTATCCTGGCTGATGAAGGCTGATAGCCTGAAACCAGTCCTAGGATGCTTGATTCCGGTCCAGGGAAGACATGGCTTGGCAGTTCGGTCTGGACTGTTCCCATGAGGCACAGGGTCAAGACTGATTTGCATATGGCTATGTCTGAACTGGGGTGGCGTGGTGAAGCAAAATAACGATGGATTAAACCCAGATCTGTGACTGGGGTGAATGTTTGCCAATGTGCAGCATTCCGTCCATCATCTTGTGTGTTTTGCATTTTGCCCTAAGTGGGAAGGGTATGCCCAGACGTGGGTCCCGTGCTCACTACGCCACTGGAGTCAAGCTATCCTGGCTGATGAAGGCTGATAGCCTGAAACCGGTCCTAGGATGCTTGATTCCGGTCCAGGGAAGACATGGCTTGGCAGTTCGGTCTGGACTGTTCCCATGAGGCACAGGGTCAAGACTGATTTGCATATGGCTATGTCTGAACTGGGGTGGCGTGGTGAAGCAAACTAACGATGGATTAAACCCAGATCTGTGACTGGGGGTGAATGTTTGCCAATGTGCAGCATTCCGTCCATCATCTTGTGTGTTTTGCATTTCGCCCTAAGTGGGAAGGGTATGCCCAGACGTGGGTCCCGTGCTCACTACGCCACTGGAGTTAAGCTATCCTGGCTGATGAAGGCTGATAGCCTGAAACCGGTCCTAGGATGCTTGATTCCGGTCCAGGGAAGACATGGCTTGGCAGTTCGGTCTGGACTGTTCCCATGAGGCACAGGGTCAAGACTGATTTGCATATGGCTATGTCTGAACTGGGGTGGCGTGGTGAAGCAAAATAACGATGGATTAAACCCAGATCTGTGACTGGGGGTGAATGTTTGCCAATGTGCAGCATTCCGTCCATCATCTTGTGTGTTTTGATGAATGGAGTGGCACAAAGGCAAATCTACTTTGGGACCTACTCACAAAGGTACTTTGGAGTACGTAAAACATGCTCATGAAGTTCTCTTTTACGTACTCTAACGTGTTTGTGACTCAGCCCTGAAACGTCTAACTCCCTATTAGCAAAAGTGGAAAAAGAGCACAGTCCTTTTTTACTAGTACTGATTGCATATGAACATTCCCCGAATATTCCCAGTATATTTCCAAAAGTTATATTTTAGGGTTAATTAAAAATGGCATGTAAGAGAACATAAAAGAGTATGACAGGAATATGTTTTGACATGCTCCAAATGCCTTTGTGAATAGACTCAATGGCATCCAACTCAAGAGGACAGGGACCATATACACAGCGGTTCACTGAGAGAATATCGATGACAAAAATATTGATGTTCAAAATATCCCCAAAAATATATAGAGTACAAAAATATCGACTCCCATACCTACACAGGTAAGTACAAAAATATCGTTGTAAAAAATGTAGATGTGAAAAATATCAATTTAAATATATCTATAGAATAAAATAATATATATTAAATGTTAATATTCATTTTAACAAAATCAATTACATTTAATATACATTTTAACAAAATATAACAAATAAACTTAATTAAAAAAAGATAAACACACAAACATAATAATTTATACATATATATATTTACTTTAAAATAATAAATAAAAACTATAATCTTTAATTTATTTTAAAACTTTAAAATTATATAAAAATATATATATATATTTTATATATCAATAATTAAAAAAATTAAAAAACATGATATAATAAATTAAAACATTAAACTATTAAAAAATATTTAAACTTCAATTTCCCAATACAATCAGTGCAACAGTAGGGAAAGTGTTGGATACAAAATAATTAAATTTACTATTCAAACTCCATTGAGTGCAACAGTAGGGAAAGTGTTGGAGAGCAGAGGGGTACAAATTACTATTCCCACTCCAGTGAGAGCAACAGTAGGGAAAGTGTTGGATAGCGGAGGGGAAGAAATTACTATTCCCACTCCAAAGAATGCAACAGTGGGGAAAGTGTTGGATAGCAGAGGAGTAAAAATTACTATTCCCACTCCAAAGAGTACAACAGTAGGGAAAGTGTTGGATCGCGGAGGGGTAAATATTACTATTCCCACCCCTAAGAGTGCAACAGTAGGGAAAGTGTTGGATAGCGGAGGGGTAAAAATTACTATTCCTACTCCAGTGAGAGCAACAGTAGGGAAAGTGTTAGATAGCGGAGGGGAAAAATACTATTCCCACTCCAAAGAGTGCAACAGTAGGGAAAGTGTTGGGTAGAGGAGGGGTAAAAATTACTATTCCCACTCCACTGAATGCAACAGTAGAATAACTGTTGGATAGTGGAGGGGTAAACATTTTTATTCCCACTCCAGTGAATGCAACAGTAGGGAAAGTGTTGGATAGCGGAGAGGTAAAAATTACTATTCCCACTCCAGTGAGTGCAACAGTAGAGAAAGTGTTGAATAGCGGAGGTATAAAATTTACTATTCCAACTCCAGTGAGTGCAACAGTAGGGAAAGTGTTGGATGGCAGATGGGTAAAAATTATTATTCCCACTCCAGTGAGTGCAACAGTAGAGAAAGTGTTGGATAGCGGAGGGGTAAAAATTACTATTCCAACTCCAGTGAGTGCAACAGTAGGGAAAGTGCTGGATAGCGGAGGGGTAACAATGACTACTCCCACTCCAGTGAGTGCAACAGTAGGGAAAGTGTTGTATAGCGGAGGGGTAAAAAATAGTACTCCCACTCTAGTGAGTGCAACTGTAGGGAAAATGCTGGATAGCGGCGAGGTAAAAATAACTATTCCCACTCCAGTGAGTGCAACAGTAGGGAAAGCGTTGGATAGCAAAGAGACAAGAATTGTGACTCCGCGCCACACGGTGGGTTGTGATCGGTCGGAGTTTTATGTGTGCTGTGGACGTTATAGGGTCTACATCAGAGGTCTTCAAACTGGGGGGCGGGCGCCCCTACGGGGTCCTCAAGTGATCTCAGGGGGGCACCAGGCTGTGGCCAAAAGAAGCATTATGCTCACAGCAGTGCTTCGTTTTAAGCAGGGAAAAAATGAGCTGCAGTAAGCCTCTCTGTAATTGGCCATCACTAACATCTTTTGTCATTTATATCTGGCTGGGAGAAGGTGTCAAAAGGGAAGGGACTCCAAATATTCTTCTACACCCCCCACTCCCATTTCTAATAATCACACTGTGGGTATTTTTACACGTTAGTAAGGCCTGCCTGACCAGAATAGTATGTTTGGCAATCATGTATTTTGTTGCATTTTTATAACAGTAAGAGAATTTAACTACAATGTTTGAATATGTCTCCTCTTTAAGTAAGTAACTACAATATTTGAATATATCTCCTCTTTAAGTAAGTCGAGACATATTTAAACATTGCCAATTTAATGTAATAATTATGAAAAATTCAGAGGGGGGCCTAAATAATTTAATTTTTTCACTGTGGGGGCGCGGCATTTAAAAGTTTGAAGACCACTGGTCCACATCATCCCAAGTGTGTGGGAAACCTGGCATCTCACAGTGGAACATTACCTCGCTTTGGAATTGGGAAGGGGCCTCCATTGGAGGCTGTTGGCTGTGGTTGGGACCCCATGCCATGCAGGAATTTTGGTCCCGGACCAGGGGCCTGAGAGTGGGGTTCTTGTGATCGGGTTATCGGAACCCGTCCCAGTTGGGCCTAGGTGAGGGGACCTGGGTGCCTGCTTTTAAGGACTTGTATGGGAGCCGCTCTGCCCCTACATCAGACTGCCCTCCCCCCAGGACGTGGTCAGCCGCCCGCCCCTGGGAATCAGCAGCAGAGTGGGGCCTAGGCTCCTGCGGGCACCCAATGGTGGATTCCAGTGCAGATTCCCGATCGACACAACGTACAGCAGCCCTGTGTTTCCTGAATGCAAGTAGACGCTTAGAATTCCTAATGTTGTCTTACTAGTCTTTCATTTGAAATGTGTTTTTTTCGAGGTGTGCATAAAGTGTATGTTCTGCATTGGGAGGTTTGAACTTAGAGCGTAGGTGGGTTTTGCGATTGTGTGAAGGCATTGCCTCCCCAGACAGTTACCCCTCCCTGCTGTGGTCCTTGTTGGGTGGGGTCCCTGTCTGTTGCTGCTGTTGCCACATATTTGACCAACCACCTGCTCCCTGCTGCGGTGGTACAGTGGCTGTCTGCCCTCCCTGCAGCTGTGCCTACGGTGCATTCGCCCTACCTTGGGCTTGGTTTTGAGGATGGGGATTTTGCGGGAACTGGCTCAGATTTATCAATCTCTGTTCATGATATGCCTTTAAGCGGCATCAGTTTGCCATGCGGCCCATTCAGTGGCAATAATAACATTCTCTGAGGTCCGGCTGCTGCCAGCCTCCCTGACCTCTGCCGCTATAACTGGGTTGAAACCCTCTGGCATTTTGGGGTGGAGCCCCGTTCAAGACAGGTACTATTTGCATGTGGGCAGCCAACGCCACCCCCATGAGGGTGGTCTTTTTCAATTTGTGTTGATCCAACTTGGCGGTGTCTCTCTGGGCTTGCTTCTGTTTTTTTCCTGTGCTTTTCCTGTCTCTTTCTATAATAGAGTAGTATGTGGGCCTGTATTTCTCTCCAGGGTTTGGTGTCTAACCCTATTACACTATCCAATCCACTTTGTATTTCAGTGGGCAGCCTTTTTTTGAGAATGTTGTAGAAAAATGTGAACCGGGGGTCCCGTATCTGTCCATGGCTGTCGTGTCTCTCGTCCCTATCGTTCCCTCATGCTGTCTAGAAAGTCTGTTATGGTGTCCCCAGGCTTCATACTTTCTGCCCTTCATTCCTCCCACATCCAGACAGTCAGAAAATATTTCCCTCAGGGCCGTCCATATTGGGTGCCTGTATGAATTGAATGCAACCCAGTCATGCTGTTTGTGAGTGTGACTGCTGAGACGTGGGCTCGGGCGAACACCGTGTTAGTCTGCTCACTGATGAGACTGCTTAGCAGACTTTTGAGATTGCCTATTGCTAGGTTTATCCCAGCGGTGTTCTTCTCAAAACATGAGATCCATTTCCCCGTCTCATCTATCAATGGCAGTAGTTTGGTTCTGAGCCTTTCCTTATCCATCTGGGTCATTGGCACAAAGATGGTCCTTGATGTGCCCTTCTGTTTTAGTGGGCACATTTTGTCTTGGGGAAGTGCTTTACTTATGTCTGCCATGTTGTAAGTTAATTTTGTTATAAATATTATTGTAGTTGGGGTTGAATGTAATGTACCACCTCACCAAGTTGGTGGGGTGGTTAAAGAGAATGCACCCATGTGCGTGCTAACTATGGAAGGGTCCCGCCTGACCTAGGGGGATGGTATAAATAAATGAGGGTCGGGCTGAAAATGCCAGTCACGTAGTATGCCCTGAATAACAATCTTGTCTGTGGTGTCTCCATCATTTATAGGCCCACCTACGACCCGGGGTAAGTGCTCATACAGTGAGGGCCCCCCATAGCACTGGTGGGCCCAACACTACAGATGGGATGGAAGAAGAAGATTTGGGTGTGGAGCATTCCCCCCCTGTCAAAAAAAAAAGTTGTGGAATAAGGCTTGGCTGCTGCTGCAGCCAAAGTCTCACTCATTTTTTCCAGCCAGACTTACAGGCCTAAAAATTCAGGTATTGGTCTCCCTAACCTTGGAAATCTGTTTGTGGCAAAACCTACCTACTCTGAATCAGGTGAAGTGAAACTTCATGAAGTAATGTTGCTCCTCCTGACTGAGAGTCCCGGTTTATTTATGTAAAACAAAAGCTGTATCATTGCTATCTATAGTACCCTGAGATTCCTTTCATGTTTCACTTTGATTAACTGGCATTAAGTATCTTGATACCAAGAAAAAGGATTAAATGATCTTGGGTTTTACTATCTTCTGCTTCAGCAAAGGTAGCCTAGCATGCTTTACATACATTTTGAAATAAAACCTTGAAAACAATATTGGGCCAAAACAAATATCAGTGAAATCGGATCTGTACAAAATCTTTGTGGGATGATAGTTTATTGCCAAATTATGGTAGATTGAGTTGCCAAATTATGATTGACTGAGATGTTCTAGTAAAAACACACAGGCCGATTCACAAAGTGTTGTTCAGGCTTATTTTGATTTATGCCTGGAAAATATCATAATCTGCATACCTGACTTATATGTGTTTGTACCATGTGCATACTTTTTTTTACTCTTTGCTAATGGAAACTTTGCAACTTCAAATAGTTTGCAAAGGTTTCCTCCTCCAGACTGCCGGGGGAAAATCGTGGCTTTTACAACAGCTTATGGAGAATACTCTCTTAAAGTAGCGACTTCTACCGGACCTCAGTAGTGGGGCGGGGAGGAAAGGTGCAGGGGGGACGAAAAAAGAAAAAAAACCACTTACCTGAAGAAGGCCGGCTGATGCCTCTCCTCTGTCCTTTTCTTCCTGTCTCCCGTCCAGTAGCAGGAAGCAGCAGGAAGCACCTGGGCTCCCCTGAGTCAAACACAACACTGCAATGTTCGATACTCAGTCAGGAAATGGGAGGATGGGCATGTTCCTCACCAGGCTGTGCATTACAGCCTGGTGGAGAAGATGCGAAGTGCGCATTACTGTTTGGCTGTCCCAAGAGGGCCGGCCAAGCAGTCGTGAGCACTTAGGCAGTGCCCACCACTCCTCTCCCTGCTCTGGCTATCCTCACCCCACCCCGAGAGCCACTGACTGCAATAGGAAGACTAAAATTATAATAACAATATGTTATTATCATTTTATTTTTCCTTTTGAGCAGTGGGGTGACGCTCTTCCGCCTTGGTGGAGGAGCCGCCAATGCCCCCGTGTTTAAATCTGAAAGAAATATTCAACAGAAGATGCATTGTGGAGAAAACAGTAAGCAAATTATATAGACCATAGCAACTGGCAGTTAGCCTACCAGTCTGCAAGGTCAGCAAAGGCTATAAAGCCTCTGCTCCCCTGACGGAGAACCGTCCTCCATGTTTTGTGCATAGTTTTTCTTGCACGTAATTTTCATTGTTTGAATGGGTTCTATAAATGTGAAAATTATTTCACCAAAAGTTCACACAAGCAAAGGAAATTGGAAACTATGCAACCTACATGAAGGGTAAAAATCAGGAACTATGCAAAGATTTCTACATGTGTGGAAAAGTGAATGTTACCAAGGGAGTGGCAGAGAAGTGAGTAACTTAGGACTTGCAGTTTAACCTGAAGTATACCCACAAAGTCTCACATTTTTGGCAAGTAAAGGTTTGGAAATGCCCTTATTACACTAACACAGGTGTCATACCCAAACTCCTATGACTGAGAGTAAGTGGTGTAGAAAGTGTAGAAAATTGTCCCAATCTAGAGAGGTTTACAAAATCAGTGGAAGAAAATATTCTATCTGTATTTTTAAAGTACAGGAAATAAAGATGACAATAACATTAAAAAAGAAATCCACAATTTTCCCATGCCTAGAATTATGTAGTAAATGTATTACTTGTATTATGATAAAGTAAAGTTAGGAAAATAAACATAGGTCATTATTTTACGTGAATACTGTACACATAAACGTGCACCTTCAAGCAGTTGCAAATTACACACATACCTAAACATAATTTACACATTGCATAATTTACATATCTGAATCTAATAGATTGTGAATCTGACCCATACTTTCCTCCCACTCGGTAAATACACACATGGTAGAAAACACTACATCTGCCAAGGAAAAGTGATGTTGGAATCCTGGATTTCTTACTCCAAGTGTATCACTGATTTCTTCAATAAGCTACATCTTTCTCACTCTTAGAAGTAGATTCCTCAGATCACACAACGAGGTGATAGGAATTAAATATCTTTGAGGCTATCTCAGATCTAGTTAATTTGTAGTTTTCTTATATTTCATATCCATCATGGGCTGTGGCAGTGTACACAATGGATATTGTGGTTTTGGTGTATGAGGTTTGGATGGTATCTATTTCATCTATTGGATGTTACCATGCTTTCTTCATTACCTTGCTCGGTTGGAAGTGATTTTTTGAGGTGGAGATAATTTTGCCTCTTTGTCTAAGGTTACTTCCTAAATTCTGGTTGTAATGTATGTTTTGCCTTCTATTTGTCTATTCTTCGACTTAAGGACTCTTATTCCCCTATGGGTTTGGTGGAGAGGCAGCCAGGATATATATCTGAGGTCCTTATTTTTGGTCTTGAACCCTCCTTTCTCTTTTTGTAATGATGTTAACCGAGCTGATGATGGTGGACTCTTTTCGATGTAGTCTTCTTGCCAAAGGTACAAGATGTCTTACTTCTCATGGGCTATAACATTCCTTTGTCAAAGATGGCTGTTTTACATCTCATCATAAATTACCACTTACTCCTCAATAACCAGATTGTTTCTTTCCTTCTCTTTTTTTATTGTGCTATTTTTTAGCATCCTGCAGCTGTCCAGACAGGGCTATCAGCCAGGCAGCTTGCTTGTTGCTCATTTCACCGGCAGTGCACTGAATCCAGCATGGACGTTGCTTCTAATCTAGGCACCTTTTTGGGGATGATTTTGTTCATAGTGTGTCATTGTTTTACCATTACAAAATGGCTGCCACATTTAGAAGCATTATGTCAAATAATCTAGATTGGTATGCTTCACAATGCCTCCCCCAGATGTCATCCAGCTGAGATGTTTATTGAGGCTCATTCAGAAACATTATGTCTGCCACCTGTGTGAGTATTATTCACAATACCTCCAAAAATGAATGGCATTTGCATAGTTTATAATTTGGATTGCCACTTCAGAATGGCAAACACATTACTTTTACACCTGACAACCATTTTGGAACTTGAAAAAATTACACACTAAGTAAAAAACATTGCAAGAAGATTGCCAGCTGTAATGTATAATTTATTATTTATTGCAAGCATATGCCTGCCATGTTAAGACAGTGGCATGTTTTTCTTTTTTTCCTTTTACATGTTACTATATCTTTCATATGTCTTTTGAGTTTCTATTTGTGTTTATCATGGATGGGTAAGTGAGCGAAAGCTAGAATGAGTCAGTGGGTGGGTGAATGCATTCATGAGTGCACAGACGAGTGATATAGTGCATTTTGATAATTTATTGAGTGTCCAATCTCACCACTGACAGAAGACATCCAGATCTATTGATATTGCTGGTGCATGTTTCTTTTGAATTTAGGGAGAAGATGGAATTAATGTATTTCAACACTGTGCCCCTAACTTTATCCTTAGTCCTAACCCAATCTCTTCACTGGTACCAGTATGTACTGTTGACATGGTATGCCCTGTCCCCAGTACAGGTTAGATAGGATTTCTGTGGGAAGTCAAAGAAAACAGCAAAAAACATCCACAAAAAGGTTATCTTACTGAATCTTGTGTTTAGATACTACTTCTGATGCCAGCTTCCGAATTTGAGCAGCAAAGCATCTGTGCACGATATCATTCCTGAATTTGGAAAGGCTCACAATAAAAATCAATTTTCTGAGTGTTTTGAAACATAGCTTGTAACCAACAAATCACTTATAAACAATGCCTAAGACATAATGTATAAGGATCACAGCAGCAGGAATTCCCTCTGGCAGTATAACATTGGAGAGATACTTTCAGAGATGTTTTTTAGGCTCCCACAAAACACTTGCTAGGAAGATTCTGTAGTATCCTGTTCATGTGAATGTCCTGCCATTATCTCCCCCCCTGCTCAGCCAGTGTGAATGTGCTGTGTGCTGCATGGAATGTTGGAGTGATGATGCGTATTGGAATGTTGGGTGCCTGTGAGGTGAAGTGTGACAGTTGGAGAATGGGGTGAGCAGCAGGCAGGCTGCTCCTGGTGGGGCTGCTTCACTACAACTCCTCTACATGTAACTTACTTCAATAAATCTACTTAAACTACATCCTACCTGCGTGGACCTCATTACTACATTATTTTGGTGACGAGTTGGTGACTACCTACGTGTTACAACAGGACTTCATGGACCTGGCTAACAAAAGAGTACCTGAAGATGAAGCTACCTAGAGAGCCTGCAGATGATGGTAACGTAATGTACAGAACCAAGAGGAAGTATCTACAGAAAACCAATAGCGCTCACAAGAAAGCAAGAAGTTCTCCACGCAATTCAAAAGATGTCAACAAGAAACTAGTGGAAATGAAGCGCAACGCCCCGCAGCCCCACCAGTGTCTTTCCATTGGACAGCCCCTGTCCTACCTGCATGGACCTCATTACTACAGATTCCACAGATGCAAGCATAAGTATCTAATTTAGAGTGCGGAGTACAGTATTTACTCCACCAGGGTGGTGGAGTAAAATACTCCGTCACCCTGAAAGAGTACCCGTACTCTGCATTAGAGATGTCCACCTGCCCTGTGGATATCTCTAGTTACTAGCAGGAACTGCGGTCACAATAGTTCCTGTCAATGTTTTAAAAGTTTCCTGGACGACTTCATTTACATGACAGCTGTCTGTCAATGTTTTCACAGGTTTTAGCTTATTTAAAAACACAATTTCAAAGAGGGATTTTGGGGCATATTAGCAAGGGCCTTATCGCCGCTTTAGCGGCACTTTTTGCCGCTAAAGCGGCGATATTTCTATCGCCCTATTAGCAAGCTGTCGCTAACAGCTGTTAGCGACAGCTTTATGGCGAAAGCGACCGTTTTGGTGCCGCTTTGCATGTCAGCGATATATATCGCTAATGACATGCAAAGTAGGCGTTCCCAACTAAAAGCGACTGAAAACAGTCGCAAACACAACTTCCCCTATTAGCAATGCCCGCGAAGCGATAAAAATTCGCGCTAACCGCGATTATCGCTGGAATCTAACACCTGCTAAAAACCTGACAACCATTCTAGTCAATGGGAGGTGGATTGTAAGGTTAAGTCCTCACCTGCCTATTAGCAAGCTTTTCATTAGCGCGTTGAATTTATCGCTGGATTTCTCGCGCTATTGCTGGGTTTCGCCGCTATCGCTGAATTTTTTATCGCCTTGGAGATAAGCATTGATAATAACGCGTTATCTCCGCGATGTAATCCAGCGATAGCCGGCGATAAAAAAAACAGCGCTAAGCGCGCTTTGCAATAATTATCGCAATTCCTTGGTAATATCCCCCTTTGTTTTTAAAAAACAAAATCCCACTTTGGGATTTCGTTTTAAAAAAGCAAAAAAAATGATGGGACCAGGATCCCGTTTATATTTATTTCTCTAGTGGACAAGGGACGGGTTGGGGGGTGGAAGGGTGGGGGTTAGCATAAGTTTCCCTTTCGGATTATGTTATGTTCGATCTTTTTGCCCTTTGTTTTATTACATGTTTTAATCTCCCCGCTCTGGCGTACGCCAATTGCGTGCCAATGGCGTTGATATTGCCCTTGAAATGCCAAACATGTTGTATGTTGGAAAACTCAATAAAAGATTTAAACCATAAAAAAGCAAAAACTAATGACTCCCCCCCCCACACCATAGAAGTTATCTCCTTTGGTGTGGGAGTCATGCCCCTCACCGCCAGGTAGGAACAGCAAAAACACATATAAACCCATCCACTCTAAATCGGGGAGACTGTGTCATATGTAAACCTATGGTGACCTGTACTCTGTAGGGCTGTCAGAAGAGTATGCCAGTGATGGAGGCAGAGTACAGATTGTCGCTGACATTCTTAAGGTCTGCCCACCTGTAAATCAGGCGGACGGACCGAGGGAGTAACAGAGAGGTACTCTGTCGCAGTTCCATAGCAGTCGTGCTGGAGTACCCTCTTTGCCAAACTTTAAATGAGACCCTATGTCTCTTCAAAGTATCCTTGTCTCACTCATTAGTAGTGTCAGCCACACTCAAGACTTACATTTGAGGCAAGAGGGAGGTGCAAGGATCAACAATCCACAAAGCAATAGAGTAAAATGAAGAATATAGGTCCCAAACCATGATATTAAATAATAAAAAGTCAACAACAAAAGACAACAGCTAAATACCACAGGCACTCAAGAAAATAGGTTTAATAAAACTTGAGTAAACAGCTAGAAAGTCTTCAAAGCAAATCAGTGTGAAATTATAGTAAGTCTAAGGGAAGTCTGTGGTAAACATTGGGAATGGATTTAGATTTTTTTTTTATAATCATGCTTTATTGAGTTTTAAGGTCAAAGGAGTTGGCCATGCGGAGACAAGCTTGGACGGCACTTCAAGCATGCATTATGAAAGAACACATCATGATCACAGGGAATGACAGTACAATTACATGTAGAAGCAAACAAGGTACATGTTGGTCTAGGGCCTCAAGCAAAAATCAAATTACAGTAGTTGACCCACCCATTTCCCCCACAACCACCCATGTCTCTGGGGACAACCCCATGATTTAAAGACCACCCGCTTCTGCTGGGTGCACCAGTCCACACCCCGCCGCCATTGAGTGAGGGTTGGAGGGATAGGACTCAACCACTTTGCAGCTATTTCACACGTTGCAATCAGGAGGGCTGTGTCCAGGAATGCCTTCTCAGCGCGTTTCACATCAACAACATCCAGTACCCCAAGAAGAATCAGAAGGGGGAAAGAGGGACCTCCCATCCCAAAACATCAGAGAGGTCTCTAGTCACTGCCGACCAATATCGATGAATCTTTGTGCATGTCCCCACCATATGGAAGAAGTCAGCCGGGTCAACTTCACAGTCGAGAGTGGGAGAAGGCCAGGTGGGCCTGTGCGTCCCACCACAAGATGGACCCCGTGGCCCCCTGCAGCTCCCGAAACCATGACCAGGACAACAGCAGTGGAAGATTTTGAAAGATTTACAATAAACGTGGCAGGACTAGCATCTTATAAAGTGCCATGCGGCCTAGGACATTAAGGGGAAGGATATATAATTTCGTCAAATCTGCCTTCGCTTTCTAAAGTAGGGGTTGCAGGTTGAGGGCCCAAGTGAGATCAGGGTGAGGTGTGACCCAGATGCCCAAATATTTTAAACTAAGCCTACGGATAGAGATTGAGGACTGCCAGTCAAAGCAATCCCTAGATGCGGCCAGTGGAACCAGCATGGATTTGGAAGGGTTAATCTTCAAGCTGGAAGTCTTCCCAAAAGTGTTGGGGGCCGCTTTCCGCTGAACTTGCAAGATAAAGGAGGACGTCATCGACATATACTACAATGCAGTGTCGTGCCCCCCACCCCAGTCCCACCCCTGGTATTGGGAGTCAATCCCGATAAGTTGGGCCAATGGCTCCATAGCCAGGACAAAGAGAAGGGGGAAAAGGGGGCACCCGTGCCTAGTGCCCTACTCTATAGGAAAGGGATTCGAAAGAACCCCATTGACACGCACACGGGGCGCGGGTGAGAGTAAAAAGAACAAGGACCATGTCGCAGAAGCACTTGTGTAACCTCACACGGACCAGCACTTCCTGTGCGTAGGTCCAGTCCACCGTATTGAACGCCTTCTCAAAATCAATGAGTAGTAAGGCTAGAGTTGAGGGCAGATGATGACAGTGGACTAAGGCCGCATTGAGTCAACGGATACATTGTCTGGTGCTCAGGATAGGCATAGAGCCACATTGATCCGGCAACACTAGCGTTGGCAGCACCTTTTTTATTCAGTTCACCAATACCGTGGCAGAGATTTTCGATTCAAATTTGAGCAGTGATATAGGGCGGTAATTGGTACAGGAAGTAGAGGGTGGCTGGGATTTAGGTATTACTACTATTGTGGCAGTATCTAGACCATCAGGAAATGAGCCAGTCTGGTTCACTTCCTCGTACAACGCCAGCAGCCGAGGGTGGAGATGATTCCAGGACGCATTGTAGTACTTCATGGGGAATCCATCCGGGTTGGGGGTCTTCCCAGAGGCCAGGCCAGAGATTGCGCCCCATATTTCCTCCACGGTTAGGGGTTCTTCCAGTGCATGAGAGTCCACTGGAGAAAGATTAGGGAGAGGGATTGAGTCTAGAAAAGGCTGAATTTCCGCCGGGCCCTGGCCCGGTGGCACAGAGTATAGCCTCTCGTAGTATCGGGCAAAAGTCTGTGTAATCTCTAAAAGAGATCACCGCAAACAGCCTGAATCATCCACCATCTCTTGGATAATCCGATTCTCCTGATGATGGGAACCTAGTCATTCTTGTCCCTCCAACCATATATTTTAGCCGTGGTGGCTCGCCTAAGGAGTTTAGTCACCTCCAGGGAATTTAAGTGAATATCGTCCCAGATGAGGTGCAATTGACAGGAGACAGCCTCATCGAGGGTCTGCTCCTGGCATTGCTCCAGGTGCAGGGCTCGGGCCTCCAGCTAGGCAAGGAGAGAAGAATCTCATGTTCCCGTGTCCTGATCAGGTGCTTAGCAAACCCACGAAGGGTTTCCTTACTGGCAGCTCAAAGGGTGCCTATGCGGGAAACCGACCACTCATTATCACGAAAGAATGCACCCAGATCGGTTGAGCAAAAGTCTTGTCTTGGAAATACCACATAGGACATAACCCCAGTGGAGAGTGCCCAATGCTGAGCTGTATTGGGGAATGATCAGAAATACCCTGTGGTAAAATAGCATTGTGAGTCACTGACGAACAGTTGGTGGGGGGCAAGAGAAGAGGTCTATGCATGAGTGAGTGTGATGAGCAGACGAGGTGTGGGCAAATTGGCAGAAGTGAGGGTGCCAGGACCTCACGGCATCACATAGGCCCCAGGCAGCAGTCCAATCAGCAAGGTGGTGTGCCCCATTGTTTCTAGAAATGGTGTGCGTACCGGAACCATCCAGGTCAGGATTTAATACTGCATTAAAATCACCCCCGAATATAGTAAGTCCCTGCGGGAGGCGCTCAAGAAGCTTTGAGAGGTCTTTAAGGCACAGTGTTAGGGAGGCTAGTGGGACATACACACTACTAACACAACAGATCTCCCCTCTAGTGTGCCCTCTAAAGAGATGAAGCGCCCCTGAGGATCTCGCAACACTGGGAAACTATCAGGGGGAATGAGCAGTGCAGGAGGATGGCCACTCGCCTCGCACCTCGGGAGCATCCATCATGGAAGGCCCTATCATGCCCCTTACGGGCCAGGAAAGGACACCTTTCGCCAAGAAGATGAGTTTCTCAGAGTAGAAGGGACTCCGAGAGATAGCGGTGAGCAAATGTAAAAAATGCGGATTGTTTCACCCTGTCTAACAGACCGCTAACGTTCTACGATAAGACCTGGAAAGTCATACGTTGAGTGGAATAACGGGGCCGGGGCTCGGGCGGGGGCTCCCAGGGATCTTCTCCCCAGGGCTGGGAACCATAGTGTGACATGTGTCAGCGATACAATGTCGAAGCTCAGCACCTGCCAGCTGCGGTCATGGTAGGTGCGACAAATTGTGCTAGTGCCTAGAAAGGAAGGAAGGAAGCAAATAGTGAACAACAGAAAACTGAAAACCCCCCACACTCCAACTCCCATTCCTCCACACACTTTGTTTTAAGAAGCATCTGCTGCCCAAGGAAACCCAAGTATCAGAGAAAACATTGTGCTCCACATGGGGGATTCGTCAAGACTAAACAGGGGGAACCCAAGTGTTGAGCGGACTTTAAGAAGACTGAGGCTGCAGGTCAACAAATACTTCGGTGCCCCAAACCCAGCGAGGCATTGTGCCCGGAAGTTAACACCAATGAGGCCGATCCGGACACATGCCCAAGACCAGGGAGCTACTCAGAAAAGGAATGCTAAAACTTTAAAATAATGGGGCTGTGTGAGAGATCAGAATCCCGCTGAAGGACAGAGCAGACTGCAGACCCCAGCGGAGAAAGTGTCACAGTGTCCCAGTCCTCATTCTCAGTCTCCATGGCTTGGCCTGAAGGCAGACCCTCTCTCATTTGTGGCTGCACCTGGGAAGAAGTAGGTGGTGATTCCGAGCAGACTGCCCCATGACTCCTCCGGGAGCGAGTTTAGTGCCTCCGGAACCTGGGGAGCGACTAAGAGGTTGGGGCACGAGCAGCCAGTTGAGCACTGCCAAGCCGCTGCGAGGGTATCAAAGAAATTAGACTTATTAAGATAGATGACTCTGAGTATCGCATGTAACAGAAGTCAGTTTTGCAGGTCCATGGCTCTTAACCTCTGCTTAACTTCAAGGTAGGACCACCTCCGCTGCTGCACCTCCCTGGTATAATCCTGGAATACGAAGACCTTTGTGTCGCTGCACCAGAGATCGGAGTGGGAGCGGGCCGCATTCAGGAGCGCATCCCTATCCCAATATTTCAAGTTCCGGACAATGATGGGTCGGGGGAGGCTCCAGGGGGAGGTCTGGGACTCACAGGCTGGTGAGCCCTCTCCACAGCGAACCAAGGGGATCGACGTGAATCTGGCATCCAGGACTTAATCCAGGTCTCGAGGAAGCACTGTCATCAATAGTTTCTGGCACCCCAGTGATGCAGATGTTGTTGCACCTCGAACGGTTCTCTGCATCCTCACCTCGAGCATGAAGCTCTGATGTACAGATAAGGAGGGTGGATACCTGGGTTTTAAGAGTAGAGACGTCGTCTTCGACCGTGAAGATCCGGAATTCAGCCTCTGTGATCCGAGGCATAGCATTGTGGAGGTCTTGTCAGAGCAGCGCCACATCCATTCTGACCTCGCCGACCTTGGCCTCCACCGCCGCCTGTGAAGACTAGATAGCCTGTAGGATGACCACAAGGTCGTTAGAAGCAGGCGTGGGTTTCCCACCCTCGGAAGTGCCGGCGGGACCGGAGACGGAACGCATGGTCTAATGTTCCATTTGCAACTACACTAAAGCAGAGTGCAATGCTTTCTCCTTCAACATTGAAATAAGGAAACAGGATGTCTGGGGTGGTTATTTTGATTAGAGTTGTGATAAACCTTAGACCATTAATTCCAAAGTTTTCAAGCTTTATTTCGCTTATTTTTGATATTTCCACAAAGACATTCATAAATCAATAGAGCATGTCTTTTCAAAGAAACACCACATTAGTAAATCGCACAATTCAAAAGCGTTTGAAATAGAACTATATACATTTACATAGTGCAAAAAAAAAATTGGGGAGAAAAATAATATATGGAACGTTTTTACAAACAAATAATAACAACAAATCAATAATCACAAGAAAAACATCAATAGCTCTTGTGTGCCAGCCTGAAATTAAACCAGTCCTATATTCATATTAACACCAGACGGACAGTTACTCATTTTCGCAAGACATGTTTCCTGTCCTGCCTGTGAGAGGATGGGGATACCTAACCTACTGGTGGGTGTTGTCAGAAGCTGCTGAGGGAAATATTATTTAACATTCCTCATGACACACCCCATCAACAGTCCCCCATACTCAAAGCCAACGCATTTCGAATCCCTAACAAATCCGGGATTCTCTTCAGGACTTGGACTTGGTATTTTGGCTCTTAATTGTGGTGTGGAGTTGTTCCACAGGAACTGATGTCCAGAAACGTTGCTTCAAATTTTATATTGTGATCGAAGCTTCAAATGTATGTGACGTGTGGGACAACTCAGTGGTGTCAGTCCATTACCTTAAAACCGAAAAAAGCCATAATTGATGCAGACGCTTTTAAACAGCAGCTGCTCCCAAATCATATCTGTTTCCTGTAATTCTTTCTCTATACTGCGGGAAATATCAATCCAACATGCTATTCTCCTTCAACATGACAGCAGCACCACTGGAAACCACAGTGGTCATAATAGGCTGGTCCACGGTGGCTCCAAAACCTTCCAGTCCCACCGCTTGAGAGAGAGGTGGCGAAGGCAAAATGCAGGCCAAGGACCGGCAACAGCTCCCAGTGTATATCACTTCCAAGGGCACCTCAGCCCTCTGTGGTGGAGGGAGGGACCATGTATCCAACCCAGGGAAGGTCGAGGACTCAGAATCACTGTCCCACCGAGGGATGGCCCGGGCAATTCAGGGAATGAGGCCCACTATCTAGGAGGTTTTGCACCAATCCGTGCAGCTAGCCCTACCCAGCAGGTAAGTGGGCAGGCTGCAGTCTCTGGTCACTCCACAGATGTCGGTGGCCGCGCGGCAGATGACATCAGTGGCAGCATCTGCAACGGCATGCCCTCATCCCCAGGGAGCCACAACACATGGGCGTCAAGAGAAGCGGCCTCCCCTGGAGCTGTCCACAGGCCGTGGGTGTAATAAAGGGGGACGCTCGGTGAGCCCCTCCAATCACAGGGCCCCGTACAGGCCCGTCGGCTCCCAGGTCACAGCCCACCACCAGGCTGGGCCTTCAGCACGGGAAGGGTATAAGGACGAAGAGCGGTGACAAGAACTAAGTACCCAGGCCTCGGAACAAAGACAGTGGGGCCCTCACTACAGGGGGTCTGCACTGATGTGTGCTGCGAGTCTGCCCTGATGCCAGATTGAGTGAGCTGCCCCTCTAGGCTGCACCCCATTACAGGGCCACTGCACTGCTCAGTAGCCCCAGCGGCAAGGAGTCAGTGAGTCCAAGGCTGACTTCACAGGCCACGATCCACCACCAGGCCGGGCCCTCAGCTCAAGCAGGACACTAGTTAGGGAATCGTGAGTGCCCGCCACACCCCCAATCGTCTGGCAGAGGGTAGGGGTCACACACCAGGGGCATTGCACCGGTGTGTGCAGCGAGACCGCCTCGACGACAGGGTGAGCAGGTCGTGACCCCGAGGCTGTACTGAAGCCCCAGCATACAGGAGAAAACGGGCCCGATGCCCAATTGCATCTGCCCCCTGCCCAGACCTACAGGGGACAGCAGAGCAGCAGACCCTCTGGCAGCATCCAGCAGCATGCCCGGAGCGAAGTGAAGGCCACGGTCCGATCTGTGGCTTCAGCGATCTGCCTCGGGCGGCATGCAAGCCTCACCATCTTCCCCAGCAAGGCATCCACTGCGGTCAATCCAGATCGTGGGCAGGACTGGCGCCACAAATCCACTGGCACATGCCGCCAGAAACGATTACTACAGCAAACAAATGATGGACGGAATGCTGACAATGTAAACATTCTCCCCCAGTCAAAAGATCTGGGTTAAATCCATCGTTCTTTTGCCCACTATGCCACCCCAGTTTGGACCCAACCATATGCAAATCAGTCTTAACCCTGTGCCCCATGGGTGGGACGGGTATGCCCAGACGTGGGTCCTGTGCTCTCCATGCCACTGGAGTCAAGCTATCCTGGCTGATGAGGGCTGAAAGCCCGAAACCGGTCCTAGGTTGCTTGTTTCCAGTCCAGGGAGGACCTGGCCTGGCAGTTCGGGCTGGACTGTTCCCATTGGGCGCAGGGTCAAGACTGATTTGCATATGGCTGGGTCCAAACTGGAATGGCATGTTGAGCAAAAAAACGATGAATTTAGGCCCAGATCTCTGTACTGGGTTGAATTTACGACATTGTTCTGCATTCTGTCCATCAATTGTTGTTTTTGCAGATATTTAGTCAACAGCACATTGTTTGCTGACAGTTTTTAGCATAAATCTATGAGGTCAGAAAAGAATTTAGTAAACTCAGATTGTAGTAAACTTATTTAATCAACACAGCCCTGACTGAAAGCATCACATATCACATGGCCCTACTTAGCAGCTAGGAGACTGTCTCCATGAATATAGAATTGCTGGAACGGATATTATGATGAAAAATCCAAAAGATCTGGAAACGTTTAGAGTTTGTAGTGGCGCTCCAGCAGTAAAGTAAATGTATATTGTGGATGGTTTTGATTGATTTCCACCACTTCAGATCAACCATTCAGTGTTCTGTCTTACAGAATGTTTGCAAAGTTGGTAGAGCTCTGACTGGGACATGGTTACAGTGATTGGTGGCAAAGTTGCACTTTTAAACTGATTAGTCCAAAGATTCGACATGCTAAGATCCTGCAGAGCGGGGATTTACCCCCCTTTTAGACCTTCCAGACAGGGATTCCTACAAACTAGAAACTAATAAGCTCAAGGGGTCCACAATTAGAATGCTCTAAAGATGGTCACTTTGTACCTGATTCACAAAGTTTCATAAAGTGTGATTTGCAAATTACTGACTACGTCAAAAGTATGTTATGGCATGATATCTGTTCACAAAAGTAGTGACTCAAGCTTTTTGTGACTGAGGGGGTCATTTAGAGCTTGATGGAGTGGGATCACTACCAAAAGTCAGTGGTGCTCCTGCCCTTGTACATTTATGGTACCCCCTGCTCTATCTAAATTCAGGGAGGTGCTGGGTTTCCGACAGTAAAACAGCAGCCTATTGCCTTTCTGGCTGCTCTGTCCACCTTGGTTACACACCAAAGAGACAAAACACTTCATGCTTCTTGATTTTTAGGGCACCTGCAGCTGACACACTATTCCATTGTGCCAAGAGATAAAGCAGTAAGTTGGCTTTTCAACTTTGGGGGCAAATTCTTCAGTCTAGGGTGCAAAACAATGTAAGTGAGAACTTCTCGACTACTTCTTCTCCAAGCAACATATTCTTCATAAATAGTGTCGGAATCCATTCAGGGGACCACGGGACAGGTAGGGGATAATGGGCCAGAGCCATTGAGGCTGGGGTAATTTCCTCTACTGTTCCGGGGTGCATCCTACTATGGCTCTGTAGACTACACCAAGTACAACCCTTTCAGCACTCAGTGGCAGCGATGGCAAGCAGACACGTTTCTCAGAGAGGTTAGTGTGGTTGTACATAGGTTAACACTACACTCAGTAGCCTAATAATACCAGTATCCAGTCCAGTGCTTCTCTTTTGAAACAGACAAGTGATTTATTTACCAAAAGTCATAATACTACACACTATAACAATGTGATTGATGCCCGATGCCACGGTGTGAGTCCCATGTGCATCAAGATGAGACCCCTGCTAGGTGCTCTACCACCCCTTCTACCTCTACTCTATAGGCTTGGGGTCCTTGTGGCATAGTGTCTAGGTCAGGGGCAATGGCCACCCCTTAGCACACAGTCACTTCTTGGGTCTAAGTAGCCAGTATAGTGCAATTGGCACCCCGCAACTGGGCAGGTTCACTGGTGGCATGCAGGACCAAGCACACAGCATGTGGCAGTCCCACTCAGGTTTGTTGGTTTTAGGCAGTGCGTTGGGTCTACGGAGGGGAACAGCAGGAATAGCAGCTTCTAGCGGTGGCCCTCTTCTGGGCTCTAGTGGTCTTTCAGCATAGACAGACCTCGCGGGCTCAAAGGGTACCAAATCTTCCAGTAAGTATACTGTCCATCATTTGGCAGTGCTCTTCTCAAGCTGCAGGGCTCCAGTTACAACAGGATACTTCTATGCGCTGTTTGGAGCATAATGACAGGAGTCCAACTGGGTGCTGGGATCTTCAATGCCTCTGTTGTCAGGTGTTAACTAGGGAGCCTCTTTCTGCAGAACAGCATAGACCACTTAGCACCCTTGGGGGTCAGTACTGGGCTATTTAATCACTGGGAGGGTTCCTGGGCAGGCACCACAGGTTTGGAATATTCACTTTTGGGGCATCTGGGACTGCACATTTGTCAATAGTGCCACAGTCATGCCATTCAGGGTCACAGACACAGAACAGGTGCCATGAGGCAAATGTCGATCCCAGCGTCAGTCAGACAAAACTATTACGCACACTTCCACAAGTGGTGTGGTGGTGAAGATAGGGTTGACACAGTATGTCACTTGGGCAAACTCTGGAAGTGCTGCAGTTTCTCCGAGGATCTGTCGTACTGGTGCACAACTTTGATCACATCAGTCATGAGTCTGCCATTTCTAGTGAATGGGCATCTCCACCAGAGTCAATTGCTTCTATCCCTTTCAATGGTCAGCTCTTCCTGCAGGTATGGTTTGCTTTTTCACTTTTGCTTAGGCAGGACTCCTTGGGCTCCCAGGAGAAATCAGGCAGTTTTTCCTACAGAGCAGACTCCATTTGAGGTCTCCTCATCTCTGGGAAGCTAGCTGTCAAGAAGACACCAGCCCTGGTTGTGCAGTTGGCCTCTGGAAGGACTATGGAGTACCCCCTCCTTAGTCAGAGAGAACTCTGAATTGGAACTGGATCAAGTGGGTCAACATCTCCACTATTATACAGAGTTGACAGACAAGGGGGGTCTATTCCCTGTCTGTCTTTGCAGAACCGGTTGGCATCTTTCAATTTTCATGTGTCCTTTTCAGGCTGTCTTCCAGTCCCACCCTTTGTCTACAATGATGCAATTCACAGTAGGGTCGTCACGATGTTGGAACAGCAACAAAAGATGCATAAATATATGTGAGAAGTTTACACCTGACTATCAACAACCATACTTGATAGTGATAAGTAAGACAAACAAAGGGCTGCCCACTTTTATTCCCTGGCAACATAAACTTGAACCCTCACCCTGCCATCTACCAAAGGGCAGTTTCAGGAAGACTTATTAGCAAGCAGCCATCTGCATAAGAAAGGGCATAATTGATATTCTGAGTTGAAACCTGTCTCCTCCTTCCCCACTTCTGGGAAAGCGACCTCACCTCCACCTTGTGCACATGAACAGGCCAGGAGTTCCAAAATGGAGTCCAAAGGCCTGTGTCACTAGGTTCACTCTGGCACTCATACAATACATTCCAAAACATCACTACCATACAGGCATACATCCAGGGACAGAGCATCTTGGCACTAGGATTCTAGGTTCACCATTGGAAGTGAAACTTAAGGCACGGGCAAAAAGGCCTTGCCATACTATAATCACTACAGAACATGGTATGTGGCCATCGCTAGTATCCAGTGGCCTGTGCTTGTCCTCGAGAGAAAGACAATAATTGATTCAGCTATCTGGAAAATGTAGCACTGTGAGCTGTCAGAAAACTGAGGGAACATTTGAATGTGTCTATTCAGCAACTGTTCCAGTGAAACCAATGTGGACTCTTCGAGACTAGGCTAAAGAAGTAGTTTTAAATCTTTTTGAAAGTATAATTTGGAAAAAAGGACTCAAGATTACACTGTGCAGTGCTAAAACAATAGATATTTACATTTGAAATATGATAAATATTGGCACTACCACCAAAGAGATCTTAATAAAAACTCCTATTGCATGCTATAGGTTATAATAGACATTGGTGTATTACATTGGTGTATTGGTGGTCCAAGCAAATTGAGAGAAATCATTTATTAGCATTTTTATCCTAGTTCCTTTGGAAGATGCAGAGTGTTTTGGAGAGGCATCTGTCTAAATGATCAAGGGACACTGTCTGAGGTGCTTTGTGAAATACATGTATATTGCTTGGTAGAAGCCAGTTTCTTGGTCTCTGTGATAGCATCGTCCTTTTACAAGTGCGGCTAAACTGGAAATATTTTTACTGTACAGAAGTTCATAGTAAAAACATACATGTCTCAATCTTCAATGGAACAGGCAAGCACTGAACTGAGGATCTCCTGGCTTCCTCACATCATCAATATCTCATAGTTTTATTCTGAGATCAGTTCATACATCATGATTAAATGGTGTTGAACTTGGCCTTTTCTGCAGGGTCATCCCCAAACGTTTGGCCTTCACTCCTCCATTTTTGTTGAATCCATTTTTGTTGGCCTTAGGACTCTGTGCACTTTTCCACTTCTAACCAGAGTGCACTTTACCACTTCTAACCAGTGAGCTAAAGTGCCCGTGTTCTCTCTTTAAACCATGGCAGAATTTGCTTATACCCAATTGGTATATTTAATTTACTTGTAAGTCCCTAGTAAACTGGCAACATGGGTGCCCATGAGATGTAAATTGAATTAGTGGACCTGCAGCACTGATTGTGCCACCCATTTAAGTAGCACTTTAAACATATCTCAGGTCTGCCATTGCAGCCTGTGTGCGCAGCTTTAAAACTGCCATTTCGACCTGGCAAAACAAACCTTTTACCAGGCCCAAACCTTTTCTTTTTAACACATGTAAGGCACCCATTGAGAAGGCCCTGGACAGCCCAGAGGGCAGGGTGCAATGTATTTAAAAAGTAGGACCTTCTTTTACATGCCCTGGTAGTGAATTTCCACTACCGGAAGGCCTACGTCTCCCATTGGATAACATTGGGGTTACATTGAATTATGAATTAGTTTATTGTACGGTTAATAAAAAACGTAACAAACAGACATACAAATTAAAAGCATTCAGCATGCAAAGTTAAAACATCCAATAAGAGCAAGCAGGTCTGAGTTCAGCATAAAGATTAAGCTGAACCAATGTTAAAACAGGAAAACAAGATTTGCAGCATATTTGTTTTCTAAAAGGCAGTGTGCAAGATAGCAAATAGCAGCATATGCAATACAAGGCCCATTTGAGGCGCAAAAAGGTTTATTTTAGGCCATTATTAAAATGAAGCAAAACCAAAGGGGATGATGGACGGAGTGTTGAACATTGCAAGCACTCACCCCCAGTCAACTGATCTGGGTTTAATCCATCATCATTCTTTAGCTCACTCCGCCACCCCAGTTCAGACATGGCCATATGCAAATCAGTCTGACCCTGTGCCTCATGGGAACAGTCCAGCCCGAGCTGCCAAGCCATGTCTTCCCTGGACCGGAAACAAGCATCCTGGGACCGGTTTCTGGCTTACAGCCGTCATCAGCCAGGCTATCTTGAATCCAGTGGCAAAGTGAGCAAGGGACCCACGTCTGGGCATACCCTGCCAACTTAGGACGAACATAGCAAAACCAAAGGGGATGATGGACGGAGTGTTGAACATTGCAAGCACTCACCCCCAGTCAACTGATCTGGGTTTAATCCATCATCATTCTTTAGCTCACTCCGCCACCCCAGTTCAGACATGGCCATATGCAAATCAGTCTGACCCTGTGCCTCATGGGAACAGTCCAGCCCGAACTGCCAAGCCATATCTTCCCTGGACCGGAAACAAGCATCCTGGGACCGGTTTCTGGCTTGATACCCCGAAACCGGTCCTAGGATGCTTGTTTCCAGTCCAGGGAGGACCTGGCTTGGCAGTTCGGTCTGGACTGTTCCCATGAGGCACAGGGTCAAGACTGATTTGCATATGGCTGGGTTCAAACTGGAATGGCATGGTGAGCAAAAAAACTATGGACTTAGGCCCAGATCTCTGTACTGGGGTGAATGTATGACATTGTTCTGCATTCTGTCCATCAACTGTTGTTTTTGCATTATTAAAATGAAAGCACAGGTTTCGCAACATATTTGATTACTGAGAATCAATGTATAAGCTTGCAATAGCAACATAGACAGTGCCAAGCACGTTTAAAACACTTGGTGCAGCCAGGTGCAATGAAGTTTTGAAGAGTACCAATTATATCAAAACATTTGGCAAGCACAGACCAGCAGAATCAGGTTGCAAGGGTGTTAGGATTTTGAAGAAAAAGAGAGGGTACAATCTGCAAGACAAAATAGAAAGTGTGCTTAAACTGCAGTACTGGACATCAGATTGTTAGCAGCACGGTTAGGATTAGCATCGTTCAGTTTGGCCACAGCTATCTGCAGAAACGTAACAGTTTTAACGTTTAAAAGGGAATTCACAGGATTCAGACTGGCTATTACTGCCTGTTGGCAGGTGCGAACTCCTAAATGAATTAAGTCTGTGCGGAGAAGGATTTTCCTTTGCTGCAGCAAAAAAGGGCCAGTGCATAGGATATGAATTAAAGTTTCTTTTTCCTGACCACAAAGAAGGCATCTTATATCGTTGGGATCTGAGCGGCGCCATGCCGGAAGGACAGCTCGCAAGTTCCACTCACTCAATCTTAGTGCCACTAACTTGGTGCAGGAAATGTAATTCTGCTACTTACTGTAGGAATAGGTGTTGATTACTGACCACGCATGGGAGCGCTTGCTCAGCGCTGCCGTATCCTCCAGTTTGAAGAGTTTTTTGCTGTGGATGCTCTTAGGTTTTTGAAGCCCTGATGGGAGAGATGCTTGCCCCAGGCTCGGTGAGTGAAAATTCTTTTAGTTTGTCTTCAAGGTGGTCCCTGTTGGACGAGGTTGGACCGGTGACCTCCAGTTCATGCCAGAGTAAGCCGTGCGGTGCAGGCCTGAGCCTGTGGCAGAAGTCTAAAAAACAGCTGCCTCTAGCCCTGTGCTGTTTTATGATGCTGAACTCAAGTAATTTCCAAATGGGAACAGGTAACCAGTTTATGTTTGATGTCTTTGGAATTGAGATGAAAAATCCTCACTTTTGGTGAAGTCGGATTTTAAATTAAAATTTTGAAAATGCCACTTTTAGAAAGTTGCCATTTTCCTGCCTTAGATATTTGCTGCCTACAGCCTGTCTTTGGATCACATGACTGGGTGTAGTTGACAGTTGGTCTTTGTATATTCCTCCTAGTCAGCCACACACAATAGGGAGCTTACCTGTGCCTGGATGGGTCATCACTGGCAGGATAGGAGGGAGGAGCTGGATCCAGGCTCACTAGCACTTGACTCAGCTGTGTCCTGCCTTCACACAAAGGACTTCATACCCCATGTAGTTAATCAGGAGCCAGGCCAAGGAATCAGGGCACCTGTGCACCTCAAAGGCCTACCTTTATAAGCTTCTCCACACTTCAAAAGCCATAAGTGGGTATAAATACTAGACCTCAGATGCCAACTCTTTAATACACTTGTAGACCTGTGGATACACTGCCAGAAAGAAGGACTGCTGTGCTACTGAATGGACTGCCACTCTGCTGGACTGCTTCTCTGAAGGACTGCTGCCTTCTTGCCTGGGTAAGAAGGACTGGACCTGCATCTCTTGAAACCAGAACCCCAAGTGACTCCAGGGGCTAGCTGACTGGCACCCTGATCTGAAGCCTCAATGACACAAGAGGCTTTCTACAACCTTGCACCCACACCTAGACTCTGTGATCTGTGAGTCTTCTCTGCCAAGTGGTGACACCAAAGTCCTGGACCCTTAGAAGTGGGCTAATGGTGCTCTGCCAGACTTTGTGGATCCAGGGGAACTGACATATCTCCTCTCTTGCACAGTGCAACTCTGAGCAGAACAATGCATCTCTGCTTGCTGCGTGGATGGGACCCACCACAAAGAGCCACATCGCCTCTGTATCCCGCAACGTCTTCGCAACTGCTGCTGCACAAGGCATCCTTGGCACAGGCCCTGGCATCCCTTGTTGATGGCAGCCTTGATGACGACACCGGAGTCCGTATCGCTGCTTCACAGCTCCTAGGAACCGACGCAGCACCCCAACTGCACACTGCATCATTGACGCCGGACTTCGCATTGCAAGTCTAATCAACTGGAGTCTCGATGAAAATGCAGGCCCATGCATCGCTGCATTCACCACATCTAAGAACTGACATATCGGATCGGCTGCGCAACGCATCTTCGACACGGATCCTCGCAACACTCTATAAACCAGGATTTAAGGTAATTTGTTCAGCTGGACAAACTGGGTCCCTGTAGCCAACCCGTGATCCATTGCAGTTAGCCTGAACTTGTGACTTTGTCCCGGTCCGGTGCGACCAGGTGTCCACCATTGGTTCTTTGTGCTTTTTGGTGCTATTTTCTCTGAAATCTCTAAAATAGCATATCTTGAGTTCTACAGACTGCATTTGTGTAGTTTTGGTCTTGTTTTATTTATTATAGAAAAATATAATTATATTATAGAAGGGAGCGTGGCCAAGATGGCGACCAGAGAGGACGCTGCTTAGAGAGCTCCGCAGCCCGCCCGTGAATAATCCAAAATTATCCTGCCCATCCCAGCCCTCTTGTTACAGCAACGACACCTCCTGATGATAGGGAGGAGGTAGCTGTGTATTGAGAGGCTTTGATGATTTAGGGGCGGAATTGTCGTGCTGGGCAGCGATTGGCTGTGGCCCGGTCCAGTATCACACTGACGCGGGGGATGATTGGCATTGGCCCCGAAAACATCGCAGGAGTCTGCCTGGGTGCTGGCGTGGCCGCCAAGCCACCTAGCTCATAGGCGAACCAGGCGTGCCTCCTCCTTCTGTGGATCCTCCCTCTGGCCCTGGGGCTCACACGCCTGAAGAGCGGAAGAAGCGCAGTGACCGGACCTAGCTGACTGGTGGGTCAGAGGCCGAGGAGACGCCATAAGATTGAGGCGTTGCCCCCCCGCCCCTCACTGGGAAGTGGACTTCACCTGCCCCACCTGAAGTGTGGGGGGAGAAGACGACGGATCCAACGGGCCTGGCGGCGGCACTCCACTGAGGCAGCTCTAGCGTGGTGCAAGGGCATGCCTGCACGGATGTGCTGGCCTGGGGCTGCTCCTTGCCCCCTCCCAAACGAGCCGACTCGAGGAAGCGGTACGACCGAGCATTTATTGCCTGAACTGAGGGGGAGACGACACGGTGTCAGCCTCCTCCCCCCCCCTTGCGGAGGAATGGAAGTTGGCAGTGTGCTGTGGCCCAGGATCAGCCATGAACGGCGTGGAACGTCTGGAGTCGGCACCCAAGACTGACACGAGGTGATGAGAGAGTGCGCTTGAGTGATGGACGGCGGTGGATTGGACCGGGGGTGGGGGAAGCAGCAGGGACAGTGTCCTGACACCAGGCCCTCAACATGGTGGAACTCCGTGCATGTGAAGTGAATTGACTGGGCCTCGGCACGAGGACACAGACCCAGTATCATCAGCAGGCTGGGTGCGCCTCTTATATCATAACGGTTCATGGAGATACACCTGGACCAGGGGCCACGAGTGCAGTTGGTCTCCCCCCTCCCAGTTGTTGTTTTCTGCGGTATCCATCAGGGATAGCTCCCTCCCCGCAGGCTGGAGCCTTGGGAGTGATAGGCCCTTGCCCACGCTTGCCTGCGAACAATAACAATTGATGTACCAAAGCAACTACTGGGATATATAATCAACCTGGGTTGTCACACAGTTGCGTCCCGAGGCGCAATTCCGGTTTTTTTCACATAAACTGTGGAGTGAGGTCGACGGGTGGCCTACTAGCAGCCGAGTGGACCTCTATGCAATGGGCAGGGACTGCCTTCCGAGGGCTGCTCAGCAGACAAAGATGGATCAATTCACGGCTCAGGGGGCATCTCCGAAATCGGATTCCCTACATACGGTGCCGGCGGAGGGTGGCGCAGTACAGCCTGAACCCACAGGGGCTCAAATACTGGCAGCCATCGAGGCCTCCAGTGCAACAGTACAGGCGAAAATAGATGTGGTTTCCTTGGACGTCGGGCTACTGCATGCGGACCTTCGCACGGTTGCGGACCGCTCGCTGGCCACGGAACAAATGGTTAGCAAATTGCAAGGAGAGGTTTCAGCGCTGAAGGAGACACTAACTGAACTTTCATAAAAAAACAATGACTCTGGAACTCCGGGCTGAGTATGGCCAAGGGGCGTTCAAGCAGATGCAACCTGCGCTTTGTAGAATTTCCTGAGGGGGTTGAAGGGAAAGAGCCGGACTTTTTCCTGGAAAAATGGATTAAAGAGGCTCTCCCCATGGCCGAACTCTCCTCGATTTTCATTGTAGAATGGGTGCATCGGGCGCTCACTGCACCGCCGCCACTGGGTGCCCAGCCCAGGACTCTCATTGCCAAAATCTTAAATTTCAGAGATAGGGACTGCATTCTTAAGGCGGCCAGACGCGATGGAGATCCTGCCTTTGGGAACCAGAAAATTCTTATATTCCCAGACTACACCCATCTGGTTCAGCAGCAGAGAGTGTCTTTTCTTGGGGTTAAACAAAAGCTGGGAGACATGAACCTCCGATATTTGCTCCTTTATCCCGCAAAGCTGAACGTTCTCCATGCAGATCGAACACACTTCTTCACAACCCCGGAGGCGGTTTGGGATTGGCTGGAGGTCTATTGTGATGAGAGGACATTACATAGGGGACGAGTGATGGGGAGACCCCCCACTAACCCCCAAGGTGGAAAGAGTAATAGCCGTAGTGGAAAGTCCAAAAAAGCCTCCAGATCAACACAGAGGGTGATAGTATAGCAAGATGGATCCTTGGATTTGGAGAGAGCAGACTCGGGCAGAGGATCTCCCAGAATAGACCAAGAGACCCAACAAGCCAAGCGGGACGCCGTCAGGGTGCTGGTGGAGGTGGTAACGGCCACAGGTTCAGACATGAGCATGGGTGATATTGTTGAGGACACCCCACAGCTGACAGACCTTCAATGAGCTTGCACAAGGATGTAATAGCGGAAACAGGATGGACCCGGTGAGGTTGTCGCTGGGACTACGTCACAGATTGTATCCTCTTTGCTGCACAATACTTCAGTTCATGGTGGTGCTCACCGCCTCAACTTTGCAGACGGAGGGAGGACTTTGGATGGACACAGCTGCTGAGCGGGCGGACAATGCCTCCTCCCCCTACTTATTCTCTTTTCTGAAATTTCTACGCCCCTGTTTCCCACTTTGCTCTCTCTTCTATTTCCTTTTCATCTTATTCTATTTCCTGGATGGTCATGCCTCCTGGTTAATGGCAGGCTTGATGATATGAGTTTGTATGGATGGTAGTGGTATGTGTGAGAGTGTGTGACGACTGGGTTAGGGTGGGCTCAGTTGACGGACGCATTGTGAGTCCGGGTTGAGCGTTATCCCTGGCCTGACAGAGGAGACACATTAGATGAATGCAAGTGTAGTGACTGTAGGCAGAATGAGTGGTATGGAGTGCATGTGTATTATTGTTTTTGTTATGTAATTTTCGCGATAACACAGATAATGTTTCGCTGTTAATTATGTTCAAAGGGGGGATGGGGGATCTGGGTTTGGGGATTACATGGGGATGCATGTTTGTTCAACACAGTGTCTACCCGGTTGGGTGTTCGAATTGTTCAGGATATGGGACTCCCTGGCAGCGCTGGCGGCAAAAAGCGAACTGTCAACATAATAGTTAGCGCTGGCAATTATTGGTGGATATGGGACAATACAAAATCATAACATGGAATGTGAGAGTGTTAAATTCCTTTGTGAGGCGTTATAGAATACAAACATATCTGCGATGACAGGGCACTCATGTAGCCATGCTGCAGGAGGCACACCTCCTAGACACCGAGACACAGAAACTCCACAAAAAATGGAAAGGGCAGTTGTTCGCATCCACTTTCTTCACTTACCCCGGGGGGGGTGGCCATATGGATAGCCCTGCAGGTCCTGTTCAAACGACGCAAATAAGAGGCGGATGAGGAAGGCAGATATGTGATAGTGCATGGTGACCTGGATGGGGTAGAGGTGTGCCTGGTGAATATTTATGCCCCAAACACGGATGATGGTGAATTCTTTAACAGTATGGAAAGTTTGCTTCTCCCATACATTGGGATACCATTAACATGGGCTGGCGATTTTAATTGTGTGATAGATGGCTCCCACCGAAACACCACACTAAACCAAATATGCCGGCTGCCCTGAGGGAAGTGATGGACAGGCTTCATTGTGTAGACATCTGGCAAAAAACACACCCGGATGAGTGACACTACACTTGCTACACCAGCCCGTGAGGTATACAGCAGACTCAATCGTTTCTTGCTTTCCCGAGAGGTGTATGGTGCAGTGGGAAGGACTGCAGTGCTAGGCAGTTTCCTGTCAGATCATGCTCCTGTATTGCTAAAATGGGGACCTGAGAGGAGCAAGCTGAGAGCCCTGTTGTGGCGATTGCAACCGCCACACTGCGTGACTCGGTGTTCAGGGAGGAACTCAGGGAAACTATAGTAGATTACTTTGCAATGAATTTGTCAACCACTGAGACTATGAGTACAGAATGGAACGCATTCAAAGTGGTCACCAGGGGGGACTAGAGTAGGGGGCACCAGAAATAGAGTTGGAACTGACAGAGGCAGAGGACGAGCTGACTAAGCTTCTGCGCTAGAACCGAGTGATGGGGCGGCCTCCGGACTTACCCCTGCAGGCGCAGCGCAAAGTTGGGTAGGTCTGGGATAGACTGGACTGCTTGGTCCGCAGGGAATATCGGCAATTATTGCATAGGGAGGGCGATAGATCAGGAAGACTGCTGGCGTGGTTGTTAAAGCGTGAACACCCACCCCCGATGATACTAACACTGCGTTGTCCTGAGGGAACTATGGCCAATGTGCAGGTTGGTGTCAACACAGTGCTATTTAACCACTTAGTCGGTATTTATCTCAAGACCCCAGGGATTGAAGAGATGGGAGGGGGGACTACCTTCTGGATGTCCCACTCCCGCGACCCACGGATGAACAGAGTGAAGAACTGGAGGCAGCACTCCAATTAGAGAAACTACAGGAAGCACTACGGGGCATGGCTCGCTGTAAAACACCGGGCCCAGATGGAATTCCGTTTGAATTCATTAGAG
Organism: Calotriton arnoldi; assembly: GCA_963921515.1. Lineage (NCBI taxonomy): Eukaryota > Metazoa > Chordata > Amphibia > Caudata > Salamandridae > Calotriton > Calotriton arnoldi. The sequence continues at coordinate 249,367 of CAWUFW010011882.1, forward strand.
ATAAATGCAGATGTTCTACTCCCGCGCATATTGGACATCTTACAGGAAGCCAAAAAGGCTTGATATCTGCCGCCGTCCATGAGGGAGGCGCAGATTGTTATGCTCCCCAAACCCGGTAGGGATCCTGAAGACCCGGCTGCATATAGACGCCTGTCCATGCTGGGAGTGGATGCTAAATTGTTGGCCAAAGTCCTGGCCATAAGACTAAGAAGAGTTGTGACTTCACTGGTACACGAGGGCCAGTGCGGTTTTATACCGTGGAGGGGAATACACATGAACCTATGGCGATTATCACACATCCTGCATTCGGCGGCAGTTGTTCCCCTGTATATTGAAAAAGCCTTCGACACAATGCGGTGGGACTATCTTTGGGAAGTGCTGAGAAGAAAGGGGTTTGGCAGAGAATATGTCACTTGGATTAAATTGCTTTATCACCAACCGAGAACCAGAGTGCAGAATGGGGGACAGGTGTCAGAGTCTATATAGATAGAGAGGGGTACACGACAGGGATGCCCATTATCCATGTTACTCTTCGCATTAGCGATGGAACCCATGGCGGTGAAACTGCGGAGAGATATGGAGCCGTGGCGTCTAGTGGTAGATGGCCATATGCATGTGGTCTCCTTTATATTACAGAACCAGAAGAGGCGATCCTGGCGGCCCAGAGAATATTAACCTCATTTGGATTGGCCTCTGGCCTCCAAATTAACTGCCTGTAAACAATATTATTCCCGCTCGCGGCCCTGGCGTAGGTGGCCCCCAAAGATCTTCCCGAGGTGGGTTTGGACTGGAAATGCGATCACTTTCGATATCTCGGCATCCAGGTGGCCCATCGACCAGAGAGCCAGTTTGAACTCAATATGGGAAAAGTCCTCACAGGATTACGGGCATCGATAAAATTTTGGAACAGGTTACCACTATCGGTTATGGGGAGGGTGGCAATATCGAAGATGGTGCTACTGCCCCGCTGTCTCTATGTACTACAGAACTCTTTCTGTAAAATTCCAAAGTCCACGTTTGGTATCTAAAATGGTCTCCTGACCTCACTAGTATGGGCGGGTGGACGGAGTAGAGCTAAATTAGAGACACTTAAACTGGACATGGGGGGCCTAGGATTGCTAGACCTCAGATTATACTATATAGCAGGATTATTGCAGTACGCAGCACATTGGTGTATGGGGGAATGTTCGGTAGAGACAGACTTACTGGGGAGTTGGAATGATGGACGCTGTTACAGCGGTTCCTTATGATGGGCTCAAGGGTTCACAAAGATTTTCCTTATATAATACGACAGGTGACTGAGGCCTGGGAACAGGGAGTTGTGCTGGTTCTCCGCAGGGCTCCGTATGCTAGCGCGCTACCCCTCCGGTGGTTGAGGGGATTTCAGAATATTCAGGCGACTATGGACATTTCGAAGTGGTATGAGGGAGGATGCGAATCGGTGGGAGACCTCTACCAGAATGGAGCCTTTCTGACCTTTGACGAGGCAGAGAATTGGTTCCAGGTACCGGCTGGGCACTTTCTGCAATATGCAAAAATATCACGTACGGTTCACGAGACGTGGAATACGTTTCCGGAGGAACCGCAGGAGTCCTGCACGCTGATGACGCTGTTGGATCCGGGCTCCAGTAGGGGTCTCATCTCGCGTATATACAAAGCACTGAAGGAAGACAGTGGGTCCAATCTCTCCGTAATTAGGGGAAAGTGGGACGAGGACCCATTGACTGATGGCGAGTGGAAGAGAGCACTAGCGAAGGTGGCCAAAGAAACAAGTAATGCGAGGTTAAAACTCACTTAGTTCCATTATTTACATCGTACGTATTTGACCCCACAGCGCCGTGCACGGTTTATCCCAGGACTGACCCCCTCTTGCCCACGGTGCATCACAGACCCCGCCACATTCCTACATATGACGTGGAGTTGCATGCGTCTACAAATGTATTGGAATCGGGTGGTACAATCTCTTCGCACAGCAACAGCGGTGCAAATTGAAGCCTCCATAAAACAATGCGTACTGGGTGTACTCCCAACACCGAAGAAGGGGACACGGATAAGACACAAGTTTGTGATGCTGGGTCTGGTTCGGGTGAAGAGACGGATAGCGATCCACTGGATCCGTCTGCCCCCACCCCACATGGGACAGATGGAGGGATGACCTACATGAGTGGGAAGTGGCTGAGGAATGTTGCCTTAGGGCAGTATGAATGGATGAGAACGCAGAGAGAGATTTACTATACTGGGGACAAATGTTAACGGAAGTGAATGCAGCAACAGCACAAAGTGATAACGAAACTGCACACACCACGCCAACCACCCAGAATTCACCATCACCTAACGCAGAAATAGTCTAATGGCCCTCTCACACAAACTTCAAACCAGTTCCTTGCCAATTGTCCGATTGCCCATATAACGAATAGTGATGATTGCCGGTCGCTGCCAAGGGGGGTAGGGTGGGGGTATTTCTTCTTTTCAACGGTTGTTTTTTGCTCCTTTGTTTATGATTGTGGTTATTACTCTAACTCAAAACGCACTGCAGCATACAGTAATCCACCTCACGTGCAGTGACGGTGATGTAAAGTCATGTAATCAATTCATCGCAACAAAAGGGTCGTTGAGATGCAAAAGTATAGATATGACAAATGTTAATGATATCCTCTGATGCAGTGCCTTCAATAAAAACAAGTTACAACATTTTTTTTAATACTATAGAAATAACCCTAATTTTGCCAATATATATATAAACACTGTTGAGAACTTTTTGAAATAGGATACATCAATTAAAAACATTGTGTTCACAATAGTTAAAATGTATATATCCAATAGTGAAACAAATCTAAAAGTAAAAAAATTGATGGTGCAAATTTTACTTTTGCTTTTCTTTTAAACACAAATAATCAATAAAGTATTGGAACTATGACATTTAAAAAAAATTATATTATAGAAAAATAAGAAAATAACGTCTAACTTGGTGTTGGATCCTATTTTGTGTGGTGTTTTCACTTTTTATTGTTTGAAGCGTTCTACAAATACTTTGCACATTGCCCTAAGTTAAGCCTGACTGCTCTGTGCCAAGCTACCAGATGGTTGAGCAAAGATTTATTTAAGGTTGGCTTGTGCCTCACCCTGACCAGGATAGTGGTTGTTGTTTGACCAGGGCTCCCTCCCCAGTCAACCAACAACTCAATTTCTTACAAATATGTAAAGGTTCTCTGCTTTGCAACACAGCATAAGTTGTTTGATGTGCAGAAAATGTTATATAGGTCTGATGTTGAAACACATTAGAAATACTTCTAACTCACATCTGGAAAGAAGTGTAAATTATGGTTGTGTCATTTATGCATGGTTTAAGCAGCTAAACTAGACACTTCTAGTGTCAGTGGATTTGTCAAGGAAATCTTATTCATCTCTCATGAACATCCAATTTAGGGGTCTTCACAAGCATATTTAAGTGCACTTCCTCAAGTCTTAGCATGTATAAGTTGCAAAAAGCAAGACACACAATCAGCTAAAAAATTGATGTTTAGAATTCTTTGATGAATCTCAGTCACTGGTAATAACTCTGGGCTGCGATCCAAGCCAATGCAATCCAATCAATTTTTTAAACTCATTTGTGCCATGACATATAGCGACCAACCATATGCAAATCAGTCTTGGCCATGCTATAAAAAGTAAAGACCAGCTAGAATTGCTAGGCCATACCCCTTCTTATTGGAAATACAAATAACACCGGACTGATTTTGAACTTAGTGGGCCTCTACAGTGGAGTGCAGCTTGAGTCTCATGGCACACCCAGCTCTGTGATGCACTTCTGGACTTTCTTCTCTGATTGTGGAAATTCACTGGGACGCCACCAAAAGTGGTGGTTGAAAATTGAATTAAATTCTGCTTGCTATTAATTCTGGGCAGCAATTCAATCGATTGTTTTTAGCTTCTGTATTCTAAGAGAAACATTGATGACCAACCAGATGAAAATCAGTCTTGTCCTAATTCAAACACAACTGTTTATTTCAAACTGCTAGACCATGTCCCTTATGAGGGGCAATATAAGCAACAAAAGACTAGATTCACTCTTATTATACTTAATCAGCGAGGATGTAGCTTGAGACCTACAGTACAGCTAGCTGGAACACACATCTGGGCATTCCACTCTTAGTTACAAATACTCACATGTACAGGATTAAAAGTGATGGTTGAATGCGTGAATAAATCTTAACCAATAGTACTCTGTCTGGGCCGACCATTTATTAGATTGTCTGAGTCATGGTAGACAAGGTGTGCCATATGCAAATCAGTCTTGACACCACCCCAGTATGACCCAAACTGAAAGGCCATGCCCCCTCTGAATTGGATTGCAAGCAGTGTCAGACCACTTTCAGCCTTATGAACCTCATCAATGAGGTGCAGTTTGAGTCCAATGGTACAGAAGGCTTGGGGGTCAATGGCTGCATATATCCCTCCCACTCACATAGATAGTACAAAAAATGATGGGTGGAATGGCTTAATTAATATTATCCACTATTAATCACCCTGGGCTGTATTAAAGACAATTATTTATATCTCATCTGTGGAATAACAGAAAGGGACCAATAATGTGCAAATTGCTCGTGGAGCTGCCCCAAAATGGACTTTCAGCCAAAATGTCTATTTCCCGTCTCAGTGAAAATACAATACCAGACTGGTTTCAGCCTTCTTGGGCCTCATCAGTGAGGACCAGCTTCTGTTCTGTGCCACAACAAGCATGGAAACCACATTTGGGCCTAGGTCTCCCACTTAGGGGGGTGCAATTAGACATAAAAAACTGAGATGGGTGGAATGCTTGAATGAATCTCAGTCACTGGTAATCAATCTGGTTTGCATTACAATGCATCATTTTCAGCTCATACACCCCATGAAAGACAGGGAGAAAATGTATGCAAATAAGTCTTGGCCCCTCTGCAAAAGAGAAAGACAAACAAGAACTCGTGGGAATGGCATTACAATCAGTATCAGACTAGTTTCAGCATTTTTTTGCCTCTTCAGTGAGGTGTCCCTTGAGTCAATTGACACTCTAGTCTTTGGGCCCCACATCTGGGCATTCTCTTCCTTCTTTCGAAGTCTCATTTGGAGAGTGCTAAAAGAGCTTGGCGAATGTCTCGATTAATCTCAGCCACTGTTAATCACTCTGGGCCACAATCCAGTCCATCAGTTATCTCTAGTTTGTATCTTGACAGACAGGGCCGACCGTATGCAAATAAACCTTGGCTGCACCACAGAAAAGGCAGTCCAGCCTGAACTGTAGGAGACAACCCCTATGAATGAAAACAGAAGCACCATCAGACCAGTGTGTTGATCTTCCTCAGGGAGGTGCAGCTTGGGTCATATGGCACAGCCATCTCGGGACCCAAGCCTGGGCATATCCATCTTACTAGGAAGAGTCACTTAGAAAGCCCAAAATGTGATGGGTGGAAAGCTTGAACTAGTTTCAGCCACTGGTAATAACTCTGAGCTACACTCCATTCTACTGAGTTTGGCTCATCAATCATATATTCAACCATATACAAATCAGTCTTAGCCTTGCCCAAAAAAGGACAGTTCAGTCTGAACTTCTGGGTATTGTTCCATCTGAACAGGAATGGAAGCACAAAAAGAGTAGTTCCAGCCTTAGTGAGTGTCATTTGTGAGGTGCAGTGAGAATACATGGAACATCAGACCAGTTTAAGCCTTATTCAGCCTCATCAGTGAGGTGTAGCGTGAGTCTTGTGGCAGAGAAGCTCGGGCCCATGTATGAACATTCCCCTTCTTAGAGATACACAATTAGCACAAAAACAAATGGGTGAAATGGTTGAATTAAACTCAGCCACTCAATCACTCTGGGCTGCATTTCATGCCATCGTCTTTATGCTCATATGCACCAGGACAGACAGAAACCCACCATATAGATCAGTCTTCACACTGCCACAGTAAAGATAGTCCAAAGAAAACTGCACGGACATGTCCCCTCTAAATGGGAATACTAGCTACAACAGTCCTGTTTCAGTCTGATTTACCTAAGGGTGATCCCCCTGTCAATTGACATAGTGGGCAAAAAAGCAATAGATTGGAAGGCAGCTCGTTGTAACTACCAATGCCTGGGAACAATCCAAGCATTGGTTCAAGCAAATGATCCATGTTTGTAACAGATTTGTAATGGAAAATAGTTTAAATTTAAAAGAAAACCATTATCTGAAGTTACAATAAAAAAAATTGCTAATCCTAAATGTTAGATTTGGGGGTCTCTAGTTGGCATAGGTAGGTACCTGTGACAAATAGGGACCCTTGCATCTAGTCAAGGTAAGGGGCTACACTCCTAAAATAACCCCTGCTCACCCCCTGGGTAGCTTGGCACGAGCAGGCAGGCTTATCTCAGAGGCAGTGTGTAAAGCATTTGTGAACACATACAGTAATACAGTGACAACACTACAGATGGACACCACACAGGTTGTATTTATAAAAATAGTATTTTTATATAGACTTAACACAAGACCAAACGACAAAAATCCACAATACTGTACTCAAAAATAGACTTTAAAATGTTATAAAATAGCTCAGTTCTCTCAAGTTGTAGATGCGACACTTTACTCTCAATGTACCTTGAATGCGTAACGCAAAGAAAACAAAAAGGGTCGCAGGGAAGGTGATGCGTCGGTTCCTTACACTCAGGGAGTGGATGCGTCGGTTCCTTACTGCTGCGCAGGGGAGTTGATGCTCACTTCCTTACTGTGTGGGGAGGTGATGCGTCGGTTTCTTACTGCTCTCCGGTGCGATGCGACAAGATGGCACCTTGATGCGATACTTTTCTCCGGTGCGATGCGACAAAATGGCATCTTGGTTGCGATGCGACAACGTTGGTGTGATGCGTGCACACCCGACGGCCGTGCGGCGACTCGATGATCTTTGGAGCCGCAACAGGCCCTGCGACGCGCTTCTCCGGTGATGCGACGATGTCCTCTGTGGCAGCGTCCCGCTTCTCCGGCGATGCGCCGCGCTTCGGCGATGCGATGATGACAGCGGCAGCGGCGTCTCGCTTCCTCGGCGATGCGATGACAGCGGCTGCGGCGGCGACCCGCTTCTCGTCGTTGCGTCGCGCTTCCAGCTCCCAGCGACACGCAGTCTCTCAGAAGGCCCAGCACAACAGCAGGCACTTCAATTCCCAGCAAGGGAATTCAGGGGGAGCTGGTTGGTGAAGTCTTGTATCCCTGAGACTTCAGGCAGGAGGCAAGCTCTAGTTCAAGCCCTTGGAGATTCTTCTTCAAGTTGATAGAAAGCACACTCAGTCCTTTTCTCCTTTCTTTGGCAATGAAGCAACCACTGCAGGCCAACCCCCAAACACACAGCACAGGGGTAGTCTCCTCCTTCAGCTTCCTGGTTCTTCTCCTCAGCAAAGGTTCGTCTTGATTCCCAGAAGTGATCTAAAGTTCTGGGGTCTGGGTCCCCTTTTATACACAGTTTCTCTTTGTTCTCTGAAGGCAGAGAGGCCTTTGCCTAGTCCAAACCAGTTCTGGTCAGTCCTGGAGCACTTTGTTGACAAGACTCCTTCTTTCCTTTCACAGTGCAGGCCAGGGACATCAGACACACCACAGGAGGTGGAGCCAGCATTGTGGAGGGAAGGCACAGCCCTATTCAGGTCCCAGGTGCAACTCCTCCCTCCTATCTGCATGCAGATCTCTCTATTCTGCCCTGTGCTGACTCACCCTGTCTCCTGGAAGCCCCCAGCCCCTGTCACTCAAACTCCAGACAAGGAATACACAACCTAGCAGAGGCAGGCTTGGATAGTTAGGCAAGAAAATACCCACTTTCTAAAAGTGGCATTTTCAAACACAGAATGTTAAAACCAACTTCACTAAAAGATGTATTTTATCATTCTGAGTTCAGGCATACTAAACTCGAATTTCTACCTAGTTCCCTGAGTCAGTTAGGATTATAAAATGTTATAATCTAACTGCCCATTCTGGCCTATGGGGAACAGGTAGCCTTGCAATAGTGAAAAACGAAAATGGATGTAATTCACTATTAGGACATGCCACACACATCAGGGCATGTCCTACCTTTTACCTACAATGCACCCTGCCCTTGGGCCTACCTTAGGGGTGACTAATATGTATAAAAGGGAAGGTTTAGGGACTGGCAAGTGGGTGCACTTGCCCAGTCAACATGGCAGTACCAGACTGCACACAGGCCCTGCAATGGCAGGCCTGAGGCACACTTTACAAGCTGCTCCGGTGGGTGGCACAACCCGTGCTGCAAGCCCACCAGCAGTATTGGATTTACAATCCCTGGGCACACGCAGTGCACTGTACTAGGGTCTGACAAGTAAACCAAACAAGCCAATCATGGAGTCACTAATCCATACATCAATTTATCATAGAGAGCATATGCACTTTAGCACTGATCAGCAGTGAAAAAGTGCCCAGAGTCATAAATCCACCAACACCATGTCAGAAAAAGACTAGGAGGAAGGCAAAAGTTCAGGGATGACCCTGCAAAAAGGGCCAAGTCCAACACAACCCCTTCCAGCCAAAAACGCAGGGTAGACCAATCACTACCTTGATGGGCTTCCCTGCTTTGGGCGATAGAACCTGGACCCTGGCCCACAACAGCAGGGGCATACTCCAGTTCTACGCCAATCTGAACCTATTGGAATCCCTCTGTCCATACTCTCAGGGCCCACCAAGCTAATCCATGGGGAACCCTTCTCCTCACCTGTGGACACCACCTGTGCAGCACCTAACCTTAACTTGCTCACAGGTGTGTCCCAACAGACAGACAGCAAGCCACAGTGGCCACTGACAGTGGTCAGGGATGAGACCCAGGCCTTATGCCTCTCAGGGCTCTCAAACCTCTGTGGCGTCAGAGAGCGGGGGGCAGTAGCCCCAGGTACTTGGCACCCTTTGTCCACTCTCCCTCCTGTCAGGTGAGGTATGACATCCTGGCACTGACCCACCAGCCCCTGGCCTGTACCCGGCGGCTGGACTGGAGACTGGGGTGGGCTTTCCCACACCCGGTCCTCCTCCTCCTCGTTGGGGCTCTGTACCCTCCCACCTGGAGTGGTACCCCCTTCCAGAATTGCCAGGGCACCTGTGGCAGGTGTCCTGCACAATTCGCCCACCAGTTCAGGGGTTCTATCCTGCAACTGGGATCCCAGCATAGGGTCTGTACCCTTAGACTGGGTAGAGGCCAGGGGTGAGGCTGTCCTCTCCCCGCCCCCCTTACTGGGGTCCTGCACCCTCCCACCTGGAGCGGTGCCCCCAGAAGACAAACTGGTAGGGGCACTGTTAGCAGCTGCCCCTTCCTCCAGGTCAGGGGGGACACCCTGAACCTGGCCCTCCAACCCAGGGTCTGTACCCTTAGGCTGGAGCTGTGCCTGGCAACCCAGGACATCCGGGAGGGTACACCAACCCCCCCAAGGGAAACACACTCCTCTAGAGTTGTGTAAGAATCTGCCTGGCACACCAGGACTTCCTGGGGAGCACGCATGCCCCCCCAGAGGGTAACACATCTCTCATGTGTTGTGTGACAGTCTGCCTGGCGCAGATCTCCCACCCCCTGTCCATCTGACAGTGCGTGAAGATCCCCCAGGACAGAAGTGGTGTCACCATGGTCATTCACCGGTGACTCAGCCCTTCTGGCTGGCCCCTTACCCACTGGTTCTTCCACTGGGGACTCTTTCCCCCTCTCACCCCTCACTCTGGACTTCTGCACCCTCCCAAGTGGAGCAGCACCGCCAGACACCAGAAACACTGGAGCTCCATTTACAGATGCTCCAGGTTCTCTAGACACTAGGAGATCCTCCTCGAATGGCCTACTAGTACAGCCTAGGTCCCCAACCTGGTGTTCCCTTAAAGAACCACCCAGGCCCTGAGACTGGGTTTCGGGCACCTTGGGACACGCAGCCCCACACTCACTCCTTCTCCGCAGAGACAGGACATGAGCCCCTACACCCCTCCCACTACCACTGGACCTAGCTGGGCTACACTGAACCTCTCCCACCACTCTGGGTTGGAAGACACCTGAGCCACTCCTCTTAGGGTCACTCCCCAATGCCTCTTCAGACCCTCTGGAATCCACCAAAAGGTCTGCCTCCATTGTGAGCTCCCTGGGGTCAGAGAACTCACACTCCACCAGGTGTTGGCATAGCTCTGGAACATAGAGACTTACAATATGCTCTCCCAAAATTGGATCACACAGACCCACCAAACTATCCTTCACCTCACCATCCAGTGCCTTGCACACGTACCCCACACCACTCTCCTGAGACTGGCAAGACAGTATCTGACTGTCTCTGTCACTCAACCCACACTCTTCTGGGCGGTCTTCACACTCACACACCAGGACTTCAACCATGGGGGAACCCCTCTCCCTGCACCTCTCATCTAGAGTCAGTAGAGCGTCCCTCCCATCACTAGGACTATGAACCCCTGGGCCAGATCCCCAATCTATCTCAGGGACACTGTGCACCACCGGAGCTACCTCATATCCTTGAACCTCCTGGTGTATATTAACCCCCTCCTTCAAGTCAGGCGCCACATCTCTCGGTGTGTGTACAACTCCCTCAGCACTAAAAAATTCAATATTGCTGCCACCATCTGAGCTGGATTCCACCTCCAACTCAGTCAAGCTCACTTCTTGAGCTTCACATATTTCTTTTTGCTGGGCTGAGACACTCATGGCCTCCAGCCTCTCGAGCCCTAAATCAAGCTCCCTCATTCTCAACTCATGCTCCATTTGCATCCTCTTTTCCTCTAAGGCTAACTTCTTCATCTCTAATTCCATCCCAAGCTCTATTTTCTTGCTCTCTATGTCTTTCTGACCATCCATTTTGAGCCTAGCTAGCACCAACTTATGCATCCTCTCCTTTGCTCTGTCCTCCAGCTCTCCTGGTGACAATCTCTTGGAAGAAACACTGCTGCCCGCCCCTGAAGGTGCTTTCCCTCCAGCTAGGCCCACTTGCCCCTCAAGCTGCCCATTTAAATCCTCTGCCTCCATTGCTGGCTCCTCAGGATGCTCACTGGCATTCCTAGATTCTACCCAGGCCCTCAGCGCCTTCTGGTATTCCTCTTTCCTGGTGAGGCCTTTCACAGAGATTTTAAATTTCTTGCACAAAGCTTTGAGATGAGGCACAGTGTAAGTATCAATTCTCTCTTCTTCCAAAACAATGTCTACAGATACTATGGATGCTGACTTGCTCATGGTAGCAAAAAGACTGGCAGTTCTCAGGAATAAAAAATAGAAAAGAAATTCCAAGGAAAAATCCTCTCAAAAAGTATGTGGTTGCGTTATGGTCTGCACTCACTAGTAGTGTATACCAATTACTGTATATGAGTCACAAATGCAAGTCCAGAATCCTCACCGCTGACCACCAATGTTAGATTTGGGGGTCTCTAGTTGGCATAGGTAGGTACCTGTGACAAATAGGGACCCTTGCGTCTAGTCAGGGTAAGGGGCTACACTCCTAAAATAACCCCTGCTCACCCCCTGGGTAGCTTGGCACGAGCAGGCAGGCTTATCTCAGAGGCAGTGTGTAAAGCATTTGTGAACACATACAGTAATACAGTGACAACACTACAGATGGACACCACACAGGTTGTATTTATAAAAATAGTATTTTTATATAGACTTAACACAAGACCAAACGACAAAAATCCACAATACTGTACTCAAAAATAGACTTTAAAATGTTATAAAATAGCTCAGTTCTCTCAAGTTGTAGATGCGACACTTTACTCTCAATGTACCTTGAATGCGTAACGCAAAGAAAACAAAAAGGGTCGCAGGGAAGGTGATGCGTCGGTTCATTACACTCAGGGGAGTGGATGCGTTGGTTCCTTACTGCTGCGCAGGGGAGTTGATGCTCGCTTCCTTACTGTGTGGGGAGGTGATGCGTCAGTTTCTTACTGCTCTCCGGTGCGATGCGACAAGATGGCACCTTGATGCGATACTTTTCTCCGGTGCGATGCATCAAAATGGCGTCTTGGTTGCGATGCGACAACGTTGGTGTGATGCGTGCACGCCCGACGGCCGTGCGGCGACTCGATGATCTTTGGAGCCGCGACAGGCCCTGCGACGCGCTTCTCCGGTGATGCGACGATGTCCTCTGTGGCAGCGTCCCGCTTCTCCGGCGATGCGCCGCGCTTCGGCGATGCGATGATGACAGAGGCAGCGGCATCTCGCTTCCTCGGCGATGCGATGACAGCGGCTGCGGCGGCGACACGCTTCTCGTCGTTGCGTCGCGCTTCCAAGCTCACAGCGACACGCAGTCTCTCAGAAGGCCCAGTACAACAGCAGGCACTTCAATTCCCAGCAAGGGAATTCAGGGGGGAGCTGGTTGGTGAAGTCTTGTATCCCTGAGACTTCAGGCAGGAGGCAAGCTCTAGTTCAAGCCCTTGGAGATTCTTCTTCAAGTTGATAGAAAGCACACTCAGTCCTTTTCTCCTTTCTTTGGCAATGAAGCAACCACTGCAGGCCAACCCCCAAACACACAGCACAGGGGTAGTCTCCTCCTTCAGCTTCCTGGTTCTTCTCCTCAGCAAAGGTTCGTCTTGATTCCCAGAAGTGATCTAAAGTTCTGGGGTCTGGGTCCCCCTTTTTATACACAGTTTCTCTTTGTTCTCTGAAGGCAGAGAGGCCTTTGCCTAGTCCAAACCAGTTCTAGTCAGTCCTGGAGCACTTTGTTGACAAGACTCCTTCTTTCCTTTCACAGTGCAGGCCAGGGACATCAGACACACCACAGGAGGTGGAGCCAGCATTGTGGAGGGAAGGCACAGCCCTATTCAGGTCCCAGGTGCAACTCCTCCCTCCTATCTGCATGCAGATCTCTCTATTCAGCCCTGTGCTGACTCACCCTGTCTTCTGGAAGCCCCCAGCCCCTGTCACTCAAACTCCAGACAAGGAATACACAACCTAGCAGAGGCAGGCTTGGATAGTTAGGCAAGAAAATACCCACTTTCTAAAAGTGGCATTTTCAAACACAGAATGTTAAAACCAACTTCACTAAAAGATGTATTTTATCATTCTGAGTTCAGGCATACTAAACTCGAATTTCTACCTAGTTCCCTGAGTCAGTTAGGATTATAAAATGTTATAATCTAACTACCCATTCTGGCCTATGGGGAACAGGTATCCTTGCAATAGTGAAAAACGAAAATGGATGTAATTCACTATTAGGACATGCCACACACATCAGGGCATGTCCTACCTTTTACCTACAATGCACCCTGCCCTTGGGCCTACCTTAGGGGTGACTAATATGTATAAAAGGGAAGGTTTAGGGACTGGCAAGTGGGTGCACTTGCCCAGTCAACATGGCAGTACCAGACTGCACACAGGCCCTGCAATGGCAGGCCTGAGGCACACTTTACAAGCTGCTCCGGTGGGTGGCACAACCCGTGCTGCAAGCCCACCAGCAGTATTGGATTTACATGCCCTGGGCGCACGCAGTGCACTGTACTAGGGTCTGACAAGTAAACCAAACAAGCCAATCATGGAGTCACTAATCCATACATCAATTTATCATAGAGAGCATATGCACTTTAGCACTGATCAGCAGTGAAAAAGTGCCCAGAGTCATAAATCCACCAACACCATGTCAGAAAAAAGGCTAGGAGGAAGGCAAAAAGTTCAGGGATGACCCTGCAAAAAGGGCCAAGTCCAACACTAAATATAAAACTTATTGGATGCTTAGCATGCAGAATTGTAAGAAGGAAAACAGGTTCAAATCAACTTTTTTGATAAATATCTGTGACCGTCACTTTGTAAATCTGCAAATCATAAATTGCAAATGTGGTAAATTAAAAGGTTTTGTGAATAAGGCAGACAACGGTTAGTTGTAATTATGACAGGGCATAACTTGTTGTCAGTGTGAATTATGTCTGTGTATTATACTTGTTTTTGGATATTGTACCATATATGTAGATAATATATGAAAAGTGCATTTTGACTTGGGTTTTTTAACAATTTTAGGCAGTCCCATATTTCTAGCCCTTTCATATTTAGGGCAGATTTACTAACATTTTCTGCATGGTTTGCATTACAAAAGTGATTCAAACTAGAGCAAAATGCTTATTTTGAATTCACTTTACAGCGCAAAGCATGTTTAGCACTGGAAAGATGTCTCAAAGTAATGCAAAGCATCACTTTGTGCAGCTTTGCATTACTTGCGTCAAGGGGAGCATTCTGTAGGGGGTACATAAGAGTTACTATGCAACCACCAATGTTTTTTACGCAAAGCCCTATCTACTAACAATAGTAGCGAGGGTTTTGCACCCAAAAATAATGCATCTTTGAGTCAGGAGTAAAAAAAGAAATGTTTTTTATTTCTCCTAATTTTTCTGACTTTGCGTGTGTGCTGCACTGAACAGCACACATTCAAAGTAGGAAAAGTTTTAAATTATATGTAGGCATAGTCCAGGCACCTTTCACTATGGCACAAAGGTCTGTGCATAGCGGTAGACAGTCTGGGCCCAATTCACAAAGGTAAGCGTAGACGTTTGGTCTAAACTTACGAGTACTATCTTTATGTCTGCCGAGTGCAGACATAAAGATGCTACTCATAAATGCCTTTTGTGAATTCCCAAAGTCGTAAACTAAGTTTACACCAAATGTCTAAGTTTACTTTTGTGAATCAGGCCCAGCCTGATTGTGTGCCAGTGCTAGGAAGACAGCAGGACAGTGCCATATGTTATAAGATATGGCGCTGTCCTACCCTCTCTCTCCCACACAGCTTAGCACTCCATGACAACTTTGTAAATCTGGGTCTTAGTGTAAACATTCCGAATACAGACAGAGAAATCCTAGCCAGAGGAAGGCTAATATAGTAAGAAAAGTTCTGCAGGAAAAGGTACAATGAAATGGAAACCGAAATCCATGATTTATACAAGAGACACATTGACAACATTCCTCTTTGTTTTATTTACAGAACAATAACATTTTTGAGATACAGAACAAGTGCAAATCAAATAAGTACTACGTATCACCAGCAATTGAGAGCACAGAGGAAAAGACAGCCTTAAGACCGGGTGCAGAACTAATTTACTCCATTAATGATACACCACCATGGTACCTCTGCATTCTACTGGGATTTCAGGTTGGTTTTCTCATGTTTACATTAACACATTCTCGGCTTCTCTGTTTACATTTTTGCTCTGTTAATTGTAATATTTTCTTGACAATCACATTCCAGAGTGTATAGGGCTTGATTTAGACCCTGGTTGTCCGTCAGTGTGGCGGAGGTCATACCCTCCGACACCCTGGCTGGTCTGCTGCCCACCAAACTAAGGGGCTTATTTACAAGCCCATTGCGCCACTTTTGCGTCACTTTTAACATGGGAAAAGTTACGCAAAAGTGGCGCAAGGGGCTTGTAAATCTGCCCCTAAGAGATTACCACCACCCTTGCGGTGATCTCTGTGCCTTCGCTGGAGTACTGTCACAGCAGCTCCATTGAAGGCACTGAAACTTTGGTGCATGATCGCCATCTTTTAAGTAGTCATGCCCCAAAATTATTTTTTTTCACTAGCAAATTCCAAAAGTGGTAGATTTTTTCTTTAAAAAAAACATAATGACACCCACACTCTCGGAGTCCCTCCTCGTGTGTTGGAGGCCATTATTTTATTTTCTGATCAAGACCATCAAGTTTTACCTGGCGGTGACAGATAGCTAAAAAGGATGTGAGACCATTTCCTCTACATGGGGCAGGTGGTCTGGTTGATGCTCTTACTAATATGAACCCTACTCCAATGGGCTGTTCTCCAACGTTGGAGCCAACAAGTCCTCGGAAAACTGACGGTTCACCCAACACATAATGGCGGGGCAGATCGAATGTTTGGCAGACAGGGCACTCAGTCACGTTTGCGTCTGAGTACCCTGTCTGCCAAATTTTAAATCAAGCCCTTAGATTTTTGAATCACTATCTTTCTGTGAATTATTTTTGTCCTGAGTACTGTTACAAATCAGTTCTTTTTGGTCAAAAATGTGTTTCACTTTGTGAATTGCCTTGTAGCTACTTGATCATCTTTTTAAGAATGAATTTGTTTTTAGAATGAAATCATTTTTGGCATTTTCTCTAAGCAAATAGTTTGTGCAAAATGGAGTAAACTTACAATTCACTACGTATTTAATTTTGTGCAAAATACATTAAATTTACTTTTATATAACTACTATATTTTCATACCCAAATTTCCATTAAGCTGCAGTTGTGATATATCTGTTGTACATTTGGTGTCAACTATGAGAATATAAACTTAGATCATTCTTTCTGGTGTTATATTACTTTAAAAATATGAGAGGAAGAATATGCTTCTTTAATGGTATGTGTGAGAAACTGGGTTACTGGTTGAAGGGAGTGAAACCTTACTCAATCAGCAACTACAGCCTTTGTCAGGCTTAGGCACTAGCCAACCCAAAATTAACCTGTGTTCAACCCTCTGGAAGCTTGGCACAGAGCAGTCAGGCTTAGCTTTGAGGCAATATGTAAATTATTTGTGCAACACTTCAAACAGTAACACAGTGAAAACACACCATGAGAGGATCCCACACCAGATTAGAAAAATAGAGTACTTTTTAATAAATAAAGCAAAACCAAAATGACAAAAAGACAATCATTAGAACCGGAGATATGCAAGTTTAATTATTTCAGAGAAAATAGCACCAAAATTCACTAAGTGGCAACTGTGGATATCTCGTTGTGCCGGACCGGGACAAAATCACAAGTTCAGGCAGACTGTAATGGAGCATGGGCTAACTACAGGGACCCACTTAGGTCTGCTGAACCTGCTACCTTAAATCCTAGTGGGCGGTCTGCGCGACATTGCTTTGGGAGACTTTACATTGTCTCGTCAGTTCCGACGAAGTTGTGCAGCGAGGCTTTGCATCGTTTCTGGTGAGCTGTGCCACATACCTTGGCAGGGCTTTGATTTGCTATGCATCACTTCCAATGAAGCTGGCAGATGTGCGGCGAGGCTTTGTGGGACTTCACGTCAGTTCCGATGAGGCTGGCAGCTGTGTGCATAGCATTTAGTTATAGGTTTTTCACATATTACATCTCTGTTTTTATGCCTGCTGTACACACTGTACGTCCCATATTAAAATGCGTTGTGGGTGAAGTGATTCCCTTATCTGGGTCAAAGACTAGCCATTTTGCAAAGAAGTACAAACTTCATGTCTTCTTCTGAGATGTAATTTCACTTTGCTGACTTGATCCCTGCAGCTGGTTGCCCCAAACTAAACAAATTGCACAGCAAGATGTAGTGGTTATCTTTTGTTGCTATCACCTGAGTAACAATGGTGAAACACAATGGCTGCAGATTGACCACCTTATTATCTCTTATCCCTATTGCAAAAACATCTTCTCTGGGACTTCTGGCAGCAGGAAAAGAAGATCGAGCTATGCCGCTCCCTCCTTCACAGTAAGTAGCTGCTGAGCAGTATTCTTACGAACCTTGGCAGCTCTGGGAAAACACCTGCTAGAGCACAGGACCCTCTTCCTAGGTATGTCCTAAAAACTTTGTTTGTCTTGCTATCTTCAGGCAATAAAATAATATCATAAATGAAAAATTATATACAAAATACACACATAGAAGGGCTTTTGGTCAGATCTTAGCCATCTTAGCCATCAGCCATTAACTCTATTGTGTAGTCAGTGACAGCGTTTTGCCAGAGAACATCCGGCTAAAAGAAAGTGCACTTCAGTGCCAGGGCTGATGTGTCAGTACTTTACTTTGCAAAACCCTTTTTCTTTCCATTTCTTATCCATTTTTATTTTTTTTAATTGTTTCTGTGTTTTAAACTATGTCTTTAGGTTGCAGTATTTCAAAGCCAAAAGTACATTTTCTTTTTGCCAATACAAATTATCTATTCTAATACACCTGCCCATTCTTAAGCCCCAGGGCTCCACTATTAAAATTATATAAAATGGTTAACTTATTTTTATAATTATAACTTCTATTTCATAATATAGCTGCCATGTTTAGGTATCATTTGTAGCATATGATAGCAATAAAAAAAAAAATCAGACTAGCTTGCCAATGATAGACCTATTGGTTTTACCAATGCTTGTTAACTCTGGCATGCCTGTGTCTGTTGAACAAATACCCCAGATAGGTTTATGGGCACATAAAACTGCAGCTTGTGGTTTTATATCATCAGCTTTTTGCTTTGCAACAGTAGCTGAGAATGTGTTGGTTTACATATATTGAGCAGAAGGCGTGGCGTAGCTCGGGGGAGGTGTAGGGGGGTGGTGTGCCCCGGGTGGCACTGTTTTTGGGGAGGCAGCGTGCGCAAGGTAAGTTTTCTTTTTTAAATTGTATTCTCTTTCATCGTCGTCTGTCACCTCCACCCCCGCTCGTCGTCTTCTGTCGCCTCCACCGAACCCCCGGCAAACTCAAGGATCACCCTGGGGGTCAAAAGCTCAAGCTACGCCACTGAACAGAAGTGAATTTGCTTTTAAATAAAATTCAGATCTGGCTGTGATTGGATTGGCACTCACTGGTTAAGAGCTGCAGGCTAGCTCTCAAACAAAACAGGGTAAAAAATGTGCCTGCCTAGCGGTGCCTGTTCTTCAGTGAGTTCAAAAACGTAATCATATATGTTTAATATATTAACATTGTGTACATTTTATTTTAAATTCAGTGCAACAGTAGCAGTTGCACTGAATTTAAATATTTGAGAATGCATTTGTCTTTAAAAATATTCTATGCTAAAATTTACAGCTGGAGTAGAGAATGTGAGGGATGTCATTGGGAATTTAAAAGTAGAATTTACTGAAATCATTCATTTTTAGTCATGTCTTATTGGCCTCATAGACGTCAGTTATGCATATCCTGAGTAGCAGCTGTTACGCTTGGTAAGCCTTATGGCACTCATTGCGCTACCTTTCTGCCCCAGTCACTCAAAGTCAGGAGAACAGCAGCAGGAAGAAAATGTAACCCATCCATTGTAAATAGAACACTATTGATAGGTATAAGTTAAGACAAAGAGTCACCGTTTTGATGTCAAAAGTGAGCAAATATTGTGTGATCTCTCGAAATTCCAGTGACTGGTTGTTCATAAACGACAATTTTTTTTACTACAGCCACTACAAAAGAGCCAGTACTGATTAAAACGATTTTCTCCATAGGCCGTCACTTTCCCCCACTAATTCCTCTCTGTCTAACTTCCGGGAATGGGCCTCATGCGCCTATAATAGCAAGTCCATCTCCTCAACGGCACATGTGGAAATACAATGATTCACTTCAGTGACAATGCTCTGTACTAATTCTCCGGTGAATGAGACACACCACACAGCTATTCCTGATTGAAGGGAAGAAGTTCTAGTGCAATAAATATTTGGCTTTAGACAAAGGAAAAACACAATTCAGTAATGCCAAGGCATTTTAGTGTACGTTTCTGCGCAGAGAGTTTTGGGAGAACATTACCTTTTAATTCAAGATCTTGATAGAGAGAGCTGATAAACACACAGCACTGGTACTAATTAAATCAGTATTTATCAGATGAAAAAAGAAGAAGAATCATTAACAGAATAAGTGCATGAAATGCTTTGGAATATGGACGAATAACTGAGGACATTAAAACGTTTTTTGAGTCAAGAATCACCAGGGGTTCTGGTCATATGCAGGGTTCCAAAAATAAACACAAATGCAGAGGCTCCAGATTTCAGACCAATTGTATTGGAATTAGATTTAATTTTTCCAACCATTCATGTCATGCAAAGACTTTTCGCTTCGAACAATGGTAAAAGAAATGTAACAATACATGCAAGATACATAGGAATGTTTAAGAAGTATTAGTAAATGCATTTAGTTTCGCCTATGTGATTAATAATAAGCTTTTTTGTTGTTGTAAGCTGTAGCTTGCTGAGTTGTTGCACAATATAAGTTACAGAAAGTCTGTTAAAGTGTTATGGCTTGCTGATGTACAAAAAGGCAATATTTTGTGCTGTTACTAGTGGAGGGCAAAGATAAAAAAAACAGGTACTTGATAAGTAGACTTGAAAGTGGTGCAACTATGGGAAGAATAGGTAAAGGGTGGATGAAAAACCATACAAGTACGGTGTAAGCGCTGTTTTTGCTAATCCGGAAAACAAGATGAAAAGGTGTTGTTGGATATTGCCCATTGTTAAGATAAACAAATCAAGATGAACTTTAAATTTTTCAAATGAGCATTTGAGCAGTTGTGCGATTTAAGTGAAAGAAACACACTGAAAGTGAGATTATTGTTTTATTGAGATGGGCAAGTTTTTATTTTTTATTCCTAATGTCTCTTCCAAAGTTTTTTTTAATTTTGCACTGCACTTTTTTTATTATTGCAAAAAACTTAAAGGTGAACATAAACTCTGAAACAATAATGAGCATATAGTAAATATTTGCACTTGCATTGTCATCGACATTGTGTTACTTATGCTTTACAATTTGTCTTTATTTGAACAGTACACTGTGACATTTTTAATTATTGTGATATATAGTTTGTATGCTGTAGCACATACTGTAGTTTTTTTCTAAGGCATTTGTTATAACAAGTTCCTTTGCCACTGCGCCTGCTGCACCATTAAAATCATGACCCTAGTGCCTGCTAGATAACTAAGCTTTGCCTGTTTTAAGAATGTGCATTTGGTGCAGTAGGTGTTGTTTATAATATATAGCAACAAAAACTACAGGAGGCTGTTTAAATTTCTTTAAACAATTCAAACCCTTTTTTTTTAGCAATTATTAAGCTAAAATACCAGGTGTAAAGCGGGCAAAAGTAGACAAAGCATTTGCCTGGTTTGAGATTGTGCAGTTGATGTTCTTTATACTATATAACAACAAAATTACAGGAGGCTGTTTAAATTAGCAATTGTTAAGCTAAAATGCTATGTGTTAAAAGTATGCAAATAAATATGCATCCACTGAAAGATGAAAGCCAAAATTCTCACTATTAGAAAATAACACCTACTTCAGTTTCAGAATATCGCTCTATCACCACGTTGCTTATTCATATGGCTAGCGGAAAATACAGCAAACAATATAACATGTTTTGGTGCTAGAACAATACAATCTGCACAGTAAAGGCCAGTCCGAAAAAAAGCCAGTCTTACCACCTACCTGCTTACTTAACAAAACGCTCAGCGTTAAAAAAGTGGAGAACACTCCCCAAAGAAGAAAAACAGCAGCACAAATCCCATACAGTCACCAAACATGCTTGCTCACAAAGACAAGCTTTGACGCAATGCACAACAATGTCCAGCAGCTGGAGTTTTCTAATTCACTGCTCTTGAAATTATACAGCATCCCTTCCAGGCCAGTCGAAGGAACAGGCTGCAATCACAAAGCTTGAGGAATACATTTAGAACGGCTCATGACCGTGTTTACAATCCAAGACTCTGCGGCAGTTGTCTGGTGCTGTACTGTTATACAGAAACTGTCCCAACTGATAAAGGAAGTTAAAACATCCCTTCAGAGCACCACGGAGTGTGCTCATGTAAAGCACTGCAATCACTTTGTTCGGGTTTATGTTACATAATGTGCCAACAACAAACACAGAAAAATGCAATTTTGTTAGTGGAACAATATCATAAAGAATATGAAAATTTGTTAAAAGTTCCACCAACTAAAGCAGAGTTAAACAAGAACGTTTTAAATGTGTGCAGCCAGAGGGAGATAAGTATTGGTAAACAATAAACGCTGTGCAGCCTTAACATAAGTAAAACAGTTCTACAACTATTGGGCCCGGTGCCACTGCACCTCCTGCACCATTCAACTCATGACCCTAGTGCCTGAATCATAACTTCACTTATCACTGTGTGCTTAGTAGTAAAATATAGCAATATTAGGTGTTTAGAGGAATTATGGCAACTTTGACCTGGTGCCACTGCACCTGCTGCACCATTCAAATCATGATCCTATTGCCTTCAAGGTAACTGCCCTTCTGACTGCCTATTTAGTAGTAAAATATAGCAACATATGGGGCCACATGTATCAACATTAGGAATATTGATTACTTAATTGTGATTTTCTGCGAATCGCAATTAGGTAATCGCTATTCCTAATGTATGGAACTCCTAGAGTTTCATTTAGTGATTCCTAGTGGGTCGCAAAATGGACCTACATCATTAATATTAATGAGGTAGGTCCCAATTTGCGACCCATTAGGAATCGCTAAAATCACGCTGATGGTGGCCTGCTGGGGTCAGCAGACCACTATGTCCGTGATTGCTTTTAAATAAAGCAATCTTTTTTTTTAAATGCAGACCATTTTCCTTAAACAAAAAAAGGTTGCGTTTAAAAAGAAAAATGAAATTTGTGAATTGGTTACCATCAGATTGAATCTGATGGTAAACTGCAAATGTTTTGGGACTGGTATTTGGTCGTAAAACATTCATATATACCCCTGCGATCTGGTATTAGGAAGGGACGCCCGAAACACACCCCTTCCTAATCTTGACTCACAAATCCATTTTGCCGTTCTATAACAGGTTACTGGATCGCAATCTAGAGGTTGGTACATTGGAAAAGCCTTTTTGCTTTTGCAAGCGGGCCGATCCTGTGAACCGGCCTGTTTGCGAACACAAAATAGCTTCATACATGTGGCCCTCAGAGTTTAGTGGTGTGCCTAGAGCTTTTTGTCCCAGTGTAACATCACCTGCTGCTCCATTGTAATCATGAGCCTAGTGTCTGCTGAATAACTGCATAGTCTGTTTAGTAGTAAAATGTAGCAATAGTCTGTGTTTAGTGGGGTCCCTAGAGCTTTTGGCACAGGTGCCACTGGCCCTGATGCACCATTTTAATCAAGCCTATTTTAACCGCAAGGTAACTGCACTTGTGACTGCCTGTTTAGTAGTAAAATATAGCAATATTTGGTGTTTAAAGGAGTTCTGACACCTTTTGGGCCTGGTGTCACGGCACCTGCTGTATCATTCAAAACATGAAACCATTGCCTGCAAAGTAACTGCACTTGTGATTGCCTGTTTAGTTTAAAATATAGCAAAATTTGGTGATTAGGGGGGTTTCTAGAGCTTTGGGCCCCAGTGTAACTTCACCTGCTGCACCATTCATATTATGACCCTAGTGCCCGCAAGGTAACTGCAAGTGTGACTGCCTGTTTAGTAGTAAAATATAGCAATATTAGGTGTTTAGTGGTGTGCGTAGAGCTCTTGGTCCCGGTGTCACTGCACCTGCTGCACCATTGCAATAATGAACCCAGTGCCTGCTAGATAACTGCGCTTGTTGCTGTCTGTTTAGTAATAAAATTTAGCAATAATCTGTTTAGTGGGGTCCCTAGAGCTTTTGATCAAGGTGCCACTGCACCTGATGTACCATTCAAATCCTGCCCTTTTTAACTGCAATGTAACTGCAATTGTGGCTGCCCGTTTAATAGTAAATATAGCAATATTAGGTGTTTAGAGGAGTTCTGTCAACTTTTTCGGCCCGGTGCCACTGCACCTTCTGCACCATTCAAATCATGACCCTAGTGCCTGCAAGATAACCGCATTTGTGACTGTCTGTTTATTATTAAAATATAGCAATATTTTGTGCTTAGAGGAGTTATTTTCAACTTTTGACCCCGGTGCCACTGCACCTGCTACACCATTTTATTCATGACCCTATTGCCTAGAAGGTAACTGCACTTGTGCCTGTCTGTTCAGTAGTAACATATAGCAATATTAGGTGTTTAGTGGTGGGCATAGAGCTTTTAGCCCCAGTGTCACTGCACCTGCTGCACCATTGTAATAATGACCCGAGTGCCTGCCAGATAACTGCACTTGTGACTGTCTGTTTAGTAGTAACATTTAGCAATAATCTGTGTTTAGTGGGGTCCCTAGAGCTTTTGGCCCGGGTGCCACTGCACTGATGCACCATTTCAATCAAGCCTCTTTTCACTACAAGGTAACTGCAATTGTAACTGTTTGTTTAGTAGTAAAATATAGCAATATTGGGTGTTTATAGGAGTTCTGACAACTTTTGGGCATTGTGCCACTAAACCTGCTGCACCGTTCAAAACATGACCCTATTGCCTGCAAGGTATCTGCACTTGTGACTGCCTATTTAGAAGTAGACTATAGGAATATTTGGTGTTTAGAGGGGTTCCTAGAGCTTTGAGCCCTGGTGTAACTGCACCTGCTGCACCATTCAAATCTTGACCCTAGTGCCTGCAAGATAACTGTGTTTGTGACTGCCTGTTTAGTAGTAAAATATAGCAATATTTGGTGTTTAAAGGAGTTATGACAACTTTTGGCTCCGGTGCTACTGCACCTGCTGCAGCATTTCAATCATGGCCCTATTGCCTGCAAGTTAGCTGCACTTGTGACTGCCTGTTTACTAGTAAAACATAGCAATATTAGGTGTTCAGAGAGAAAGATAACAAAATGTAAACAGTAAATGGTATGCAGCGTTAACCAAAAGAAAAAAGTTCGAACCACCAACGCGGATGGGAATGAGTAGTTAGGACTCGGGAAACTAATGGGAGAAACACAGAAAGGAGAATAGGCTACAAACCAATAGTTACGGAGGAAAGTAAACTGGCAAGCGTATGGACCAGTAAGAAGTGAACGTGTGTTGCAAGTCACTTTTAAGAAATTTTAAAAGCATTAGATTTCACAGGCGAAAGATAAAAAAGTTTACCATCTAGATTTGGATTATATATATGCATTACAGACATAATGAGCTAGTATGTTAACATCCTTTATGTGGGTACAATGGAAAGTATCAAACAGCATTAATCAGATTCGGACATAGAAAATGGAATTACATACTACATACATATTCCGACTAATTGAAATACATTTAAAATATAACTACTTTATGTAGAAATATCCGTATTATTTGACAACAAAAAGAGTCTCAATTATCTTGAACATAGTCCCAATGCTGGCAAATCTCTCTTTGAAATAGTAGCAAGAAGAAGGTTGCAAACCTATAGTACTGTAGAAGACATAGAAGATATATTGATGCTTTTTTTTACATCTGGTCAGGTAGAGAAAGCAAGAAGAGAGAACTATATATAATTTGAGCTCTCTTGACTCAAGGAATAAATTCACAAGTAACATAGAGACACATTAAATCAGCTTTTTGGATGGAAAGACTTCTTTAGGATATAGATGTTGGGCAATCAATATTTATTTCAAACCTACAGATTGGAGCACTATTTTTGGCTTTAGATTTTCATCCAGTACTATTGAAAGGGATGCTCCTGAAAGACAAATAATAAGATTAAAAACTGATAATTATAAATGAAAATAAGTGGGCTGAGCAAAAATGCAAGGGAATGAGGAAGAACTGATAAGAAACAATTAAAACATTGGAATGTGCTATGAGGTAATTGGATCTACAAAATTGGAATTTACTTTTTATGAAAATAAACAAACAGCAATAAAGCATGAAAAATGGTACATACCACAATTTAAACTGTGTGAGCTGCCCTTAGAATATCAAGGGGACTATTGACAATCATCACTATGTGTGGTTGAAAGCATTGTTAAAAAACTAAGTCACCTGTAACAGTAAACTTTGCATTTTTGCTACCAAATGCCTATGGGGGCTATTTTATGAGGGAATGATTAAATGCACTGTAAAATCATGGTGGAATAAATGAACATCATTCTAACATTAGAATAGATATAATAGAATAGAATAAATCAACAGTGGCCACCCATTTCAAGTTTAGCATAAGCCATCTCAATTATAGTTTTTGATATTATTGGTGAAGGGTACGGGGAAATATAATAGAAAGCATTTTTTCTTCAATGAAGAACTAATAAATCCAAGAGGACTGCCGCTTTGAGATTTTATTTTTGAAAAAAATAAGTTTTATGTACGACTCCTTCATGTTGACAGAGCCGTACATCAAACTTTACAAAGCATTGAGAGGAACTGCCATAAAAGTTTAGCGGTCACTTCTAAATTTGGTGGGTGGAGTAGTCCCGGCCTGGTGGACATTAAATCCTCCGCCAGGCCAACGGAGAATAATCTGTCTGCCAAAATTGATTCTGAGTTGTTAGAAATGGGGTCTCTAGTTGGCAGGGGCTTGCCCCCTGTCCAAGTAGGGTAAGGGGATTTCACAGCTAAGATAATCCCTGCTCACCCCCTTGGTAGCTCGGCATGAGCAGTCAGGCTTATCTCAGAGGCAATGTGTAAAGCATTGGCACCTACACACACAGTAACACAGTGAAAAAACTACAAAAAGACACCACATCAGTTTAGAAAATTAACCAATATTTATCTGAATGAAACATGAGCAAAACGACAAGAATCCAACAAACACAAACCAAGATATCACTTTTGAATGGTTCAAAACTATTTATTCCATAGGAAACTTTGGATGCGTGACTTTTGTCACAAAGTACCTAGGATGCGTCAAAATCAAAGACGAAAACAGGCACAGGGGAGATGAGGCACCAGAAAAGCAAAGCAATGCGTCGATTCCTTACTCCCAGGGTAGGCGATACATCAATTCCTTACTGCCAGGGGAGGTGATGCGCCAAATCCTTACTGCAGAGCAGTAGAGGTGATGAATTTGATTACTTACTTTCAGGGGAGGTGATGCGTCGATTCCTTACTGCAAGGGGAGGTGATGCATCGAATTCTGAACACGCTCCCCCGGTTCCTTACTGCTGGGCTAGTCAATGAAGAACTTGGTGCACGGGTGCGACGCATCGAAAATCTGGATGCGCTAGGTCGATGCGGCAGTGGCAAACCAGGCACTGCATCGATTTTCCAGCTGCACGGCAGGTGATGCATCAATGTCTTTAGATGCACAGCAGGGCCTGCATCGGAGTCGGAGTGCGTGCCACGAACATCAGAGACACAGTGCTCAGGACTCAGGCTATGGCAATCTTTCAGCCACACGGCAGGCACTACATTGATTCTTCGGCCTTACCACTGCGATGCACTGGTTTTTCAGCCTCACTGTGGTGTTGCGTCAAAGAAAACAGGCGCTGAAGGTCGATACCTCGATTTTCTCAGTCCTTTGCAGCAAAACCACCTCCAAGGGCCCAGAACTGGAGTTGGCACCACTTGGCAGGTGAGAACTCCCAGCAGAGGAGTTCAAGGGCTGCAGATGAAGTCTTTGATGGCCCTGAGACTTTTTGACAGGTGGCAAGCACACACAAGCCCTTGGAGAACCTTGGCAAGCAGGATGTAGAAAGCAAATTCCAGTCCTTTCTTTTCCCAAGACAGAAGCAGCAAGCAGCAGGCCAACACAGAAAAGCACACAGCAAAGTGGTAGTCCCTCCTGATGGCTTCTCTAGCTCTTCTTCTTGACAGAATGTCCTCTTAGTCCAGAAGTGTTCTGAAATTATGGTGTCACAGCTCCAGTATTTATAAAAGTTTCTGCCTTTGAAGAAGGCAAACTTCAAAGGAAAGCCTTGGTAGTGCACAAGACCCTGACTTTCCCTGACTTGGCTCCAGGCACACTACGGGGGGTGGAGACGGGGGGTGGACAGGCACAGCCCTATTCAGGTGTCAGTAACAACTCCTCCCACCACTGTAGCTCAGGAAGGCCCATCAGCCTGGTGATGGCCCATCAGGACATGCAGGGCACAACTCAGCTCCCTTTTTTGTGACTGTCTACAGGGAATGCACAAATGGCCTGTCAGTCAAAGTCAGATGTGGATTCCACAGGCATGCAGAGGGACAGAATGGTTAATCAAGAAAATGCCCACTTTCTAAAAGTGAAATTTGCAAATACGCAATTTAAAACCGAATTCACAAAAAAATGTATTTATAAATTGTGAGCTCAGGGACCTCAAACTCCAAATCTCTTCCGAATTGAAAGTTACACTTATAAGAGGTAACAAGGCAACTCCAATGATAGACCTTGCAATAGTGAAAAACAAAATTATCAGTATTTCACTATCAGGACATGTAAAACACACCAGTCCATGGCCTACCTTTCAAATACACTGCACCCTGCCCCTGGGGCTACCTTGGGCCTACCTTAGGGATGCCTTACATGTAGTAAAAGAGAAGGAAGGTTTGGGCCTGGCAAGGTGGTGCACTTGCCAGGTCAACATGGCAGTTTAAAACTGGCAGGCCTGAGACATGTTTGCAGGGCTACTCATGTGGGTGGCAAAAATAGTGCTGCAGGCCCACTAATTTAAGACATAAGGGGGTTGGCCCTAGGGCGGTTGGGTAGGGCCAAATTAACAGTTAAGCAACAAGGAGAGGACCCAACCGTCAATTTTCTAGTGCTGAAATGAATTTATCAGACTAGGGTCATTCGCTTATTCGAACGTTCTGAAGCATTTATTAGCTTTTTCTTTTTTAACTTTTTAAATGACACTTTTCATCTGTAAAGCATGTCTGACCATAAGACACACCATCTTCACAGTGATTTACATGTACTCAACAAAAATTATATACATCCAACTTAAATGAAAATACATTCAATATATACATAAAACATAAATAGTGAATACATTGAGGTTGAATCCAGTCAGTTTAGAATACAACAACCTATATTTAATTATACCGTGCTACTTTTGTGTATCAAATCAAAAGGTTGTTGGCTACTGGGTATACAATGCTAGACTACAAGGGCAATTCATTTTTACTTGCTCCCTGCAGTGAATCAATTTTTAGTGATTGATTTATCCCAGCAGTACTAGACGCCGATGCGTTTCGAGCCCCGTCCTAGTTATGGGGTTCTCCTCAGGGCCTTTGGACTGGATTTGTTCTGAACAGAAAGATCCAGAATATATATTAATTCGACTCTCCATTAGTTTTGCTCACTACATGTCTTTTTACTTAATTAGAGTGATTACCAGCACTCTTCCTGTGTTTGCAGTTCTTGCTAGTTCTTTTTGAATCCTTCTTATTAAGGTGCTCAGCCTATGGCTAAGGCAATTCTAAACACGGGGGAAAAACCATGGTTTCGCCTTTTATTTGGCCTAACAGTAGTTTGTGCAAATCTGGATATATTGCGTCGTTTTATTGACTTACTTCATTTGGATATTGAAATGTGTGGTTTTCTGTGTCCCACCATCTCAATTGTGCTTATGTATTCACTGGGGCACTTTTTTACAGGTGAATTTCCATTCTGTTCTTTGGCTTTAATGACTGTAATAGATCAATGAAACACGATGTCAAGTCTCTCCGTTTTGTGAGCCGCCGTGTGCGCTTAGTGAGGAACGAGCGTTTTGTCGTTTGATCGAAACATTTACATCCATTTACTTATAATAGACTTTTGCTCGCTTCGGGGGATCGTGTGCCAAACGATTGAAGCATTCCTGAAAGGAAAACATAACCGCGATGTAATCGCTACGTCTAAGGCATGTTGTGGGCTAATACTTTGTTTCAATTGAATCGGCATTTAACTCACTTCTCTTCCATGGTGACAGTTGGTATTTGAATTCAGGCTTGTGCGTCTGGGGCATGATGCAGGCCATTACATTGTATCTCTTTGCACAGCATAGAACTCACTTCTCTTTACTCGCGCCAAACCATATTAAGGCCCAGTCCGATCGTGCTTCCCCGGTGTAGTGAAGCCGATTTGACGGTCATTACATCGTTTTCTAGACTCATTTGCCACCGCAGTGGCTTGTGGTTTATGTATGCTTTTTGGATGGATTCGACCATTACGCTCTGATTTCTTGAAAACTGGTTGAGATGTTTTTGAATCACATAACTTATTGAAACTATTGTACTCAGGTTGATCTTACGTGAATTGTTTCGATATTTACTTTTATATCCCACGGGCTCTCTTCCTTGGTTATGGTGCTCCATGGTTTCTTGCACATCTGGTGGGTCTCCTATGTGCATTTGCATGAATATTATTGTGCGTTGGTATTCAACTCAATCAGAATGTTTTTCTTTAAACAAGGCATTTTAAGGAAAATTACGGCGTTGCAAAGTGGAGCATGCCATCAGGTGGTCTTAAACAGTGGGGCATATATTTTGGCCATCGATGGATCCCATCATGTTTTTCCAAATGCGGACATTTCATTCAATCCTTGGACTGTGCTGTTGAATTTAAGGATCAAATATGCTTCTTTTCTCAACAGTTAGGCCCACTAGTAGCATTTGATTTACAGGCCCTTTACTACGGTCTTATCAATAAATGAAATATATCAATCATGGATAAACTAATCACCATTACAATTTAGACAGAGAGCATATGCACTTTAGTACTGCTGAGCAGTGGTAAAGTGCCCAGAGTTCTAAAAACCAGCAAAAATAGGTCAGAATACCCATGTAGCACCCATAGCAAGCCCTCTGGATGCTAAGTAATCCAAAGCAGCACAAAGTGCTGCTTTGTGTTACTTTCAGGCAACTTTGCAGCTAAGCTGGAAAGTAAATGTCAAATAAACATTTTCCATGGATTTTGTGTCAGTTTTGAGATGACAACCCAGCACAATATGTTAGTAAATATACCCCTAGGAGTGCGTTCTAGCTAGGGCTAGGCCAGACCTTCAAACTGACTGACTCCAAGTTAGTGTTTCTATCGACTCTTACTTCTTGAAACTCATAAATAAAATGGTATGATAAATCAAGCTTTGGGGCCCTAAACAAGCCTGGTATGTGCCTTGTTTTCCTGCATGCTCTACTTTGGAAGGAGAATCATAAAAAAGCCTACATTCACTAGTTAGCCCCTCCTTGTATGAAGATGGCTTTCTGTTGCAGTAACCCCCCTCACTTTTTGCCAGACTACTGATGCACTTTGACTTGATGTGCTCTGGGACTCTGCCAATCAGGTTCCCAGGGTCTGTGTTCTTTCCCAAAAGTGTATCTTGTACCCCCAGTTGGCAACTCTCTGGCCACATGTCAGACCCTTGTAAAAGGTACCATGGGTACCAAGGGCACTGTGGCCAGGGAAGGCCTATAAGGGCTGCAGCACTTATTGTGCCACCCTTATAGGCCCTGTACCTTTACTCACACACACTGCCATTGCAGGCTGCGTGTTTTGGTGCAGAACAAAGTGAAGAGTCGACATGGCACACATCCCTGTGTACCATGCCTACAACCCACTGCCCTGGCATAGGTCAGCCACCCCTCTAGCTGGGTGCACTATACCAGTGGTGAGCGTACAGGTTCATGAGCCCTGTACCCCTACAGTGTCTAGACCAATTCTTACTTAAAGCTCAATCCTCAAAGCTTGAGGGGCGTCTCCAACTTGCACTCAATCATGACTTAAAATCAATTATTTCATTCTTCTCGAATGCTCAATGTGAGGTGCGTGAACGGCTCGTCCCGGTGTAGTTAGACTACACCGGGATGAGCCGTTCACGCACCTCACACGAGCACGGCTATATTTTGCAGACACTTTACGTAACGAGGAAAGCACTCGTGCCAAACGCGGTCACAAAAAACGCGGTCGAAAAAATCCCCTGATGAAGGGCAACAGCCCGAAATGCATTGGGTATGAGAGCATATGGAAAGCATTAACATATGAATGATATATATCGTCATGAATTATCAATGAACGAAACTTATGAAGAACAAAAAAATAACTCAATAATGAAATTTGCAAAGAATTCGAGAAGAATAGAATAATTGATTTTAAGTCATGATTGAGTGCAAGTTGGAGACGCCCCTCAAGCTTTGAGGATTGCGCTTTAAGTATACATTACCATCCTCATACTCAGGAGGATCAACCAATTTGCACCACCGACCTTCAGAGATTGATGTACCATATACCACAGGGAGTGTGCTCCTCTATCCATTTATTGGTTTGCATAGACCAATTCTTAGACATTGTAAGTGCAGTGATATGGTGCTGGGAGTTTGTCATTACGAACTCCACAGCACCATAATGGCTTTACTGAAAACTGGAAAGTTTGGTATCAAACTTCTCAGCACATTAAACCCACACTGATGCCAATGTGGGATTTAATGAAAAAATTCACTCAGAGGGAATCTTAGAGATGCCCCTGAAAACGACCAGCCTCTGGTGGGTTCCCTGACTAGTACACACCAGCCTGCCACCACGAGACATGTTTCTGGACCCCTGGGGGGAGCCTTCGCTCCCTGAGCCCAGAAACAAAGCCTTTCCTGGGCAGAGGTGGTCACACCTCCCCCAGGCCAGGAAGAGCCATCTGTGGCAGGGGAGCTTCAAAGGACTTTCTGCCTTTGTAATGCGACCCCCAGCCTATAAGGAGCAGGCCCCCTTCCTGTCTCCTCTCCTTTTCGGCGGGAAGACAGGTGGGAAAATTTACCACAGCCCAGAAGGTGTGCCCATCTCTGCCAACAACACCCCTCAGGTGGGGGAGGTGAGGTGAAGCCCACTCTTCAGTGCCCGCCATCTTGCAGATGGCAGGCACTCTCCAATCAGGATTAAGGATTGTGCCCACTCCCCACGTGTAGTCACCCTAAGGTCAGTAGCCCTTCGGCTACTGACCTTGAGACCCCTAAAATGCCCCCTAAATACAGTATTTAGGGGGCAGCCCTGAACCAAGAAGATGGATTCCCTCAACCTACGAAGAAGAAGGACGAGAGAAGACGTCCAGCAGAGGAGACTGTAGAGAAGAACTGACTTGGCCCCAGCCCTACGGCCTGTCTGCAGTATCCAGAGATCCTGCGCCAAAAGTCACCTTGTCCTGCAGCCAGGGACCTCCAGAACCCCTGGGAGGACTGACTGCCTTCAACAAAGACCAGATCTCCTGTGAACAGCAGCTCTGTTCAAAAGAAACTCCCAAGACAGACTCTGAATCTGCTGAGAACAAAGAAACCTGACGCCTGGAACCACCACTGCACCCAACGCCTACGGCCTGAATTCGGGTGGCTCACCAGTCCCAGCAAGGTCCCCCAGCGCTCCAGAGTCCGAGTCCACTGTGGGTTGACCCCTCCAGGACTTCCCGACGTTGCCTGCAGCCTCTGCACGGAGACCCCCCCAACCGTGAGTGGCCCGGTAAGGTGAATTCCGATCTCAAAAGACACCCCTGCATTCAGCTGCCCTGCACCCTGGAGAAGAGAATCCGAGGTGCACCTAAGTCCCCGAGCCCTCCAACTTACCTGCCCAGCTGTTGGTTCCTCCCGGAAGTCTTCCTGGTCCGAGTCTGCAGCCAAAATCCAAACCTGGCAACTCCCTTTGAAAACAACAGGGCACCAGACGCCAAAACAGCACCCTGAACCCGGTCGCCCCTGTGCCGCTGTGGGTGCACCTTGTGTGCAAAACTGGATCCTCCTTTGCCCTGAGCTTAAGGCCAGGAGCTTTGCTCCCACAACCTTGTGGCCTGCTCGTGAGCAGCCATCAACCAGAGGCCTCCTATCCCCCATTGGATAAGATTGGGCCTCAGCATTCTGCACGCGGCCGCCCTAGTGCCTCTGAGGGTGTTCTGAGAGTGCATCCTCGACCCTGGGGGAACCCTGGGTCGAACCCCAGAATACCAACTTCCACAAACAAGTACTTACCTGTAAACCGATAACTTCATTTCCTCCCATAGGATTGCATTGACTGCATTTCTTTGAAAAATCTTTTGTGTGGAGTTGGTTTGTATGAAAACTTGAAAAACTGTAAATTTACTAAAAGTGAATTACTTACCTTTTGTCTAAAAAATGTCTCAGTGTGATATCTAGGCATTCACACTGATTAGCAAAAGTAATCTAAAAAGTAACGTGCACAGTAATCTGTAAAGTAGCTAAATAGTAATTTTGAACTGTTGACTTACCTGTAATTCAACCAACTGCATTGGAACCTGCATTCAACTGTAAATCCAGATCACTAGCACTGGGCTTCACAGAGAGCTTACTCACAGTAAGGGATATGTTCAGATCCATTAAACAGATATTAGTCTTAAACGATTCGTCAGTAGATCTTAGTGCATTAGGCCATTGACTTTATTTCCAAAAGTGCAATTTCCATCAAATCCTTAGGCTCAGAGATAATATACAAGAAATTCTTATTCAGCACACTTTCATCTTTTCATTCTATTCCGCAGGTTACCAATATAATAAACATGTTAGACTACAAACCTGCCCATGTGTACATGAACAAAGGTAAATCGCTCAATCTTTAGAGAAAGGAACCAGACAGGGCTGGTCTCTAGCACCACTACAGTTAAACATAGCTTCTAACTTGTGGCAGCTGGAATAGATTAAAGTTTAAGCATTTATGTATTGTCCATGTAGGGAAACAAATGCAAAGAAATCATATTCGCTGACAAAGCCCAATTCATCAATCACACAGTAACAAGATCTAACAGGCATATTCAGCATTCTTTGGGCAGTGCTAACAAATTCAAGAAAAAAGGACAATGTTGCCATATTAAAGAAGTACTACTGTTCTCAATTCAAGTGATAAGCGTGTAAATTGACCCTCGGGACTGTAAACATTTGGGAATTTTATATAATAGGGCCCAGCAGCCATATTCTCACTCTACCAACAATGCATTAAAGATGGATTTTAATTTTTGTAATGTTATCTATGTAATAAAATCATGAACATTCACTCCATATGGTATGAAACACAACTGGAATTGTCAAAACCAATAGGTCCAGGTTTTATGCTAACACATACAAAGAAAAGCACGCACAAATGTGCAGAAACTTTGTTTTTTTGTCTCTGCAACCTGTCTCTTTCTTTACTTTCTCTGTCAAAACTGTATTTTTTTATTTTCCAAGGTTGCAATGCTGCATGGCATTAACACTGCATGTTTAAGGAATGAAAAGAGCAGCATGCAAGCTTCAGTAAATCATACCTACCGGTGGTCCAGTCCTTCTGTTGGGAGTCAGTTTATGTGCTTTTGTTTTGGAGTAGCTGTAATGGATCGAGAGGTTGGTTACGAAATGTGGACGTATCAAGGGGTGGTGGTGGTTACCCTGAGGGCTGTGAGTTTGGTCCTTCATAGAATTTCTCTTTAATTCCTGGAGGGATGTGTTTATGAGAATAGATACATGAGACAGTGGAGGAGGTTTGGCTGCTGATGTCATAGCCACAGAGATGGTAGGCATGGTATTACCAGTAAAGTCCCCAGCCATAGAAGAAGCTTTTAGGGCCTTCAGGGTCTCAAACAATCTGGTGAAGTTGGAGAGGATGACTCCAAAGGATTGGATCATGAATTGTCATTTTCATGCAGGGTTCTGATAACGAGATAGTAAAGCCTCATTATGAGGTTGGCAGATGCAGGTCATTGACCAAAATGCCAAATGTCACATCAACAAAATCGTGGCTCTCTAAGCTTATTTAGCTGTGGGAGAACTGCAAGCTTTTTGATGAAGGTGCCTAAGCTGGCTACATATTGGATACCTTTGAAAACCTTTGAAATGTTAGCCCATCTGCTACTGGGCTGCTCTCACACAGTGACCATCACCTTGACATATTTAAGACTGGGTGGACTTCGTTAATTTTCCCTTCATGGGTCTGTTGGAGCAGACTCCACACCTGAAAATTCAGGAATCCCCAAAATTCAAATCACTCAACATTTACCTCAGGAGGTTCTACTCAAGGGTTGATCCTGCACTAAAAGCACCCCTCCCCAACTTCAAACCCATTAGCCTAGCAGGGTATCAAATAGAGTAACTGGGGCCACTCAATAATTGAGTTCTAAATGAGAAAAAAGTTAAAGGGTTTAATAAAAATTTCAAAACCAAGCGGTACAGAATAAATGAATATTAGGAATGTCCAAATGGAAAGTTCAAAGTGGACAGAAATCAAAATTATTCGAAGTCCCAAATGAACAGCAACATCACAAAGAAATCGTTTAGGAGTCTCTAGGAGAGGAGGAAAGTCTTTTCTGTCAGAATTACAAAGAAAGTGGAGAAAATCTCTAGTGGAAAAGGAAGAATATCTGGCTCACACCCAAATCAAGGGATTCTCATACACAAGTCTTGCATAACAAATGAGAAGAAAAACAGTCTCATCATGGCATTTTCGAAAGTGGAAATTATTGAACAAATGAGAGTCCAAATTGTCTTTGTAAAGCCTATAACACTAGCCTATTTCTAAGGAAAACATGGAGCAGCCCAAAGATGTGCACAATAATTTGAAACATTACAAACAGTATTCCATAGAAGAGTGAATATTGCTAAACCCAGCAACCTTGAAAATGAGCTTCATTGAGAAGACAAGGAAGTTCATTTACATTACATGTACACTAGGAACACTTTCTATTACATTACTTTCTCTTCTGTAGAGCCTGTGGGAGAGAAAATTCACAGGGGAACAAGGTGAGAGGGGAAATGAGTAGGAGTGAAATGACAGTGCAGCATCAGAACAGCATTCATGTTAACAAATATGGTGTTGTATGAAAATGTGGCACAACTAAATCATGTTAATAAACATACTTCTATCAATCATTTTAAACTTGTTTCAACTCTAATATTAATTATTCAACATTTCTGTATTGGATCTGGAATAAAGGTCATTAATACTCAATATTAACTGTGACTCAAATCCATCATACAAAGAATTATAGATCTGAGCAGGGATACTTATAAGATGCCCCAGGGGCAATGAGTAAACCCTTGTGTAAGAGGCACTGATGTTTGTACACAAGCAAACTTCCATGTTAGAAGTTTGTGCAAACCAAAACTTCATGCTGCTCAGCCTATAAACACAGCAGCCCCTCAACATTTAGATCTGCCTTCAGTGCATCTGCTGCTTCGTTGGATGCACTCAAGGCACAGAAATCCCCACCAGCGGGATGGGATTCTCTAAATATGGTGGGTGGTTGTTAGACCTGTCATCCTTAAGGTGGTCTCGACCAAACTTTTCACCTTTTGCCTCCCCCCTTTTTGCTGAATTTTTTTGTTGGACTTAGGACTCTGGGCACTTTACCACTGCTAACCAGTGGTAAAGTGCAGGTGCTTCTACCCTAAAACATGGTGACATTAGCAGGTACTAGACTGGCATATTTAGTTTACTATAAGTCCCTTGTAAGGGGTATCCCATATACCCACGATCTGTACTCTAAATGCTACTAGTGGGCCTGCAGCACTGGTTGTGCCACCCACTCAAGTAGCCTTTCCAACCTGTCTCAGGCCTGTCAATGCAAGGCCTGTGTGTGCAGTTTACTGCCACTGCGACTTGGCATTTAAAAGCTCTTGCCAAGCCTTAAACCCCCCTTTTTATTACACATAAGTCACCCCTAATGTAGGCCCTAAGTGACCCTTAGGGCAGGGTGCTGTGTAAATAAAAGGCAGGACGTACTTTTAAGTTTTACATGTCCTGGCAGTGACAAACAGCTAAATTCATTTTCACTGCTGTGAGGATTGCTCCTTCCACAGGCCAGCACTGGAAATTACCTTATATACTTTAAAGGG
This sequence comes from Calotriton arnoldi, assembly GCA_963921515.1. Taxonomy (NCBI): domain Eukaryota; kingdom Metazoa; phylum Chordata; class Amphibia; order Caudata; family Salamandridae; genus Calotriton; species Calotriton arnoldi. The sequence continues at coordinate 286,543 of CAWUFW010011882.1, forward strand.
GTACTTCCTGATCAGAAAGGAGTAGCTGTGTCATGTTTAGTATCGTTGGAAAGGTAATGATAAACCCACTTTAATGGTAAAGTTGGATTTATCACTACTATTTTAGAAAGTAGACTTTTCTCTGCTCTTAACTTTGCTCTGTGTGCCTGCAGTCTATCTCCAACCACGTCTGGCCAGGGTGACAGCTATAATTTTGTGCATACTTTCTAGACACCCACAAACACAGGAAGGGTTGGATGCCAGGGGATACATCTGCATTCATCTATATAGTGATAGTCTTCCGGGGTTGAGAGAGGGAGAGGTGGTTCACACTTACATCTGAATGGGCTGTGTCGTGCTCTAACACATAGGGCTAATCTACCCCCAACCAATTATCTGGAGCCAGGACTGGTCTGAAAGGGACCATTGAGCACTTCCGAAGGCCCCTTTGAAGTCCCCACTGTAGGAGAGTAGGATCTGCTTCACAGGGGTACCCCCACTTTTTGCTGATACTTCACTGGTTTTCGACATTAGTCTGGCTGGGGCCCTGCTATTCAGAACCCCAGCCTAGCTGTTTCCTCTTTAAAAGGGTTTCCATGTGCCTTAGGCACATCACTGATTGGGATCTGGAGTGCCCTTGTAAGTCCCTAGTATATGGTATACTATGTACCAAGGGCATAGGTACCTCAGAGGCCTGCCAGGGGCTGCAGCATGTATTATGCCACCCCTGGTAGGCCATCCAAACTGGCACCACAGGTCTGCTACTGCAGCCTGGGTAAGGTGGTGCATGCACCCCTTGCTGTGGTATAGGTTACCTATATCACTAAATGCATACACACATATAAACCTATAAGTCACTCCTAAGGCAGGCCTTATCAATCCTGAAGGCAGAGTGCATGGTTCCTATGTGAGAGGGTGCCCCTGCATGAGCAGGGCCCCTTTGCAGCGTTCGGAGACCATCTCTGATGCTGTTTGTAGTGCAGCCTGACCATATACTCTTAAGCGCATTATATCCTCGCGGTAAAATGCTAACTTTGGAATGGCTGCACCTAAACATGTCGTGTTTGGTGTCAAACATCTTGGAATACTACCCCCCGCCAATTCTGGCGTCGGGGGTAGCATTCCACCCTTCTAGAGGGAAAGACATGTTAACCCTGACTAACCCGGTAACTTCTCTCCAGAGCCCTGGCATCACAAAATGGATGCTGCTGCCACAGACACGAGTCTGGCCTCCTGCTGCTGGACGAAACTCCGGCAGGGGAGGCCTGGACAATAGGTTTCCTGTCCCAGGGAGGTGTGACCACCTCCCCAGACAGGACAATGTGTATTGGGGCTGGGCGGGAGCACCATCTGTGTGCTTTGAAGTCCTGCACTGGGGGCACATTTGGTGTCCCTGTGCATACCCCAGTTCAAACCGGATCAGGGGCTTGCAGCCCCTGCTTTGGCGCGAACTGGACAAAGGGAAAGGGGTGTAGCCACCCCTCTGCCCTGACCCACCCATAGGTGGGGCCACAGAGTAGTCCAACCCCTATTTTTAGAATAAAGGTAGGAACCCAGTCCTTAGGACTTTAGATTATACCTGGACGAAACTCTGAAACAGAATCCTGGACCTTCGACGCTCTACTCATGATTAGAGGACTGAAGAATCTCCCTTGGGGTCAAGGAGTGACTCCCCTGCTTGGCAGGCACCAAAGAAGCATCTGTCCGGTTCGCATCACTGAAGCTCCCGTCGGACGCCGAAGTCATCGCATCACCAGAGGTGGATTCTCAGACTTCCCCGAGGCTACCCTGAGTCCCCAGCAAAGCTGAGGCCTGTGGCTATCGTGGGTGACGTGAGACTGTGACCCCTGGACACCGAGCACATTTGCAAGTGCACCATCTTCTGGGTCTCCCAAGAAGTCGTGCTTTGGGCTCCGAGAAGCCCTAGCCTCCAGCACCACCTGCACCGAAGATCACTGGCCCCCACTCCACGAGTGTCCTGTAAGCCAGCTCCACGTGCGGCGTCACGAGGCTCCTTTGCGGTCGCTAGCCCGTTGGCTAGTAGCCCTTAACGAAGGCCAATCTTTTCTTTACTTGGCAGTCTGGTTGCTCCAGGCCTGCCCTCACTTACCCTCGCTTTGTGAGTTCCCCAGACCTTGCTGGTCTGCATCATCGACAATCTACATCTTACTCGAGACTTGCCGTTGCCAAGGCTTGTTGGGTCCAATCGGGTCGCCGACACCTCTGCACTCGACAAACATCGAGCAACAGCCCGAATCCTGCTCCTGGTCACCGACAACGCCTCCCGGACCTTGTGGCTGAAGAGTCAAGACGACCGTCACCGAACCTGAAGCACTCGACATCGGTGGGCATCTGTCCATCGCCTCCCTGGTCACTGGCTAGTGACCCAGACTCTGTCCCCTCTGCTTTCAGGTTCTTCAGAACTCCGATCCACTCTTGGATCCACCCGGACACTTTTTTCCTGGTCGCCAGCAGTACTTTGCAGCAGATCGCCATAAGAACCGACGACGAAACCCGACCCCGAAAGGCACCTATGCACCCGGCTTCCCTGGGTGAGGTAACACGAGTACTCCGGTGCTCCCGTGGGTAGAGACTCTTCAAAGTCCTAGATCTCAAAGGGTTTTGTCCTAGTCCTCTTTTAAGTGTCCCTTTCCTCTATTTTCCCGATCCCGACTTTCTCCATAGAAGTTAACGGCGTATCGCGGTTGTGTATTTACACTGCACGCGTCTCCCGTGGGTCCCCTGTGTCACTACCTTGGGTGGTTCCTTGTGGTCCAAGCACTTCTAGAGGCTCTAGGCCTAGTGTCTAGTTCAGTCGTGGTTCGCATACCACTTTATTGGTATATGGTTTGGTACGCCCCTAGGGCCCAAACGTGTATTTGTGCTATTACTGTGATTTAAGATCTTATAACCTATGTATTTCGATCTCTAGCCTCATAAAGAGACTAGAGGGGTGTGTTTAGTAATAAATACATATATTTTGAATATATACCTGGTGTGGTGCTCTTTCATTTGGTCACTCAAGAGATTATAGACTGGTAAAACAAGCTGCTTTACATTCCTTCAAGACTTAGCCTGAAGGCTGCTCTCCATAGCTACCACTAGGATAGCTTTCAATAAGGTTGTCTTTAACCTACCTACCATAAGAGTCGATTTGGACTGGTGCACGGTGCCCACTATAATTAGTGGACAGCATATGCCAGGCCAACTTCTCACATTGGTGTGCAGCGTGTGGGATTCCAGCTTGCTATTGTTTTACCAGATAATCTCAATTGAATTGATCAACTGAAAACCACTAAAGGTACCTAAGGTACATATAATTTAAGCTTAGAATATCAGTAAGTTCTACTGAACTTAGAGTTGTGTGTTAAGGGATAGCACAACCCTTTCTACAACTCAAGAGAGTTTAGTAGGCCACACTAGAGTAGGTAGTGCATACACCACACCACACTAGTAATGTCTTTAAAAGCAGGATCTAGAGATGCCCTGCAGGAAGCCATTGAGCTTCCCCCTCCAAGTATGACACACTCCCATTCTTGGAACTGAGAGCTTTGTGTAACGTGAGGAAATTAAGGACAGGCCAAAGTCCCACCACCCAACACCTCCAGGAGTTGTTGGTGGCTTATGATCTTAGTAAGTCTTCAGAGACTGAAGGGGTAGGAGCAGAGGGTGGGCCAGCAGATGAGGAAGGGGCCAGGGGTACTACTACCCCCAGCCCCCTCTGAAACTGACCAGGAGGGTGACAATGACCCTGACCTGGAAAACCCAATCCCTTCTGGGGAAGATGAAGATGAGGATCTAGAGAACCACACCTTTGTCCCCCAGGAAGGATTATGAGTGTGCTCAGAAAGTCTAGGTCTCCCTCTCAGGAGTCTAACCACTCTGGCACCTCAATAGGGAGCTCTGTTTCTTCTCACAGGAGGGAATCCTCTCATGAGAGAAGAAAGAGACTGGTCCAGTATGAGGAAACTCAACTGGAGATCAGGAAGAAGCAATTGGCTTTAGATAGAGAATCCCTAGATCTCCTTAAAGAGAGAAGAAAGTTGGGACTAGAGTCCCATGGTGGCAGCCATGTCCCTAGAGATAGGGAAAGGTCCTATGACCATAGGAACCTGAGCAAGATTGTCCCTCCCTACCAGAGTGGGGATGATATCCACAAATGGATAACTGCCTTAGAGAGGGCCTGTAAAGTACAGAAGGTCCCTCAGGAGCAGTGGGCAGCAATCTTGTGGCTCTCCTTTGCTGACAAAGGTAGAGACAAGCTCCTCACTGTTAGAGAGGAGGATGCTGACAATTACAAGGTCTTGAAGAGTGCTCTTATTGATGGGTTTGGCCTAACCACTGAACAGTACAGGTTGAAGTTCAGAGACACCCAAAAGGCACAGACTCAAGACTGGGTAGACTATGTGGATTGTTCTGCCAAGGCTCTGGAAGGCTGGTTGATGGGCAGTAAGGTGTGTGACTTCTCAGGATTGTATAATCTGATAATGAGGGAGCAGATTCTTAATAACTGTCAAAACCAGCTGTTGCATCAGTACCTGGTTGACTCTGATCTGACCTCTCCCCAAGAATTGGGAAAGAAGGCAGACAAATGGGTCAGAACCAGGGTGAAGCAGAAGGTACAGAACCAAGGTGGGGAAACCAAGAAGCAAGATGCTAAGAACTCTGACAAGGGTGGGGAGAAGGGTAAAGATCAAAAGTCTTCATCAGGCCCCCAAAAATCTTCTTCTGGTGGGGATTCCCAGTCTACCAAGGGTAAAGGCCAAAGAAAACCATGGTGCAAGGTCTGTAAGCAAAAGACCCACTGGACCAGTGATTGCACCAAGTCCAAAGACTCCAGTCCAGCACCCACCAATGCCCCTAAGGCACCTGTTCCCCCTAGTACAGTTGGTGGAAGTGCTCCAGCAAAGGGTTTAGTAGGGTTCACCCTGGGAACTGAGTTGGGCTCTGACTTAGTCAGGGAACTGACTCAGGCTGTGTTAGTCTATGATGGAGGCATGGATGTGACCTCCACTGTGAGTCCCAGTAATCTGGGCAAGTACAGACAACAGCCTTTAATCAATGGACGAGAGGCTTTGGCATTTAGGGACACAGGGGCAAGTGTCACAATGGTGACACAAGACCTTGTGCTACCTGGGCAAGTTATACTTGGTGAAATGTACCAAGTGACCAATGCTAGCAATGTCAGAACAGACCATACTCTGGCAGTTGTTAACTTCTCCTGAGGAGGGGTAACTGGCCTTAAGAAGGTTGTGGTAAGTGCAAACCTACCAGTCGAATGCTTGCTTGGCAATGACTTAGAGACTTCTGCAGATGTGTTTGCTGTGACCAGGTCACAAGCTAAACTGTCTAAAACTGAACAGGCCTTGGATTCTGGAAGAATGGACCAAGTGCCTTCCAAGAGGAGGAGTAGTAGGGTTAAGGCAGTGCCTTCCCCTTGGCTCAGGAGGAAGATCAGTCCCTTGAGGGGATGATCTCAGCCCTGAAGAAGGAACTGTCCCAGAGGAACTTGAACCTGAACAGGTTGAGTTCTTGGGGACAGGGGGACCTTCTAGGGCAGATCTGAGCCAGGAGCAGCTGAGCTGCCCCTCCTTGAACCCCTCAGACAGCAAGCTGCTGCTGAGGCTGCTGGGAAAGCTAGTGGTCCCCATACAGTGTATTGGGATGATGGACTCCTGTACTCAGAGAGTAGAGACCCCAAGCCTGGTGCTACCAGGAGGTTGGTAATACCTTTGAAGTTCAGGGGCTTCCTATTGACCCTAGCCCATGATATTCCCTTAGCAGGACACCTGGGCCAGAACAAGACTTGGGACAGAATTGTCCCTCACTTTCACTGGCCCCACATGTCTGAAGACAGTAAGGAGTTTTGTCGCTCCTGTGTAACCTGCCAAGCCAGTGGCAAAGCAGGTGGCACTACAAAGGCCCCCTGATACCACTACCTGTGGTGGGGGTGCCCTTTGAGAGGGTAGGGATTGACATTGTTGGTCCCATGGATCCCCAAACAGCATCTGGGCACAGATTTATACTGGTGGTAGTGGATCATGCCACCAGGTATCCAGAGGCTATACCCCTTAGGACCACTACAGCACCTGTGGTGGCAAGGGCCCTCCTGGGAATTTTCTCAAGAGTGGGCTTTCCTAAGGAGGTGGTATCAGACAGGGGTGCAAACTTCATGTCTGGGTACTTAAAAGCAATGTGGAAGGAGTGTGGAGTTACTTATAAGTTCACCACACCCTATCACCCACAATGCAATGGTTTAGTTGAGAGATTCAACAAAACCTTGAAGGGCATGATTAAAGGGCTCCCAGAAAAGCTTAGGCGTAGATGGGACATACTCTTGCCCTGCCTTTTATTCGCATATAGGGAGGTGCCTCAGAAGGGGGTTGGTTACAGCCCTTTTGAACTTCTGTTTGGCCACCCTGTGAGGGGTCCACTGTGCTTGGTGAAGGAAGGATGGGAGTTACCTCTCAAGCCCCCAAAGCAAGATATAGTGGACTATGTACTTGGTCTCCGCTCCAGGATGGCTGAGTACATGAAAAAGGCAACCAAAAACCTTGAGGCTAGCCAGGAACTTCAAAAGGCCTGGCATGACCAAAAGGCTGTTCTGACTGTTTACCAGCCAGGACAGAAGGTGTGGGTGTTGGAGCCAGTGGCCCCAGCAGCTCTCCAAGACAAATGGAGTGGACCCCACACTATTGTTGAGCAGAAGGGTGAGGTCACTTACTTAGTAGACCTGGGAACACCCAGGAGTCCCCAAAGGGTTCTCCATGTCAACAGACTTAAGCCATATGTGGACAGGGCAGACATGGGCTTGCTCATGGCTACTGATGAAGGGCAGGAGGAAGAGAGTGACCCACTCCCTGACCTGCTCTCACAGAACCCTGACGATGGGTCAGTTGATGGTGTAGCCTTGGCAGGCAGCCTCACTACCCAGCAACAAACTGATTGCAGGCAAGTCCTCAATCAGTTTAGACATATGTTTTCACTGACACCCAGTCAGACCACCTGGTGCACTCATGAAGTGGACACTGGGGACAGTCTGCCTATTAAAAACAAGATTTATAGGCAACCTGACCATGTCAGGGACTGTATCAGGACTGAAGTCCAGAAGATGTTGGAATTGGGAGTGATTGAGCCCTCAGATAGCCCTTGGGCTAGTCCAGTAGTCCTAGTACCTAAACCTCACACCAGTGGTGGGAAAAGAGAGATGAGGTTTTGTGTAGACTACAGAGGCCTCAATGCAGTCACTAGGACTGATGCCCATCCAATACCCAGGGCAGATGAGCTCATAGATACTTTGGCCTCTGCCAAATATCTCAGCACATTTGACCTAACAGCTGGCTACTGGCAGATCAGACTAGCTGATGCTGCAAAGCCCAAAACAGCATTTTCAACCCCTAGTGGGCATTATCAATTTGTGGTGATGACCTTTGGTCTGAAAAATGCACCTGCCACTTTCCAGAGGTTGGTGAACACAGTTCTCACAGGACTGGAAGCCTATAGTGCAGCTTATCTAGATGATATTGCTGTCTTTAGCTCCACCTGGGAGGATCACCTGGTCCACCTCAGGAATGTTTTACAGGCCCTGCAAAAGGCAGGCCTGACTATCAAGGCCACTAAGTGCCAGATAGGGCAGAGTCAGGTTGTATACCTGGGCCACCTTGTGGGTGGAGGCCAGGTTCAACCTTTGCAGAGCAAGATCCAGACCATCATGGACTGGACTGCTCCCACTACCCAGACTCAGGTGAGAGCCTTCTTAGGCCTGACTGGGTACTATAGGAGATTTGTCAAGGGGTATGGATCAATAGTGACACCCTTGAATGACTTAACTTCTAAGAAAATGCCCAAAAAGGTTCAGTGGACAGTTAGCTGTCAAAAGGCATTTGATGACCTCAAGCAGGCCATGTGCACTGCTCCAATTCTGCAGAGTCCTGATTACTCCAAGAAGTTCATTGTTCAAACTGATGCATCTGAATTGGGGGTAGGGGCTGTACTGTCACAATTGAATAAAGAAGGTCAGGATCAGCCAGTAGCTTTTATTAGCAGAAGGCTGACCCCTAGAGAGAAATGTTGGTCAGCCATAGAGAGGGAGGCCTTTGCTGTGGTCTGGGCTCTGAAGAAGTTGAGGCCATACTTGTTTGGTACACACTTCCTGGTTCAGACAGACCATAAGCCCCTCTTATGGCTAAAACAAATGAAGGGTGAAAACCCCAAACTGCTTAGGTGGTCCATTTCCCTACAGGGGATGGACTTTACAGTGGAACATAGGCCTGGGAGTAACCATGCGAATGCAGATGGACTCTCTAGGTATTTCCACTTAGAACATGAAGACTTAACTGGGCAAGGTTAGTTTAATGTCCCTACGTTTGGGGGGGTTGTGTAGGAGAGTAGGATCTGCTTCACAGGGGTACCCCCACTTTTTGCTGATACTTCACTGGTTTTCGACATTAGTCTGGCTGGGGCCCTGCTATTCAGAACCCCAGCCTAGCTGTTTCCTCTTTAAAAGGGTCTCCATGTGCCTTAGGCATATCACTGATTGGGATCTGGAGTGCCCTTGTAAGTCCCTAGTATATGGTATACTATGTACCAAGGGCATAGGTACCTCAGAGGCCTGCCAGGGGCTGCAGCATGTATTATGCCACCCCTGGTAGGCCATCCAAACTGGCACCACAGGTCTGCTACTGCAGCCTGGGTAAGGTGGTGCATGCACCCCTTGCTGTGGTATAGGTTACCTATATCACTAAATGCATACACACATATAAACCTATAAGTCACTCCTAAGGCAGGCCTTATCAATCCTGAAGGCAGAGTACATGGTTCCTATGTGAGAGGGTGCCCCTGCATGAGCAGGGCCCCTCTGCAGCATTCGGAGACCATCTCTGATGCTGTTTGTAGTGCAGCCTGACCATATACTCTTAAGCGCATTATATCCTCGCGGTAAAATGCTAACTTTGGAATGGCTGCACCTAAACATGTCGTGTTTGGTGCCAATTCTGGCAGCGGGGGTAGCATTCCACCCTTCTAGAGGGAAAGACATGTTAACCCTGACTAACCCGGTAACTTCTCTCCAGAGCCCTGGCATCACAAAATGGATGCTGCTGCCACAGACACGAGTCTGGCCTCCTGCTGCTGGACGAAACTCCGGCAGGGGAGGCCTGGACAATAGGTTTCCTGTCCCAGGGAGGTGTGACCACCTCCCCAGACAGGACAATGTGTATTGGGGCTGGGCGGGAGCACCATCTGTGTGCTTTGAAGTCCTGCACTGGGGGCACATTTGGTGTCCCTGTGCATACCCCAGTTCAAACCGGATCAGGGGCTTGCAGCCCCTGCTTTGGCGCGAACTGGACAAAGGAAAGGGGTGTAGCCACCCCTCTGCCCTGACCCACCCATAGGTGGGGCCACAGAGTAGTCCAACCCCTATTTTTAGATTAAAGGTAGGAACCCAGTCCTTAGGACTTTAGATTATACCTGGACGAAACTCTGAAACAGAATCCTGGACCTTCGACGCTCTACTCACGATTAGAGGACTGAAGAATCTCCCTTGGGGTCAAGGAGTGACTCCCCTGCTTGGCAGGCACCAAAGAAGCATCTGTCCGGTTCGCATCACTCAAGCTCCCGTCGGACGCCGAAGTCATCGCATCACCAGAGGTGGATTCTCAGACTTCCCCGAGGCTACCCTGAGTCCCCAGCAAAGCTGAGGCCCGTGGCTATCGTGGGTGACGTGAGACCGTGACCCCTGGACACCGAGCACATTTGCAAGTGCACCATCTTCTGGGTCTCCCAAGAAGTCGTGCTTTGGGCTCCGAGTAGCCCTAGCCTCCAGCACCACCTGCACCGAAGATCACTGGCCCCCACTCCACGAGTGTCCTGTAAGCCAGCTCCACGTGCGGCGTCACGAGGCTCCCTCGCGGTCGCTAGCCCGTTGGCTAGTAGCCCTTAACGAAGGCCAATCTTTTCTTTACTTGGTAGTCTGGTTGCTCCAGGCCTGCCCTCACTTACCCTCGCTGGGTGAGTTCCCCAGACCTTGCTGGTCTGCATCATCGACGATCTACATCTTACTCGAGACTTGCCGTTGCCAAGGCTTGTTGGGTCCAATCGGGTCGCTGACACCTCTGCACTCGACAGACATCGAGCAACAGCCCGAATCCTGCTCCTGGTTGCCGACAACGCCTCCCGGACCTCGTGGCTGAAGAGTCAAGACGACCGTCACCGAACCTGAAGCACTCGACATCGGTGGGCATCTGTCCATCGCCTCCCTGGTCACTGGCTAGTGACCCAGACTCTGTCCCCTCTGCTTTCAGGTTCTTCAGAACTCCAATCCACTCTTGGATCCACCCGGACACTTTTCTCCTGGTCGCCAGCAGTACTTTGCAGCAGATCGCCATAAGAACCGACGACGAAACCCGACCCCGAAAGGCACCTATGCACCCGGCTTCCCTGGGTGAGGTAACACGAGTACTCCGGTGCTCCCGTGGGTAGAGACTCTTCAAAGTCCTAGATCTCAAAGGGTTTTGTCCTAGTCCTCTTTTAAGTGTCCCTTTCCTCTATTTTCCCGATCCCGACTTTCTCCATAGAAGTTAACGGCGTATCGCGGTTGTGTATTTACACTGCACGCGTCTCCCGTGGGTCCCCTGTGTCACTACCTTGGGTGGTTCCTTGTGGTCCAAGCACTTCTAGAGGCTCTAGGCCTAGTGTCTAGTTCAGTCGTGGTTCGCATACCACTTTATTGGTATATGGTTTGGTACGCCCCTAGGGCCCAAACGTGTATTTGTGCTATTACTGTGATTTAAGATCTTATAACCTATGTACTTCGAACTCTAGCCTCATAAAGAGACTAGAGGGGTGTGTTTAGTAATAAATACATATATTTTGAATATATACCTGGTGTGGTGCTCTTTCATTTGGTCACTCAAGAGATTATAGACTGGTAAAACAAGCTGCTTTACATTCCTTCAAGACTTAGCCTGAAGGCTGCTCTCCATAGCTACCACTAGGATAGCTTTCAATAAGGTTGTCTTTAACCTACCTACCATAAGAGTCGATTTGGACTGGTGCACGGTGCCCACTATAATTAGTGGACAGCATATGCCAGGCCAACTTCTCACACCCACTACATCAAAGGCATTTTGGGGTATATGTATGAGGGCTCTGGCCCTGTCAAAAGCAGAACATTACTGGACCTGCAAGAAACTCTGCTGGAGTAAAGGCTACTACACTAGGAGGATTGCCACTCTGCTGTATCTGACCGTTTCCACTAACTGCTGCCCTGCTTTGCTGTGCTGCCCTGCTGCCTGCTGGCCTCTGCCGTGCAGAAGAGAATCAAAGAACACCCTCTGAGTGCTTCCCAGGGCTTGCTGGCTTGTCCCCTCTGGTCCCTTAGGTCCCTGGAACACCAAAGACCTCGCTTTGACAAGGTTTATCTCCCTCTTTCTGAACTATAGCGCAGCGTGATTGACTTGCGTTCAGCGCGCTACGGTTGCTGCAGAAGAAACATTGTGACTTCAAGCTCTTCTCTCCACTATCAAAGACATTCGCTCCGTTCCATTGGATTATGCCTGGGACTACTGACATTCTGCTGGAGGGAGCACGGTGTCACATCACAGCCCTTGCACCTAGTTGGCCACGTGAGTGATTTGCTCCCCACCTAGTTGGCCACGTGAGTGATTTGCTCCCCACGCCAGCTGGCCAGTCAATGCTCAACACCACTTCACTCGTGAGTGCGTGGGGAACCGCGATCCTCTGACTAGCACTGCTATCTCCGATATCACTGTGGGTGACCCCTCTACTGTCATGACAACCAGTTACATGCTGGGAGTGCATTTCCCTGCAGCAGTAAGGACCCCATAGCTGTGTGCCTCTTCCCCGCCCGTGAGCCGAGCTGTGACACAGCATACCATGCAGCAGCCGACCTTGCAGACTCAAGATACCGTAATCTCTGATGGGGGCCGCCCAGTCTCACGAGGTGGCCTCACCTCTGTTGTGCACTGAAATATGTGAAGTTGCTTGTACTGGTGACTTATTACTTGTGTGGGGTTGGGCCCGGCGGTGGCCCAGGTTACTTTTTGTACAATCAGAGTCATCTGTATCTATCAATAAAGAAGACCGCGCTATTATCCCCAAGACTTAAAGGCTCTCCACGCACTCACCCAAAGTGCCACCTACTCCCTAGAGGGTGCACCTGCATTGTTTGTATCGGCATTACAGTATCTGTGCATGACGCTTTAGCTAATAATTTCCGTAAAGCATCTAATGGGCACAAGGACAATTCCAAAACAGTGATTATTCATTTAAACTGGTCAAATCTCTATCCCTCAACGTATTTATTAGCTCTTTGTAATTTTGGTCTTACTTTTATTACATAAAGAATTACTATTTATCTAAACCTGTGTGGAGTCTCTTTTTCTGGGGTGAATTCACTGTGTTGCTGTGTGTGGGTGTTGCACAAATACTTTACACATTGCCTCTGTGGGTAAGCCTGCCTGCTCTGCGCCAAGCTACCAGAGGGTGAGCACAGGTTATCCTTGTGTGTTTCTGACTTGCCCTGACGTGAGTGGTGGGTTCTCCTTGACTTGGGCGCATACACTTGTCAACCAGACGTCCCATTTTTAACAGTGATATTTTCCCATGGGAACAGAGGCAGGACCGCCACGGAATTTGGGGGCTGACAGGCCACCCACCAATGTCTAATGAAGTCACTATGATTTTTCCTGGAAGGGTTTTCGATTTTCAGACTAAAAAGAAAAAACATAGTCTATTAACACAGAAGAGTTTGTTCAGAGTTTTTAAAGACTGGTATTTCTGTAACTGATTAAGGTTTTTATCTTGGCAATCAAATCTCAGTGTTCGTGGTATTTGAGGGTAGTTTTGTATTAGGCCAGTGGATAAGTGAAGCTATATATATATATATATATATATATATATATATATATATATATATATATATATATATATATATATATATATATATATACACAAAAGAAAAAACGCATTTTGAATAGAAACGAGGTCCTAACTATAACTACCTACTGGCGACCGCCAGTAGGTAATATATATATATATATATATATATATATATATATATATATATATCTCAAGCGTCTTTATTTAGGCAGCAAGCAGGAATGAAAGCACAACACGATGCGTTTCAGACTTATCAAGTCCTTGAACACAGGCAGCTGGTTGAACAAATCAAATCACATTGCAGTTACTGGTTTAATAATCACATGATCTTCCACATCTCGCTCTTCGTGAGTCTCCGCATGATAAACACAATGCAATCTGTGATCAGTAGTTTGCAAAAATATATTACTCCTGAAATGGGTAAGTATATAACCAGCACAATTTATATTCATATTCCTGTTCGCTTAAACATACTTCGCCACGCTAGTTCCATATTGAGATCCAAAGTCACAGGTCTCTTGGCCCGCATATCGCGGTGGTCCAGTAAGTCCCACACAGCAGGATTGCTGAGTTCTGATAGCAGACCACGCCCCCTTTCTGCACCAGTCCGCAAACGCGACTCCTGGCACGCTCTTGGTTGGGGAATGAAGTCTCCTTCACTGCTGGGGGTACTTAGGCGCCAACTAGCCTACCTGTTACCTCCAGTAAGCCCCACACAGTGGGATTGCTGAAAGGTGGTCACAGGCCATGCCCCCTTTCTCCATCACTCCCTGTGGGACCCCTGAGCAGGCCTAGGGGGTCAGGGTGTTTCTACCCTGCCCCTTATTCTTAATTTTTTATATTTTTGACCTTTTTTCTTGTGACTCGGTTTAACCAAGTCACAAGATGGCTGCCAACACTTCCTGATTTGAAGTGTTGGCAGCTAATCAGATCGCAGGCTCGAGATCAGGAGGGTTTGCCCATCCTCCACGATAATTTTTATGTATCTGAGAAATCTTTGAATTTCTCAGGAACAACTGAGCGGATTTACACCATTTAACAAAAAGAGTGCACTCTGGACCAAGAGCTACCTTTCTGACAAATTTGGTGTAATTCCGTTCAGCAGTTCGGGCTGTAGCTGCGTCAACAGTTTCCTATGGAAATTAATATGGAGAAATAGCGTTTTGGGTTACCCCGTTTTTCTCGGCCCCCGCTTGACGAATCACCCCGAAACTTTAAACACAGCAGCTAAAGTGAGTGGGCCATTAGTTTTGAAACATTCGCAAAGATTCGTCAAACAGCGCCAAAGATATTGGCAAAAGAAAAAATGCTTTTTGAATAGAAACAAGGTCATAACTATAACTACTTACTGGCGACCGCCAGTAGGTAATATATAGTCACTGAAAAAAACAAAGGTTATAGGAACGTTATAGTTAGTCTCAGGTTCCACTCATACAAAACCAGTGAAATTAAGCAGTTATAGTTAGCTGAACTAACTAGAACTCGCGCCCCTGAAATGCACTGCTTATGACCTCACATATTACATCACTCATGACATGGTCAGTATCATCACTGATGACATCTCAAATGACATCACTAATGACACCACTGATGACATCATCCAGTGACTGAGTGTTTTTAAAACGTTTGTGAGTGTTAAATATATATACAAAGGTATATTGGTAAATCAGTGGGCGAATGAGTGCCTGTCTGTATGATTCAGTGGGTGTGTGACTGTATAAGTGAGTGATTAGGCGCCTCAGGGAATGTATGGGTGAGTGAATGGTTGTGGTAATGTTTGTATCAATCTGTCAGTTGGTATCTAAGTGACTGTATGGATGTGTGAGTGGGCTCATGAGTGTCTGTAGTGGTGATTGATAGGTTGTCTGAGTACCTGTATGGGTGTCTGTGTGGGTGGGTGAGGGTGTGTGTGACTGCCTGTATGGATGAGGGAGTGGGTAAGACAGTGGCTCTATGGGTTAGTGAGTGTATATGAGGGGCTGTATGGGTGAGTGAGTATGTGTATGGCTGTGTAGGTGAGTGGATATGTCAGTGGTATAAAGGTGAGTAACTGGGTATTTGAAAGGCAGTGTAGGTGAGTGATTAGGTATATGAGTGACTGTATGGGTGAGTGAGTGAGTGAATGTGAGAGTGGCTGTATGGGTGAGTGTGTGCTTGTGTGAGTGACTGTATAGGTGAGTGAGTACATGCAAGTATTTGTATGAGTAAGTAAGTAGGTGTGTGTCTAACTGTATGGGTGAGCAAGTGGTTGTGTGATTGACTGCATGGGTGACTGAGTAGGTGTGTGAGTAACTCTATTGGTGACTGACTCAGTATGTGAGTGGCTGTATGGGTGTATTAGTGAATATGTTAGTGGCTGTATTAGTGAGTGAGTGGGTGTATGAGTGACGGTATGGGTGAGTGAGTGGATGTGTGTGTGTAGATCAATTAATCAGTGAGTAAGTAATAATATGGGTCTGTGAATGGGTTTGTGAATGGTTGTGTGAGAGTGGGTGTATGAAAGGTTCTATGGGGGTGTGAGTAGATGCGAAAGTGATTTTGTGGATGATGTCATCCGCGCTGTCACTGACCATGTCATTAGTGATGTAATATGTGAGGTCATAAGCTGTGCATTGCGGGGGTGCGAGTTATAGTTAGCTCAGCAAATTATAACAGCTGAATTTCACTGATTTTGTACGAGTGGAACGGTTTAAATTTTTTTTAATGAAGCCCCGGGGAGGTGGCAACCCCTGGGGCTGTGGTGGGGTCCGTGCGGCCCCCACTTTGTTTATAGATGAAGCCCCTGGGAGGTTGCAATCTCCGGGGCTTAGAAGGTCTAAGAGCCCCTCGTTTATAAAACTACAAGCCTCGATGAGATGGTGGTTTGGGGGGGCAGCGAGGGAGGCCGATATGGCTTTATTTTTATTTTTTTAACGAATCCCCAGGGAGGTGGTAGTCCCTTGGGAAATATTGAGCCCCCCTTAGGGAGGACTGTGTGCCCCTCCCTCCATTATAAAAAAAATACCCCCGGGACCTGGCCCACCCAGGGCGGATAATGAATGAAGCGCAGGAGCCAGTGCTTTGCTTTAAAAAAGAGTTTTGGCCGCATCCACGGATCCCGCTGAAAAGTTTTTTTTAAATTCTTTTGGGCCCATGGGGGTCCCAGTGGGACCACTCCAAGAGGCCTAGGGTGTCAGGCTATTCCTACCCAACCCCTTTTCTTTTTTTATTACATTTTTTGTGGGTCACGGTTCAATCCAGTCCCAAGATGGCTGCCAACACTTCCTGGTTGAAGTGTTGGCAGCCAATCAAATTTCAGTAACATTTCAGTAGGTTTTTGGGCGACCAGATATCTATATTTTTTAAACATCAAATATCTCTGCAACTACTGAACGGATTCACACCAAATCACAAAAAGCACGGTTTCTGTACCAACATCTACCTTTCTAACAAATTTGGTGAAATTCCGTTCATCGGTTCGGGCTGTAGTCGTCTTCAAAAAATGAAAATTCCCTGTAGACTTAATATGGGGAAAATGCATTTTGGGACCCCCTTTTTTTCTCAGCCCCAGCTTGACAGATCACCCTGTGACTTTCCACACAGAAGCGGAACCAAAAGGGGACGTTTTCTAAAAGTTCGTGAAGATTTGTCAAGCGGTGCCAAAGTTATTGGCAAAACAAAAAGCGCTTCACCTATGGAAACTTTGGTCCTAAATATAAGTTCCTACTATATAGATATATACAGATGTAATATTAGGATTTAGGGTGGGAATGGGTTTTTGGGTGGTAAGGGATTTTTTTAGGGTTTAGGTTGGGTATGGGTTTTTGGGTGATAACTGCTTTTTTAGGGTTTAGGGTGGGTATAGGTTTTTTAGTGGTAGGGGATTTTTTAGGTTTGAGGGTGGGTATGGATTTCAGGTGGCAAGGCAACCTTTAGGGTGGGTATGGGTTTGTGGGTGGTAATGAATGTTTTAGGGTTTAGAATTTTTATTTTTTTGGGTGGCAAGGGATTCTTTAGGGTTTCAGGTGGGTATGGGTTTTTGAGTGGTAAGGGATTTTTTAGGGTTTAAGGTGGGTCTGGTTTTTTGGTTGGCAAGGGGATTTTTTGTGTTTTGGGTGGGTATGGGTTTTTGGGTGGGAAGGGATTTTTGGGGTTTTAGGGTGGGTATCTGTTTTTGGGTGGCAAAGGAATTTTTAGGGTAGGTATGGATTTTTGGGTGGTAAGAGTTTTTTTTAGGGTTTAGGATGGGTATGGGTATTTGGATGGTAAGGGATTTTTGGCGGTTTAGGGTGGGCATGGGTTTTGGATGGCAAGGGAACTTTTAGGGTTTAGGGTGGGTATCGGGTTTTGGGTGGTAATGTTTCTTTTAGGGTTTAGCATTTGTATGTGCTTTTGGGTGGCAAAGGATTTTTAGAGTTTATGGTGGGTATGGGTTTTTGGGTGGCTAGGGAAATTTTAGGATTTAGGGTGGGTGTAGATTTTTTTAGGGTTTAGGGCGGTTATGGGTTTTATGGGAGGCAAGGGAATTGTTTTTTTTAGGTTAGGTGTGGGATTTTCAGTGGCAAGGGAGTTTGTAGGGTTTAGGGAAGGTACTGGATTTTGGGGCAAGGGACATTTTATGGTTTAGGGTGGGTAAGGGTTTTTGGGTGACAGGATTTTTTAGGGATTAGGGTGGGTGTGTGTTTTTGGCTGGTAAGGGTTTTTTTAACGTTTAGGGTGTGCATGGCTTTTTGGGTGGCAAGGGAATTTTTAGGGTTTATCGTAGTTGTGGGTTTTTGGGTGGTAAGGTATTTCTTAGGGTTTAGGGTGGGTATAGGTTTCTGGCTGGCAAGGACATTTTTAGGGTTTAGGGTGAGTATGGGTTTTTGGGTAGCAAGGAAATTTGGGGGTTTAGGGTGGGTATGAGTTTTTGGGTGGTAAGGGATTTTTTAGGTTTTAAGTTGGGTATGGGTTTTGGGTGGCAAGGGAACTTTTAGGGTTTAGGGTGGGTATGGGTTTTTGGGTGGTAATTAATTTTTTAGGGTTTTTTGCTTGTATGGGTTTTGAGTGGCAAGAGATTTTTTAGGGTTTAGGGTGGGTATGGGTTTTTGGGTGTCAATGGATTTTTTAAGCTTTACGGTGGGTATGGGTTTTTAGGTGGTAAGGGATTTCTTAGGGTTTAGGGTGGGTATGGGTTTTTGGGTGGCAAGGGAATATTTATGGATTAGGGTGGATATGGGGTTTTGGGTGGCACAGGAATTTTTAGGTTTTAGGGTGGGTATGGGTTTTTGAGTGGTAGGGGATTTTTTAGGTTTTAGGGTGGGTATGGGTTTTGGGTGGCAAGGGAACCTTTAAGGTTTAGGGTGTGTATGGGTTTTTGGGTGGTAATGAATGTTTTAGGGCTTAGAATTTGTATGTTTTTTGGGTGGGAAGGGATTTTTTAGGGTTTAGGGTGGGTATGGGTTTTTGGGTGGCAATGTAATTTTTAGGGTTTTGAGTGAGTATGGGTTTTTGGGTGGTAAGGGATTTTTGGTGATTTAGGGGAGCATGGGTTTTGGGTGGCAAGGGAACTTTTAGGGTTTAGCGTAGTTGTGAGTTTTTGGGTGGCAAGGGAATTTTTAGGGTTTAGGATGAGTATGGGTTTTTGGGTAGCAAGGGAATTTGGGGGTTTAGGGTGGGTATGGGTTTTTGGGTGGCAATGAATTTTTTAGGGTTTAGTGCTTGTATGGGTTTTAAGTGGCAAGAGATTTTTGGGTGTTTTGGGTGGGTATCGGTTTTTGGGTGTCAATGGATTTTTTAAGGTTTAAGGTGGGTATGGGTTTTTAGGTGGTAAGGGATTTCTTAGGGATTAGGGTGGGTATGGGTTTTTGGGTGGCAAGGGAATATTTATGGATTAGGGTGGATATGGGGTTTTGGGTGGCACAGGAATTTTTAGGTTTTAGGGTGGGAATGGGTTTTTGAATGGTAGGGGATTTTTTAAGTTGGGTATGGATTTTGGGTGGCAAGGGAACCTTTAAGTTTTAGGGTGGGTATGGGTTTTTGTGTGGTAATGAATGTTTTAGGGCTTAGAATTTGTATGTTTTTTGTGTGGCAAGGTATTTTTTAGGGTTTAGGGTGGGTATGGGTTTTTGGGTGGCAATGTAATTTTTAGGGTTTTGAGTGAGTATGGTTTTTTTTGTGGTAAGGGATTTTTTAGGATTTAAGGTGGGTATGGGTTTTTGCGTGGCAAGGGAATTTTTTGTGTTTTGGGTTGGTATGGGTTTTTGGGTGGTAAGGTATTTTTGGGGTTTTAGGGTGGGTATAGGTTTTTGGGTGGCAAAGGAATTTTTAGGGTGGGTATGGATTTTTGGGTGGTAAGAGTTTTAGGGTTTAGGAAGGGTATGGGTTTTTGGGTAGTAAGGGAATTTTGGCAGTTTAGGGTGGGCATGGGTTTTGGGTGGCAAGGGAACTTTTAGGGTTTAGTGTAGGTATGGGTTTTTGGGTGGCAAGGGAATTTTTCAGGGTTTAGGGTCGGTGTAGGTTTTTGAATGGTAAGGGATTTTCTAGGGTTTAGGGTGGTTATAGGTTTTATGGGAGGCAAGGGTGTTTCTAGCATTTAGGGTAGGTGTGGGATTTTCAGTGACAAGGGAGTTTGTAGGATTTAGGGTGGGTGTGGGTTTTTGCGGGAAAGGGACATTTTATGGTTTAGGGTGGGTATGGGTTTTTGGGTGATAAGGTATTTTTAGGGATTAGGGTGGGTGTGTGTTTTTGGCTGGTAAGGTATTTTTTACGGTTCAGGGTGTGTATGGGTTTTTGGGTGGTAAGGGAATTTTTAGGGTTTATCGTAGTTGTGGGTTTTTGGGTGGTAAGGTATTTCTTAGGGTTTAGGGTGGGTACAGGTTTCTGGGTGGCAAGGGAATTTTTAGGGTTTAGGGTGGGTATGGGTTTTTGGATGGTAAGGTATTTTTTGGTGTTTAGGGTGGGTATGGGTTTTTGGGTGATAAGGGCTTTTTTAGGGTTTAAGGTGGGTATGGGTTTATGGGTGGTAAGGGATTATTTAGGGTTTAGGTGAGTATCGGTTTTTGGGTGGCAAGGGAATTTTGGGGGTTTAGGGTGGGTATGGGTTTTTGGGTGGCAAGGGAATTTTTAGCATTTAGGGTGGGTGTGGTATTTTCAATGGCAAGGGATTTTTTTAGGGTTTACGGTGTGTATGGGTTTTGGGTGGCAAGGGAAATTTTATGGTTTCGGGTGGGAATGGGTTTTTGGGTGATGAGGGCAGTTTTAGGGTTTAGGGTGGGTGTGTGTTTTTGGGTAGTAAGGTATTTTTGAGGGTTTAGGTTGGGTATGGATTTTTGGGTGGCAGGGAATTTTTGTTTTTTTTGGAGGTTATGGGTTTTTGTGTGGGAAGGGAATTTTTTGGGTTTTTGGAGATTATGGGTTTTTGGGTGGTAAGATATTTTTTAAGGGGTGAGGTGGGTATGGGTTTTTGACCATGAAGGGAATTTCTAGGGTGGATAAGGGTTTTTGGGTGGCAAGGGATTTGTTAGGGTATAGGGTGGCAAGGGCATTTTTAGGGTTTAGGGTAGGTATGGGTTTTTGATTGGCAAGGGAATTATTAGGGGTTAGGGTGGGTATTGGTTATTGGGTGGCAAGGGAATTTTTTGTGGTTTTTGACTAGCCTATATTTTTGCACTTGTTGATGAATCTTTACAAAATATTCCTAAAAAAGTGTGCCGGTGATTCCAGCTGGGCGATACAAAAGGGGATAATGGACGGAACGTTTGAGCCAATCAAACACTCACCCCCAGTCAACTGATCTGGGTTTAATCCATCATCATTCTTTAGCTCACTCCACCACCCCAGTTCAGACATGGCCATATGCAAATCAGTCTGACCCTGTGCCTCATAGGAACAGTCCAGCCTGAACTGCCAAGCCATGTCTTCCCTGGACCGGAAACAAGCATCCTAGACCGGTTTCTGGCATTTCAGCCGTCATCAGCCAGGCTTGCTTGAATCCAGTGGCAAAGTGAGCAAGGGACCCACGTCTGGGCATACCCCCGCCAACTTAGGGCGACCAAAGCGATACAAAAGGGGATGATGGACGGAACGTTTGAGCCAATCAAACACTCACCCCCAGTCAACTGATCTGGGTTTAATCCATCATCATTCTTTAGCTCACTCCACCACCCCAGTTCAGACATGGCCATATGCAAATCAGTCTGACCCTGTGCCTCATAGGAACAGTCCAGCCCGAACTGCCAAGCCATGTCTTCCCTGGACCGGAAACAAGCATCCTAGACCGGTTTCTGGCATTTCAGCCGTCATCAGCCAGGCTTGCTTGAATCCAGTGGCAAAGTGAGCAAGGGACCCACGTCTGGGCATACCCCCGCCAACTTAGGGCGACCAAAGCGATACAAAGGGGATGATGGACGGAACGTTTGAGCCAATCAAACACTCACCCCCAGTCAACTGATCTGGGTTTAATCCATCATCATTCTTTAGCTCACTCCACCACCCCAGTTCAGACATGGCCATATGCAAATCAGTCTGACCCTGTGCCTCATAGGAACAGTCCAGCCCGAACTGCCAAGCCATGTCTTCCCTGGACCGGAAACAAGCATCCTAGACCGGTTTCTGGCATTTCAGCCGTCATCAGCCAGGCTTGCTTGAATCCAGTGGCAAAGTGAGCAAGGGACCCACGTCTGGGCATACCCCCGCCAACTTAGGGCGACCAAAGCGATACAAAAGGGGATGATGGACGGAACGCTTGAGCCAATCAAACACTCACCCCCAGTCAACTGATCTGGGTTTAATCCATCATCATTCTTTAGCTCACTCCACCACCCCAGTTCAGACATGGCCATATGCAAATCAGTCTGACCCTGTGCCTCATAGGAACAGTCCAGCCCGAACTGCTAAGCCATGTCTTCCCTGGACCGGAAACAAGCATCCTAGACCGGTTTCTGGCATTTCAGCCGTCATCAGCCAGGCTTGCTTGAATCCAGTGGCAAAGTGAGCAAGGGACCCACGTCTGGGCATACCCCCGCCAACTTAGGGCGACCAAAGCGATACAAAAGGGGATGATGGACGGAACGTTTGAGCCAATCAAACACTCACCCCCAGTCAACTGATCTGGGTTTAATCCATCATCATTCTTTAGCTCACTCCACCACCCCAGTTCAGACATGGCCATATGCAAATCAGTCTGACCCTGTGCCTCATAGGAACAGTCCAGCCCGAACTGCCAAGCCATGTCTTCCCTGGACCGGAAACAAGCATCCTAGACGGGTTTCTGGCATTTCAGCCGTCATCAGCCAGGCTTGCTTGAATCCAGTGGCAAAGTGAGCAAGGGACCCACGTCTGGGCATACCCCCGCCAACTTAGGGCAACCAAAGCGATACAAAAGGGGATGATGGACGGAACGTTTGAGCCAATCAAACACTCACCCCCAGTCAACTGATCTGGGTTTAATCCATCATCATTCTTTAGCTCACTCCACCACCCCAGTTCAGACATGGCCATATGCAAATCAGTCTGACCCTGTACCTTATAGGAACAGTCCAGCCCGAACTGCCAAGCCATGTCTTCCCTGGACCGGAAACAAGCATCCTAGACCGGTTTCTGGCATTGAAGTGCCGGGGCAGAGGTCAAAAAAAGTGTGTTTCCCATGCTAATTACCAAGAGTCTTTAGACACTCCTGCACCCCGAACCGCTGGACAGAATTACACAAAATTTGAGAGAAACGTAGATTCTGTTCCGGAGATCGCACTTTTTCTTATTTGGTGTAAATCCAATCAGACGTTTTTGAGATATTATAGGAAAGAAAATTTGTATATCTGGGTGTTTGTGGTACTTTTGTAGTGCCTTATTATATATGTGTAAAACTCATAAACTTTTAGAAAACACTAACAATCACTGGATGATGTCATCAGTGATGTCATTTGAGATGTCATTGGTGATGTCATGAGTAGTGTCACTGACCATGTCATGAGTGATCTAATATGTGAGGTCATAAGCAGTGCATTGTGGAGGCATAAACTATAGTTAGCTCAGGTAAATATAATTGGTGAATTTCACGGGTTTTGTACAAGTGAAGTCTGAGCCTAACTATAACGTTCTTGTAACCTTTGGTTTTTTTCAGTGAATTTCTATTTTTTTTTTATTCTATTGCCTAAGTATAACAACCTGGTAACATTTGTTTTTTTCAGTGAATTTCTAAGGTATTTTTTAACGTTAAGTAAGATTCCCATTGCAATGCACAGTGGGGGTTAAACGCAGGGCCTGGCATTGTGCTGCTCCCACCCAAGCTTGCTGCTCCTGCCCCCCCTCCTCGCCAAGCATTGTCCAAGTCCATGACCCTGCTACCTCATTACACCCGTTTGTGGTTATTGTTTTGCCACTGCCCTTCCTGCCTGCCCTATACAGTTAGCTTGCTGACCCATCTGTTGCCTGAGTCCATGCACAAGCCGCCTCCCTCCTGCCCTGCATGGTCTGATGTGCTGCCACTACCCTCCATTAAGCTTAATGTCCCTGCCCACTCCCCCTGCCCTCTGTTGCCCAATTCTATGCCTCATCATTGCCCTCCTGCTTAGCCTCTGTGCTTAGCTTGCTACCCCTACTCTCCTTCCACTTGCCCTCCGATATCTTTGTGCATGCCCCTGCTCCCTCCTTTATGCCCACCATATTCTATGGACCTGCCACATGTCTATTTACTCTGAGTGTTCTGTTGAGCTGCCACTGCCCCTTCCAACTGCCTAGAATAGTGAGATGGGTGCCGCCTGTCCCTGCACCTCCACCCTGCACGTCCAAGTTCCATGCCCCATCCCCTCTCTCCTCTCCTCCCTGGTCCAATTTTCCTGCCACTCCCTTCTACCCTCCACGCTCTGTTTTGCTTCAACTGCTCCTCTTTCTTGCCCTGCATAGTCTGTTGTGAAGCCCCTTCCCCGGCCCTCTTTTGTGTGAGTCCAGCCCCTACACCTCCCTTCTGTCCTCCATGGTCCTTTGTGCATTCCCCTGTCCCCTCCCTCTTGCCCACCATGGCCGTTGTGCTGCCACTAAACATCCTGCTTGCCATGCATGGTCTTCTGTGCTGCCACATCCTCTCCCACCTGCCCTGTGTAGTCAGTTTGCTGCCCCTGACCCCTTCCCGCCTTTCCTCCAATGTCCGTGTGTATGCCATTATAGTATCACTGTTGTCTTCCATGGCGTGTTGTGCTTCCAGGGCCCATCCCTCCTGCCCTCCATGGTCAGCTTTCTGCTCCTGCCCCCTTGCCCCTGGCCTCCGTTTTCCGTGTGCAGACCCCTATCCCTTCCCTCCTGCCTTGTCTGGTCCTATGTCATGCCCCTGTCCCCCCTGTCCTTCATGGTCTGTTATGCTGCAACTGTCCCTCCTGTCTGTCCAGTATGGTCAGCTTGCTGCCCTTGCCTCTTTGCCCTCTGCTCTCTGTTGTCAATGTGCATGGCCTTGTCCCCTCCCTATTGCTTTCAATGGTCTGTTGTGCTGCACTGCCATCCCACTTGCCCTGTGTGGTGTATTGTGCTGCTACAACCCCCGCTGTCTGCTCTGCGAGGTCAGTTTGGTGCCAATGCCCATCTTCCTCCTCTCCTCTCTTATCCAAGTCCAAGTCTCTACTTCATTCCTCTTGCCCTCCGTGATCCAATGTACCTTATTTGCCAACATTTTGAACTTAATAAGAGGGAGATTTTGAAAAATAAAACCTGGGGAATTGATTTTCCCCATTGACTCATAGGAGACAAATAAAATAAAGCCCTCTTGGGCGTAAAAACATTGTGAGTGTCCTGCCTGAGTCAGTTTGGTTGTACTGCCACTGCCTCTTCCTTCTGTCCTCAATGGTCTTTCATGTTGCCACAACCTCTTTTGCCTGTACTGCATGATTGGTTTGATGCCCTTGCCCCCCTTTTCTCTGCCCTCCATGGTCCCTTGTGCTGCCACTGCCCCTCCCGCCTGCCCATCGTGGTCAACTTATTGCCTCTACACCCTATTCCATGAGAGGGTCTTATTCCCAGAGAAATTATAGTTAGTGCTCTAAACAACTAAAATGAGGACATATTTTCTGAGTTCTCAAATAGCGACAAAGCACTTTGAAATAGTTTGCTATCTTTATGTTTTTTTATACAGTTGATCACTTGATTATTTGTTACACTTAAGGGAGAGGATGCGGCATTACGGCCAGATCTGCAGACTTTGCAACTGGGGAACCAGGTTCGAGTTTCAGAGTCAGCTCAACATCCTGTAATTCTGGACAAATCAATCAATCTCCCCATGCCTAAAAACAAAATTAATGAGCCCTTGAGTAATGATGCTCATGTAATGCACTCCAATACTTCCGGGTTCAAGTCTGTGCTATACAATACTGCAAAAAAACACAAAATAATAAGTGTTTTTACACTTCTGACATTGGGCTATACTTGAGCTACATTAAGGTGATATTTGTGCTATATTTTGGCTCTTTTTTCTCTAGTGGCCATCTTGGGAGACTTAGCTGTAATGTAGCTCCCTAATTTCCTCATTTACTGCAGTATCCTCAGTAGAAAATGCTTCCAGTTGTCTACTTCCATTCTTTCAAGATGGCGTTCAGATGTGCCACACTTTTAAAATTATTCAGAATGTTAGCACTCTAGTTGCTCATTAGAACACTATAGTAAAGCTGTTGATCACCAGGGAGTTAACTGGCAATCTGCTGCTTGTGTTGAAAGTGCATGTTTCAGTCTACGTGTAGGAATGTTTTAATGAAATAGAAGAGGAAGATATTTGTGAACTCACTTAAAATGTGTCCTAATTTTTCTTTCTACAGCCCTAACCATAATTTCTACGACAAACTGAACCCCCTCATTTTTCTCCTTACTAAATTAAATGTTTTAAGTTCTGCCAGTTTGATTCAATCAACATGGCTTCAAATGTGCCATAGTTTTTTCATAAGTAACACTGTTAGCGCTCTAGTTGTTCTTTAGAACACTCTGGGAGGCTGCAGAAGAACACAAGGGAATCAAATGACAGGATGCTCCTGTTGGAACTGCATGATTTACTGAGAATGGCAGACTTCATTACCATATGGCTGAGAAACATAGTGTGAATTTACAGAAAATATGCTCTGCATTTTAGCTTCTGGAGCACCTTCCATAACCTCCATGGGAAAATCATGAGAAAAAAGTTCTCTCAAACATGATTCATGAAATCCCAGCAGAAGACTTTTTCAAAATGTAAAATCACCTTAGAACACACCACTATCCTTAAAATTTGTACAGCACCATCAACAAATGATATATTTTGTAACTAAAATGTGTTATCGCCGTTTATACGTTCTCCTTTTTGTGACCCTCAAAACCTACCATTCGCTACAATGCATTTCAATGGTGTGCTATCCTGTATATTGATCTCAAGATGGCTGCCAACACTTGCTGGTCGAAGTGTTGGCAACCAATCAAATTTCATTAGGTTTTTGGGCTATCATATATCTATATTTTTTTAAATTAAATATCTCATACTACTGAACGAATTTACACCAAATCACAAAAAGTATGCTTTGTGGACCAACATCTAGCTTTCTGCAAAATTTGGTGTAGTTCCGTTCAGCGGTACGGGCTGTAGTTATGTCCAAAAAATGAAAAATCCCTGTAGACTTAACATGGGGAAAACGTGTTTTGGGACCACACTTTTTTTTCTGCCTCGGCTTGACGGATCACCCGAAAACTTTCAACATAGCAGCTGAGCCAAAAAGGGGACTTTTTTTGTAAATTTTGTGAAGATTCGTCAAGTGACACCAAAGTTTTTGGCAAAACAAAAAACTCTTTTGCTATGGAAACTTTGGTTCTAACTATAACTATAACTACCTACTGGCCTAATACAAAACTACCCTCAAATACCTCTCCATCCTTTATTTTTGCAAATTAGGTCTGGGGTTGACAAATCACTGTGTTGATTGTTAGTGACATAAACTCCAGGAGAAAGCTAAAACTGTCTTTACCAGACCTATTTAGGATGTACGATCAGCTTTATCAGAGTGGGTGAGTATAAGAAACTTTATCCGGGGGAGGGCCTGATTCACAAAGGGACTTATGACTCGTAAAATTATGAGTGTGGATTCTCCCATTGGGGCGGTATTTCCGTGCTGCAGTGCTCAGTGTGGAGATTACTCCTTGAGTGTGGAGACTCTGCACTCATAACTTTACGAGTCATAAGTGCCTTTGTGAATCATGCCCAGAGTTTGTTAAGCAAATATGCTTTACCTAGCAAGAAAAGGCTGGCAAGAGTATATTGCTTTCTGTCATCATGCCAAGTCGAGCTTCATTGTGGAAAAGTATAGCATTTACAGTTGAACCATCAATGCTTTGGCCAAAGGAAGCTTTTCACAATCTATGAATGTGCTTACACTCTTTGATGAAGGCAGCTGAACAGACTTAATTTTCTGCAGAACCAGCATCATATATTTTCTATAATTTATGCCCTCTAAATAGATAAATGTGGGCATTGCAATATTTTGCAAAACACAGAGAAAAGACATTAAGACATCCTAAATCAAGGCACACAGTTTTCCAATATTTTGAAGCAGACAAGATTTCCATTGATACATCAGTTAAGAAAATACATTTAGAGTTATTAGAGAAAATAAATAGATATGAGAATAGAAATATCATAGGTTGACATGCTTTATTAATTCTAATCAAACGCAAATCAAATGCTTATCGAATTTACCTGTTTCAATCAGTTGAAGGAGAATTTTAAATACACATAAAAGTTTAGTAATTTATTCTGTCTTGCTCTTAATTTTCAAAAGGATATCTAGCCTTGTACATGCTGATGAACATGCTGATGAACATGTGGAAATATGACAAGTGTGATTCATAAATGGGGGCGATCCTAAAAGGCATTTTCAGCCATAAAAGTAAATTTATGGTCAACAATGCTTCCACTTATACCTGACAAGAATTCACAAAAGAAATCCTGATAGGTCTAAATGAGTTTACTACTATTTCTCCATCACACATGCCAAAGTATTTCAGTATAAAAGTTTACGTAAGGGGCAGGAAGTAGGTACTGTGCTTGTTTTGTTTGAATATTGAATACCAACACATCAACTTGCACATCAATGTGCAAAAATATTATGACCAAGATATCAACTACTTTAATATCACGAAAGTAACTATATATTGGTAAGTATGGACTTAATGTTCTTAACTCTACATTCAAAGTGCATATTAACTATATATGTGGAGTTTCATATAGCAAATATTTTCACCTCTATAGATTTACCTTCACCATACTCTGCTAGTCAATATTCTGGTCATAGTTTTTTTGCAAGTTGATATTAAATACTTGGGGAAACATTAGAATGCCAGTGCGACCGCCATTGATAGGCCGGTGGTGGTGGTCCCACCGACAGCCAGCCCTTCAGGCCAACCAACACATTATGACCCTTCAATTTTAGGGGACAGACCGCCCCCTTCGACAGGGTCTACTGATCCCATCGGGGTAGCTGTTGGAATCTTGATCTTGAATGTAGGCGGTGCCTGCTCAGACACCAGCATCAGGATCACAATGTCCTTTTCTGACTTGCCGTTTATGGAGGTCCCACTGCCATGGAAAGGCAGCTGTAAAGGCACTTTGGTAGTCGCAAGCAGGGCCACGCCCTCCGTCGACGACTGCTAAGTGGCCAGGGGTGCAAATGTGGTGCCCCCAAACATCCATGCACCGTGTGCCTGGCACCACATGGTGCCTGGCACACGGTGCATGGATGTTTGAAAAATGCCTTTTTCTACTGTGGCTTGTGCTGCGGTCCTTTTCTGGGCCAAAGCACAAGCCGTATTTGAGAAAGGCAGTTCTTACCGCCTACACAGCGGTCTCATCAAAATATGGTGAGCGGGACCACCAATTCCTTGTCTGGTGGTCTCAATGACGCTGCGATACCGCCATCGTAATGAGCCCCTTGATCTTCTGGTACAATACTGGCCAGAAAAGGGCGTGGTTAGCCTTGTAAGTTTATGAATGCCCACAAACTTGTTTATTTTTGGGCATTCACACACTCAGATCCGAAGCTTTTCCACCCTGGAAGTGGTCAGAGATTAACTCCAACAAATGACAGGAGCCATTCCACTTACACCCATGCAAAATAATGAGAAGTAGGGGAAGGGATTTCTCTATGGGGTAAAATAACGAAAGGAAAAAAAAATTGCTTTTGGATACGGGTTCCATTTTGCTGGTGTGTAATTGTATGCTATGTAGGATTACGCATCGGAGAAAGGGAACATGGGGAATATGTCACATGATATTTCCTGTCGTATGCCTCTAAACGTCTAGCAGGTATTTTACTGAAAATATCGGTCTGTGAATTTCAAAAAGTAGTACAGCTGTTCTTAGGAATACTTTTATGGGCTCAGATTTTCAATTTTTTAATGAAATGCCCCCTTTGCGTTTTTTCGAATTCCGTGTCACCTACTCACCCTTACAAATCACTACAAAAGGGGTTCAATAGACTTGATTCCTTTGGCTCTCAAAGAAAACATATTAAAGAACACCAAATCCCTCCTCTTCAAACAGTGGTTCTGATAAACCTTACAGTGAGAAAAAATGCAATTATTTACAGATGTGTTAAAAATTGTAACATATTGGAGTACAACAAACACTTACTTATATTGTTTAGAAATGTTCAAATTTTATATAAAATGATACTTCATATTTGCATGTATAAAATGTTTCTCTTTTTACTTTTATAGCATTACATTCTAGCCTTTGGAGGCATTATAGCAATACCGCTGATTCTAGCCGAACCGCTCTGTGTAGGTCATGACAATCATGTCAAAAGTCAGCTCATCAGCACCATTTTCTTTGTTTCGGGAATGTGCACTCTCCTACAGACGACAATAGGATCAAGGTAAAAGAAAGCAAAGTTTTTTGTAATTCAGATTTTATGTTTATGAGACAAAATGTAAAGAAATAATTTAAAGTGTATAGGCAAACTTTCATTTACATGGATCATTTGCCATCAGGATGTTAGTAAATACATCTCATGTCAGACTGGGAAATTTCATTGAATGTAAACTTTGTCAAGGCTTGACCCACAGCTTTGTTCATGTGGGTCTCCTGAGCATAGGGGTACCAGATATGTATGGGTTTTCTCTTGGTTCATGTTGCCCATGGGCAATAAACTGGGTGCAGTGCGTTTTTGAAATTTAGTAAGAAACTGCAAACAAAATGGTTGTTTAGATTACCAATTATTTGGTTGCTTGTAACACACAGGCTGTGAAAGAATACGACAACCATGTATTGTAACTTCCACAAATTCTAAGGTTTCTTTTGCTAGATGTCAGAACTCCCTCACATTGATTTGCTGGCAGTGAGATTGCACTGAACATTACATTTGTCAGATTTGTAGCAGTTTTTTGAAAGAGCATGGGAATTACCTCTAGTCTCCCCCCACACAGCAACAAGCCCTGGTGAATGATTGACTCCCAGCTTTGATCCTCTGCATCTCCTGCGCATGGGAATATCAATTGCATATGTCTCCTCGCAATGAAAGAAGTCTTGACCAAATCTGTGTTCTGCTAGATCTTCTGCCTGTGGGTTAATCACATATGTGCGAATTGTTCCATAGGTTTTAGTGGGAACACACACACTAGACACCAGGGAATGCTTCTGATGGGGCGGAGATACAATGAAGGATGTCTCTGTTATTTGGGCCTGGAACAGTCTGGCACCTATAGGAGTCAACAAACCCCAGACATTTCTGAAAACGATAGGCACAGGAAAATTTATGCTGACGTGACTTGCATGAATCCTGCATGTTTTATTACGAAGAATAACCTATAAATATTAAAGTAGTAGTTAAAAAAACTCATTTTATTCATGATTCTATGACAGAAAATCGAGAACGTAAGGAAAATGGCCATCCAGTATTCTCACACTTCACACAGTAACAATGGTATCCAACATGTGTGGTCTATTACACACGACAGGAATAGGGTAATATGGTGACCATGAGAAGACCACATTGACTTTATACAGTCACTGATTTAACCTGTGCCCCATAGTTCTGATAGGACCTCATACACAAGTGAAATACTGTTTTAATGGTATAAGTGTGGGAACACCAGATTGGGGTAGCTTTCCTGCTCCCCCAAAACTCCAAAAGCTTCCATCACAAAAATAAGATCAAATTATTTTTTCAAACTAATGTTTGACCTGTTAAGCGAATTCAGAGTAAGAAAAAGTGGTGGCATCCATGCAAGCCCCACCACCCAGCACTTAAGCAGTTTAGTGTTCAGAAATGTCTGTTGGTAGGTTTTCCTGTGTGCCAGATGATCCTAGGCCTAGATGTGAATATCTCTAGCCCCAACAAGCCATCAGACCCTGTTTGCATTATTACGTGGCTTAAGAAAAAATGCAAACAGCGTCCGGTTCCTCGCTTGATCACAGACGTGTTTCTATGGATCAGCAAAGAGCAAGATGCTGTTGAGGGACATGTCTAATATATGTCTGGCATATGTCTGGGGCACGTCTTGTGGAAAGAGCTCTTCCTGAACTCACTCTCCTCTCTCCCATGACCAGAAAAAAGTGGAACTAGTTGGTGGACAAGACTAGAGTGGAGGTGGGGGGTACTAATATCTATCTTTAGCTCCTCCTTAAGCTCTCCTATCATTTTTATCATTGGATGGAGCTCTGGAGGGCTGGGGAAACCCCTCCAGTTCCATCTGATATGTGTGACACATATGAATGAGGCTTCCTGGAAGTGGACACCGGATTGGCTCATTCAGGAGTTTGCCAGTGCACAGAAGGGTTCGGGCTCTAGCAAACTTCTTACTAGCACATGTAGCACCTGCAGAGATTTGTCATACAGTGGGGGATATTAAGAAAAAGTTTTAATGGCTACTCGCTGCTGCAAGAAGTACCCTTTGCCATGAAGATGTGTGTATATATATATATATATATATATATATATATATATATATATATATATATATATATATATATATTTCCTACTGGTTGCGGTTGGCAATAGGTTGTTATAGTTAGGACCAAAGTTTCAATAGGAAAAGCATTTTAGTTTTGCCAATAACTTTGGCACTGATTTAAGAATCTCCAGGAAATTTTCACAAAACTTCCCCTTTTTGGTTCAGCTGCTGTGCTGAAAGTGTCGGGGTGATCCGTCAAGCGGGGACTGAGAAAGAAAGGGGCCCAAAACGCGTTTTCCCCATGTTATGTCTATGGTGATTTATTTATATGTATATATATGTACATGAAAACAGTGTGTCACCGCCACTGCACCACTCATCCCGGGTGCTTGACTCCAGCGGTGGTAAGCCGCTAATCCTGAAAGCACAATCGGCGATTGTTATCCGACGCCAAGTATGAGAGCACACGCGGAAGTAGTTAGAACGAAGTGCTTTAATGTGCAGACCCTCTGCACTGACAGACGCGTTATATGTATGTATATATATCTATATATGTATATATATATAAACATATATATGTATATATATATACATGAAAAGAAAAGGTTGCCCCAAGTTGACCCGAGTGGGCTGCTGGCAGGTTGCAGTTGTGGCGAAAACAATCCGGTGCACATACAAGCACTGCCCCCAGTGCTAACAATCACCTTCTGCTCCGTTTAGCACTGTACAGACTCACAGCACGGATCCGCCCTCTCAGCGGCGGTGTCGGCTCGCAACCAGGCGGGCCGCAAATATGAAAAGAAAAGGTTGCCCCAAGTTGAGCCGCACTCCCACAAGGTAAGTAAAGATTAGGGGAAGTCAAGTTGTGCCCATTGCGTCCAACAGTCCTGACGTGTTTCAAGCATGCGCTCTTCATCAAAGGACACCTGCAAAGAACCATCAGCATACGTTATTCCAGTATCTTCCCTTTATTTTATTTCAAATTACAAGCACGCTCAGGTGAGCATATCGCTAAGCATTTTGGGACTGGAAGTTCATTCAAGTATTTACCCGAGTGGGCTGCTGGCAGGTTGCAGTTGTGGCGAAAACAATCCGGTGCACATACAAGCACTGCCCCCAGTGCTAACAATCACCTTCTGCTCCGTTTAGCACTGTACAGATTCACAGCACGGATCCTCCCTCTCAGCGGCGGTGTCGGCTTGCGACCAGGCGGGCCGCAAATATGAAAAGAAAAGGTTTCCCCAAGTTGAGCCGCACTCCCACAAGGTAAGTAAAGATTATATGTATATATATATACACTTAAAAAAACAAAGGCTACAGGGTCGTTATATTTAGGAAATAGAATTACAAAACCCTTAGAAATTCACTCAAAAGAGCAAAGGTTAAAGGGACGTTATTGTTAGGCTCAGATTTCACTTGTACAAAACCAGTGAAATTTAGCAGTTTACCTTTGGTTTTGTAAGTGCCTTCCTATGGTTTTTTACTAGGAGTTCCGTTTGCAGAGTGGTGGAGAAAAGGAGCGGGACCTCCGACCAGCTCTCAGGATTCCTGCTGTGTTGGACTTTCTGGAGGTAACAGGAGGGCCCCAGTATTCTTTTAATATAAAGCCACATGAAGGGGCGCTCCCCAGGCTGGTGAGGTCCAAGAGGCCCCCATTGATAAATAAATAAGATCCGGTGAGGTGGTTGTCCCCGGGGCAGCGGAGGAGGCCATTCAGGCCTCCCCCGCATTTTTTATTAAACAAGCCCTAGAGAGGTGATGGCCCCCAGGATATCAATCAGCCCCAGGTTGGGGGGGCCGGTGCCCCTCGCCTTTATTAAAATGCCCCCGGGACCTGGCCCACACGGGGGCTGATTAGTAATGAGGCGCGGGAGCCTACACTTCTTTTTTTTTAAATTATGTATCAGATCCATCCGCAAATTCGCAGCAAAATCCACATCCCCAGATATCGATATTTTTTACTGTAAATATCTCTAAAACTACTGAATCGATTTACACCAAATCACAAAAAGCACGCTTTCTGGACCAACATCTAGCTTTCTGCAAAATATGGTGTAATTCCGTTTAGGGGTTCGGGCTGTAGTTGTGCTCAAAATCGCCATTGGAAAATGCATGGGACCCCCTTTTTTCTCCGCCCCACTTAACAGATCACCTGGAAACTTTTAACACAGCAGTGAAACTGACCAAAGTAAAAGTTTTGAAAATGTCATGAAGATTCGTCAAGTGGCACAAAAGTTATTGGCAAAACAAAAAATGTTCTTTCTGAGAAAACTAGGTCCTAACTATAGCTCCTTCTGGCAACCACCAGTAGGTAATATAAACATAGATATATGTATATATGTATCAAAGGCTGTGTGTGGCTGGAGGTTGACTTTAAATATGGTAATAAAATATTAATGTACGTTAAAAAAAAACTAGAAATTCACTGAAAACATAGAAACGTTAAAGTAATGTTATAGTTAGGTGAAATGTTCTGTAACAATGTAACATTTTAAACTCTAAAAACAACAGAAGTTCACCAGTTAGAGTTATCTCAAGTAACTATAACTTGTGCCCTAGGGTAACTATAACTTGTGCTCTCGCCATATTATATCACTCATGACATCTTCTTTGACATCATTATTAATATCACTACATTTGCAATTAAAATTATTGATAGTGTTACTCTGGAGAACAAAGCATTAATACGTCTTGTGTTTTAAACTAAAATGCATCTGATTTTGATTTCAAACCATGCATCAATTATGCTTTCTATACCCGTGGGACCACAGGTCTCACCATCAGGAAGATGAATACTAAATCTATCATTTGTCAGTCCTTAGGGTTTAACGACAAACTCACACTGTGTAATACTTTTAATTGAATAACCCTGATGAGGTAGGCCACTCCTGTAATTGGGACACTTTTGGAATGGTCCTGAGAGGCGAGTGCATTGGTGCTTTGGCTAATCTGAAGAAAGTAATCCACAGCAAAAAAGAACGCATGGATTTTTTTAATATGAACTTCTTACAGCTGAAGTAACCTACAGAGCTACTCCCATACAGAGTCTCCTACATACCCTCACAGCTCTAACAGGTAAACTTAATGCCATAGCCACTACCAAGGTGAACTTACCTCTGGTCTGCCTCAAAAAAACCTATTAGGACCACAACAATAATGTAGGGCCACACCTTGCAAGGCAGATGAGATAGAAACAAGAAAATAGTTGCATATGCGACCCACAGCTCCCGAAGGGACAACCCTTACCATGAAGGAAGTTAAGGTGAGAGCATTTTGACATTTCTGTGCAAATCTCCAGTCTCTTACACCCTTCTATGATAAGGGACAATCTACTTACCTATCATTTCATATCTCTTCCATGCTTGACTCCTTACCAACTAAATACTCTTGAGACCCCTGTCACAAAATTCAATGTTTTAGCAGCTATTGATTTAGACAAAACTCTGGACCTAGATGTCTTTACTGAAGCCTAATACATATTTTCTGCTCTTTCTCTATCCCTGCACTTGACCAAGCTCTTTAATATATTTTTTTATATATATCTTTTTTTATTAAGGTCGAGCAAAAGAGAAACATAGCATTACAGTTGTGTTAGTACATGACTATGGTTCCTTACAGAGTCCAGAAGGTTCCTCTCTCCCCCCCATTAAGTATCACAGGACTAATTCACCTTCATTGTCCCTGTTACCCCATTCAGTAGTACTTAGGTTAGTCAGGGATTGGATTGCCTCTCCCAAGGGGGCTGTGCAAGGATACTCTCTATATGTATTCCATTTGTCCCATATTTTCCCCCATTTCCTTGGACACCCCCAGCTCACATAAACTGATTTTTCTGCCACCATACACCAGTCCATGTCCCTCTTCCAGTCCTGTAAGATCGGCAGGGCTTCTGGACCCATCGGTGGGCTATGATACGTTTCCCTAC
This sequence comes from Calotriton arnoldi, assembly GCA_963921515.1. NCBI lineage: Eukaryota > Metazoa > Chordata > Amphibia > Caudata > Salamandridae > Calotriton > Calotriton arnoldi. The sequence goes on from CAWUFW010011882.1 coordinate 322,190, forward strand.
CATTAAACCCAGGGTGACCCAGGTCTGATCTGCTCGCCCCAAATGAGAGTCCTCCCAAACATTCAATATACAATACTTAGGAGAGAGTATTAATGCTTCTCCCACTATCTCGGAAATGCAGGATACTATGGCTTCCCAGTAGTCCTGGATTCTTAGGCATGCCCACAGAACATGGAAGAACGACCCTACCTCCCCACAACATCTGTGACAGAGTGCGTCAGCTTTCCTATCCATTTTTAGCAGTGTATTGCAGGAAATGTAGGCTCTGTGAAGGATTTTTATCTGGATCAGTCTGAAGCTAGCCTGAATGGCCACTTCTCTTGGGGATGCCAGGGCTTCCATCCAGTCTTCTTCCTGTAGGTCTCCAGCGGTCTCTCAAGATTATCAGAGTGTCGGGTAAGTTATTAATGATCTTCTGATACATGAGGGATATCGCTTTACGAGTTAAATGTTCTTCTAGGAATCTGCCTTCCAATAGTGATGATTCAGGTATGGACTCCCCCTGGGGCACCACTGCTCTTATAGCATGTCGGATCTGTAGGTAGCAAAAAAACTCAGTCTGGGCCAATTCGAATGATATCATGTCCCACTACCGTATGTAGGTCTCCCACCCTCGAGATTCCAGTCAGGTCCCATTTATCAAATCCTATTCTCGTCCCCATTATGCCTAGTTGTTGTGAATCCCATAGGGGTGTTGCTTTAGTAATTTTATTCTTCCACCCTAGCTTGGCAAGTGTTGAGTGCCACACACTGACAGTCGGTGCCGTGGGCCCCTCCAGCTCAAGACGCCTTGGATCTGTATAGAGCGCCTGCAGATATCCTCTCGGCTGGAGATGTAATCGATCCATCATATAGGCTCATTCTTAGGGAGGTTGGTGGACCCATTGATTTGTAGTTGCTAATTGGGCCGCCCTATAATAGGTTTGTATGCGGTGCAATGCTATTCTCCCCTCATACCAGCTACGGGTCAGCTTGATGAGTGCAATTCTTGGGGATCCCCCAACCCATAGGAGTGTTCAGACCGCACAATCTATTAAGTTAAAATATGCCTCAGGAACTGGGAATGGTGTATTCTGCAAAATATAGAGAAATCGCGGCAGTGCCATCATTTTAAATAGGGCCGCCCTACCTGGAAGGGATAGGGGGAGGGTCTGCCAGTGTTGGACATAATTTTGGAGTCGAGTCAAGGGGCCTTGTAGATTTCGGGCTTGAAACCGAGCTGGGTCCATAGTTACATAGACGCCAAGATATCGAAATCCCTCCGTCACTATTTGAGCTTCACATTCCGGGGGAGGGAGGGCCTTTGGCCGCAGAGAACAAACACCACCGATTTTGACCAGTTAATTGTGTACCCAGAGTATCTACTAAAAGTGTTGAAAATGTTTAATATTCTGGTGATAGAAAAATGAGGAGAGGCCACATATAGGAGGACATCATCTGCATACAGCGATATTTTGTCTTCCCAGTCCTCTGTCCAGCGAAGTCCTCTTATTATTGGGTCCCTTCGGATCCAGGTTGCCACTGGCTCTAACATCAGTGCGAATATTGAGGTGGATAGGGGCAACCCTGCCTTGTGCCCCTCCGTAGAGGAAATGTTCATGATGTTTTTCCATTGACCACCACCTGCGCTAGGGGCCTTTTCTACAGGAGCCCGACCCAGGACAGGAAGCACGGTCCAAAGCCCATTTTTCTAAGAACAGTGAACATATAGGGCCATTCAATGGTGTCAAAAGCCATGCGTGCATCCAGGGAGAGAACTGCTGCATCCTCCTGGATCCTATGGGCACGTCCCAACACCCCATGTAGACGCCTGAGGTTTAAAGCGGTGCAACTTCCTGGCATAAAGCCTGATTGATCCGGATGGAGTAAGGTGGTGAGCCCTGGAAGCATCCTCAAGGCTAATAGTTTTGCTAAACGTTTTGCCTCCGCGTTGAGTAATGAGATGGGTTGGTATGAGGCGCACCTTCTTTGTGGATCACTAATATGCTACCTAGCCTTCGATTGGTTGGCAGCTTGCCTTGTGTTCTGCTTTCCTCGAATATCGTCAGGAGATGTGGTACCATTGTGGGTGCTGTGAGCTTGTACAATTTTATAGGGATACAATTTGGGCCCATCGCCTTGCCCGAGCTCAGGGCTCTGAGCACCTGCATTACCTCTTCCCCAGTAATTTCGGCCTCTAGGAGCTGCTTTTCTTCCACCATCAAAACTGGGAGGGGAATATCTTTCAGGAATTCCAATGAGTCTTGTTCCGTAGCCCTCGTTCCCGAGGAGTAAATCGCCGAGACATGATCAGCGAAGACCTCTGCAAACTCCACGGGGTCCCGGAGTACCGCTCCGCTATCTAGAGTGATGGATGCCACCCATCGGCTTGCTCTCTCCCGCTGATCGAGCCGAGCAAGCAGTTTTCCTGCTTTATCACCAATATCATACATTCGATGCTGGGTCACCTTAATTTTATTTCTGGCCTCCTCCATCACCCAATCTTTACAGCCTTGTTGTTTAATTTTTAATGTATGTTGCAGGCTATCATCCTCTCTTTCTAATGTCTTAAGTTCAAGGTCAAGAATGTCTTGCTCGAGCTCAGACACCTTTGCTCTCTTCTCCCGCTTGTGCCCTGAAATTAGGGAAAGGGCCTGGCCCCTGACCACTGCCTTGTGTGCCTCCCAGAGTACCTGCGCTGATGCAACTGAATGAGTATTTTCTTAGAAATAGTGTTCAGTGGCTTCAATAAGTCCCTTTCTGATTGCCGGCATCTTGACATACCAGGGGTTAATTGCGACTGGGCCCATTCTACGTGGGTTACCCACCCTATACCTCATCCATAGGGGGGAATGGTCGGAGATCCCCCTCACCAGATGCTTCACGTCTGTAAAGTAGGGGAGATGTGAGGCAAGGGAGATTAAAAAGTCAATTCGGGAGCGCCTCCCATGTGAGTGGAAAGTATATTCACGCGTTGTGGAATTCAGAGCCCCACCAAATGTCAGTGAGGCCTAGTGCCAAGAAAAACCCTGTCAGCCGTGTTTGGGTGGGGATTGGGGCTTTGGATGGTAGGGGGTCCAGAAACTCGCATCCCGTCATGTTAAAATCGCCTCCAATAAAGAGGCGTCCTGTTGGGAGTTCTAGCATCAGGGCCCCTAAGTCTGCCAAAGTCGAGTCATTCAGAGTCGGAGGGACATATATCGAAAGGATATTTATCACTTCTCCTGCCCAGGTCACTGAGATTACCGCATACCTCCCCAACCTATCCGACCAACTCATTCCGATTATCAGGGGGACATTTTTCTTTAAAAGGATCCCTGTGCCCCTGGATCCTGATGTGTACCCTGCATGCATTTTCATTTCATACCCCATCGGTTACAGCTGTTCCCCATGAGGTGGGTTTCTTGCAGCAATACAACATCCGGGGAGTGCCTTTTGATATGTTGAAGTACTATACTCCGTTTGATCTTATTTCCTAACCCATTAACATCTCCTTGCTTTCTAAAACTGGATCAAAGTTGCAAGCTGTTTGCTTCTTATAGGCCCATAGCACTGATTAATTTTGATGCCAAACTGTACAGAAATTCTCATGACCGGAGTAGGTGTCCTTCTTAAAAACCTGATACACCGCAACCAATCTGGATTAATCAAGGGCAGGTAAACACATGATAATATCCCCAGTGCAGCCCATATGGTCATAAAAAGCCAAAAGAAAAACAATACCTGCAGTACTAGTTTCACTAGATGTAGAGAATGCATTCAACCAGGTAGACTGGCATTTTCTTGCTAAAACACTCTTTAAGATTGGATTTGGGCCCACATTTGTATATAAGGCAATGGTTTTTTATATACTTCAAGGGTTGCCCTAAACTTCAGATTGTCATGCCCTTTCACTCTGGGAAGCGGAACGAATTAGTGATACCACCTCCCACCACTCATTTTTGCCTCAAGGATTGAATCTTTCACTGCACACAACAAAGTGGATAAGACCATTGAAGACATTCAATTTGGCCTGGCTATGCATAAAATAACATTTTTCACAGATGATGTCCTTCTAGCCTTAACATCACCAGAGACACCCATCCCAGGACTGTCTTTGGCTTTAGGATTAATCTGACACAATCGGAGATCTTGAACTTGACTTTTCCCCCAGAAAGAGTAAACAGGTTAACATCCCAGACTACATTCAGTTGGACAGCTTGTTGTATCAAATATTTGTGTGTCCATATCGTTCCAAGTCTATCTTATGTCTGCAATGACAATTATCTGCATATCCTTGTGCATTCTTGTAATACCTTTAAGAAATGGTCGACCCTCTTTCTCTCATCGTTAGCCAAGATAAATACCATTAAAATGAACTGCCTCCCCAGGGTTTCATATCTCTTCCATACTCTGTCCTCCTATTCTTAACATCACCAGACACACCGAACCCAGGACAGTCTTTGGCTTTAGGATTGGTCTATCATAATCGGAGATTTTGAACTTGACTTACCCCCAGAAAGAGTAAGCATGTTTAAATACCCTTAGGAAAAGGTGGCCCCTATTTCTCTCCTGGTTAGGCAAGATAAATACCATTAAAGAGATCGGCATCCCCACGGTTTCATTTCTTTTCCATACTCTGTGCATCTTGGTCCACAGAGAATTCTTCATTTAACTAAAAATATATATATATATATATCATGACATTCATTTGTTAAAATGGTTGGACCAGAGTAGCTTATAAAAATGTTGTGTCAACGCAAACTTGCCAGAGGACTAGCCCTCCCACATTTCCCAACTTATTAATAAGCAGCACAATTATGGATATTATTACGCTGGTCCCGCAGGGAGACTGATTAAATGTGGCTACAAAAGGAATGGGCAGTATTGGACAAAGCCCTTTGAGACTGAGCAAGAGAATCCAAGTGGCACAGATCCTTGGGCATCCATGATAGCAGCCCTACAAATAGCACTGTTACAGTTTGAGCCTCATTAACCAAACGCATAAGCTTGACTTAATTTCCTCCTACAAACATTCCGATCCATTACCATGCTGGTCTTTACAGTGGCACTGATGGTAGGCCCTATCAACAAATGGAATCAGGAAAACTTCTTCATATGGCAAGATGCTGTCCTTTGAGATTTGTAAATGCATCTTCAAACCTGACGTGCAGGAAAAATTCTACTACGCTACCAGCTGACACACCCTACTGTTAGAGAAGCGCCAGCCACAATTTGATCCCATTTGAAAAAAATTGTGAAGTCAGCAATTGGCTCAAAAGGTATGATATCAACAGTATACAACTTCCTCAATAGGGCTTGATTAAAGCAATACTGAGGCAGAGAACCTTGCAGCCATGAAAACAATACTGAGAGCCCCCACTCTCTCAGATATAACCTACGTTCTACTGGGCCTTTGCTCCCTCTTTTGGAACATCAAACTACAGCAGATTGCATTCTTTTATGGAATTGTTTGTGGGTTGTGAAAACTAGTTTGGTCTTGTACTGGAAAAAGAGAAATCCTCCACCAATCTCTCACTTGCACCAGAGACTTTGGAATATAATATAATAGCCATTACGAGTCCCTCCAGACAATGACTGATCCATATAAGGACTTCGGTGTGAAATGAGTCTGCTGTCTTTCCTGTCAACTGGGCTCTGGAATCTTTCATGTCTATCGCTCTCAAAACGTTTTTACTTCCGAGGAATTGAGATGTGACAATTTACATGGTGCCCTGATTGAAAGGTTAAGAAAATATATATACCCTGCTCATGATATTCTTATCAGTACACATGGTTGGGATTACTTTCAAAGAAGAGGGTGTTTATGGTGCTCTGAACTGGTCATGTAGTTGTTGTAGTTCATGAGGAAGGTGCGGAAGAGAAAACCTCTGTGGTAATTGTTTGCAGTATACTTATCTCCATTGTATAATGGAAATCTAAGAAAAACAGAATGTTTAAAATAAAATGGATATCTCACTTCAGCTCCAAACTTTTTTTTGCGCCAGCACTGTAAAATTCCAGAAGCTTTCAATGTTGATAGCACACTCCCAGCATGCTGTGCTGATCTGTGGGTTAAAACATTTACTATTTTTATTTTTATACTGTCCAAATGCAATCTAAAGTAAAATGTCCATGATGGACACGACCTGGTGGAATGAAACTTTTGCCTGGCCTAAACCTTCCTTTTTAAAACATGTGTGTCACCCCTAAGGTAGGCCTTAAAGATCCCTTCGGGCAGGGTGCATTGTATTTAAAAATTAGAACGCGTTTTAAGTTTTATATGTCCTGGTAGTGAAAAACTCCAAAATGTGTTTTTCACTACTATACATCCTAGCTCTGTCATTGGATAAAATTGGGTTATCTTATTACATTCATTAAGTGCTAACATTTTATAGGGAACAGAAAGGGATGTCAAGTTCTGACTCAAACAAATTGTAATTTAAAATCCTATTTAATGGTGAAGTCAGATTTTAAGTCACAATTCTGAAAATGCCATTTTTAGAAAGTTGGCATTTTCTTGTCCAAACCATTTGGTGGCTACTGCCTACTGCCTGGCTCCTGGATCAAATGACTGTGAATAACCTAGCAGTTGGCCTTTGTGTATTCCTCCCAGACAGTGGGGACTGGTTGTTGGCAGGATGGACCAACCTGCCAGGATGGATGGGGTGGAGCTGTTCCTTCCTCACTCACATTTAAAGGTTCTGTCTCCAGCACACACACAAAGGAACCTGATGCCAGTCTTTTGTCACTCCAGAAGTCTTGGAACCATGGCAGGGGAAGGGAAAAACTTTCTAGAACTAGATGTGGGGATAGCCAGGATATCACCCCAACTTCAAAGGCTGACAACAGGGATACATATTGGACCTCCTGAACCACCTCTTCAGTATACCCCTGGACCTGTGGACTACAGAAGAAGGACTGCCTTGTTCCCCACATAACTGCCCTACTACTTGAGACATACCATGGTGTTCAGTGGACTGCCCTACTGCTACCAGGGGACTGTCCTGCAGCTTGAGGCCAACCTTGTTCTCCAGAAGACTGCCCTGCTGTTTAAGGCCTGCCTTGCTCTCTAAGAAGGAAGACTAAACCTACTCCCTTCATCCCATGCTAACCTGAGTGATTCCAAAGGGCAGTAGGGTGACCTCCTGTTGTGTGCTACAGGGACACAACACGCTCCAGAGGCATCCATGCATATGCCCAGCTGACCTGCAACAGCTGGACCTGCCTGGACTTGCAACTGGACCTGCCTGAGCCCTGTTGGCCTCTGCTTGAGTGAGTCACTGATTCCGAAGAGGTGCATCCCCAGATCCTGGTCCCTTGGCTGTCATCAGAATTGACTCCTCTGTGAAGAAAGGAGAAATCCTGACAGGCCCATTCCTACCGAGGCTCTGCCACTTGTGATGACCACCAATGCGAAGCTCCAGTAAACCCGGCTCATCTTGCTACAGCGACTGCCAGCGACGACCGGCATTATAAGCTCTGTATCTGGCGCTACTGCAACAACAGGCCCAAGTGATCACCAACTTGAAGCTCCCACACTGACCATCGGCCATGCCCGACCAGATCTTTATGCTACAGTGACGACCATCTGTGATACTCTTTCTACTCCACCATCATGAACTGGACTCTTTGTGCTGGACTTTGAAAAGGTGACTTTTTCAGCAGGACAAACCTGGTCCCATGCTCCATTGTGGCTGGCCTGAACTTGTGATTTTCCACTGATCTAGCATGACGAGACGACCATGAGTGGTTTGTGCATTTAGGTGTTATACGTAAGTAAAACTTTGAAATTGCAACACTCGATTCTACTGATTGGATTTCTTTGGTCGTTCTGGTATGAATTTATTTATTAAAATGTTCTATATTTTTCTAAATAGTTTTGTGATTTTTGTGTTTACACTTTATTACTCTTTGTGCGCTGCATATATACTTAACACAGTTACTCTAAGTTAAGCCTGACTACTTTTGTGCCAATGTACCAGAGGGTTAAGCACAGGTTAATTTAGTGACTTTTGTGGTTCAACCTGACAAGGCTTCCATCCTGCTCAACCAAAACCTGATTTCTTACATTCCAGTCTGTTGTTTCCCAGGTGTTATTACTGCAGTGGTGTGTTTTGTGCTCACTTTTTACTGGGAATGGTGCAGAACGACACACTGTGGCAGAATATTCAATGGCACATGTAATACAGCAAAACAATATCCGTCACATTTGTGATTGATTATCTATTCGCCAAACTCTAAATCAGACCATTTGGTTATTGCAGCTAGTTTTCTCATTCCCCTCCAAGCACTCCAGGACAGCAACTGTGTCCAATATAGAGCTACCTTACCCCGTCTGCCACTCACCTCACTCAAATCCCTCTTTATCACTTTTATCAATTCCAAAACTGTTTCCTGGATCAAATCATTCTCTCCTAGGTGGATAAGAACAGCGTCTGGCTAAGGCCATTTACCAATTAGTCCCTATAACGTTGCCATCAAGTGCCTCCAATTCATACCCGCTTGGCCTTACCACAGCACTGTCACCTCATTAAAATCCAGTGACAGTAGCTTTGCCTCTCCGCTTGTACACTTGCCCACTTCACAGTGGATTGGCTGCAAATCCAGACCTAACACACACAAAAGGGATGAGGAGGTAAATACCCCTGATAATAGCCCAAGACCATCTCATTGAGGGGCATATTCACAAGGACGTATCGCCGAGTTATCGCCACTTTAGCGCAGTAAAAGTGGCGATAGAATTACCGCCCCATTCGCAAGCTGGTGCTAACTGCCCACATTGCCACATAACCCGCGATAGCTGGCGCAAAAAACATCGCCACGGTTGACACCGCCAACTAACGCTAATGAGATGCAGAATAGGCGTGTCCGTGCAAAAACACACGAAAAGACAACACCGCGCAATTCTCAATGGACAGCCAGATCTGCGATGCGAGTCAAAAACCGACGATAAGCCGCGTTAGCAGCAGGTATTTAACACCTGCCTTTTGCTGGTGCTAAGCAGGACGACCACCTGCAGTATGAAAGGGAGCCCAGACCAGAGCCACACCTGAAGACCAACAGACGCCATGGAGCTACTGATCATGCAGCTCAGAGACCCAAGAGGGCCACAACACCCACTGCCACCACCCCCAGGCCCGCCACCACCCCCAGGACCAGCCCGCCCCCCCCGGACTACCACTGAGGCAGCGTAGACAAAGACAGCAGACCTACCGTAAACGCACCAGCCTCACAGACCTAATGCCAGAGGAGGTCATTGCCCACTACAGGCTCAAAAGGACAACCATCCTCCGCATCCTGACCCACATCGCCCACAGGCTGATGGTACCAACACAGCGGAGAACCAACATCCCTCCGCAGACAAAGCTGCTGGCTGTGCTGCACATGTTGGCCTCTGGTACCTTCCAACCCACAACTGCCAGAGTCGGAGGAGTTGCACAGCCAGCCCTATCCAAGTTCATCACACCTGTCCTGGATGCCATCATCAGCCTGGTACCCCAGCACCTTCACTTCCCCCACACTGCGCAGGAGCAGCTGGAGACCAAGCAAGGCTTCTATGCCATAGCTGGATTCCCTCACGTGTTGGGGGCTATTGACTGCACACATGTCCTACTTGTGGCCCCTGCCGACACTGCACACAACTACCGCAACAGAAAGCACACGCATTCCATCAATGTGCAGGCAATAGTGGACCACCGGGGACTCTTCACCAATGTTGTGGCCAACTACCCAGGCAGTGTGCATGATTCATTCATCTTCCGACAGTCCATCATCAACCAGCGCTTCCAGGATGGCACCTATGGAAATGCATTGCTCGTTGGCAAGTACCAAATGAACACACCACACACCTCAACTCCAGTCATGAAACTCACAACTCTGGGAATGGGCACGCAGCAAAACTACATGCAACATGCCACACAACATGCCCACAGACCAGACATGACAACACAACTCAATTGGGAACCTGGGCTTGCCATGTACACAACCCAGCAACGGCATGGCACCACAGCCACACAATAGCAGAATGTGTGGAGATGTTGGAAGCAGGCAAGTGCGCGGGTGGCAAGTGACTAATGAATGAGTACCTACCCAATGACAAGTGTGGCGTGGATGTCCTGGACAGACTTGAGTATGCAAACCACGGAAATGTCCATGTGGACATTAACCGCTGGTGCATGGAGCGTAGTGGCCAGTGGACGCTACCATGTCACCACAGGCTGTGGGGTAGAACACGGTGATGACGCTCGTTACGTCCCCCCCTGTAGGCGTGGGCGCAGTGGGTTGGCCCTGCGTACGCCAGGCCTGCGTAGGGGTGTGAATAAAAACCCCGTCGCTCTGGGCGTGGTTCTCTTCCGGAATGGCCAACGTGTCTGCCAGGGCGGCACCTCTCAGCCCGCCACGAGGCCGACACCGTGAGCGGCAGGGCCTGGGACACTGTGCGCCTGCTGCACCCCAGGCCGCTGGTCCCCAGACCCGTCTTGCCTGCCCCAGCGCACCAAGGCTGCTCCGCTCACCTGCCGACACCGGCGTGTGTCAAAGAGGGCCCACCACGTGCCGGTGCAAGCTCCAAGCCCCAGGCCCGCGACCTTGGCAGTCACCTCAGACCATCGCTGGCCTCCACGACGCAGGCAGCAATCCTCTCTCGTTGACATACCCCACCGGCTTACACTTCGGCCCAGTTGGTGGCACATATTGAACTGAGTCTTGGGCTTTGAATGGCAGTGACCAAATGTTAATGGTAGCGTTTATATCACTAAACTCCCTTCGATCCGTGAGCCAAACTCTGCATCGCAAGCACACGACACGTGTGTGTGGGCCCGTGCTGAGCACTGCCCACGGACCACACTGCGGTCCAGTAGGTCCCACATCCAGCACTTTGTCGTGATTCATGAATGGCAGAGTCCATACCAGTGAACGCACGGAGAGGAGTAAGAGAAAGATGCGGTTCAGTCCGGATGTAAGCCAGATCCTCGTTACGGAGGTGACCGAACACTAGCAACAACTGTCCTGGGGCCACTAACCCTGTTCAACGCAAGCCAGCGACACGTGGTGCCACTAACCCTGTTCAACGCAAGCCGGCGACACGTAGTGCCACTAACCCTCTTCAACGCAAGCCGGCGACACGTGGTGCCACTAAGCCAGTTCAACGCAAAGCCGGCGACACGTGGTGCCACTAACCCTGTTCAACGCAAGCCGGTGGCACGTGTTTGTGGGCCCCTGCAGACTACTGGCTCCGGCATGCACTGCGGGCCAGCCGGCCACACACCAATCACATCAAGGCGGGACCAGCCAGGGCACGGCATCGTCGCAGGCTGCACACATGCTCGGCTCTGGTGCCTCAGCCTCCGTGAGCCACACGTCATCACCACATGACATTCCAACGCAGTGTGCGGGAGTACCAGGAGGAGCTGGCTGAACTGCGGTTGGCCCACGCATGCCACTGCCACCGGCCGACACTGCAGTCAAGTAGGTCCCACATTTGTGACTGGATCTTGATTTCTGAATGGCTGAGTACACACCAATGTACACGCCTCATCGCAGACTGCATCCCCTTGCAGCCCTGGTGCCACTGACTCCGTGCACCGTGAGTCATGGTCACTTTCTGGTTGAACTTTGGTGGGGTCTGAGTCTGTGGCCTGGGGCTTGTCGTCATCATCACCTGGCAGGTACGGACTTGGTGTTTGGCATGAGTCTGTGGCATTGATATCACCCATGTTGCCTGTTGCTGCTTGGTTGTGCCCTCTGCATCATGCCCTGGGGGAACACCTTCCACTGTCCCACGATACACTCAGCGACAGTCGCCTTGGACATCTATGAGGACCCGCTCAGCTCTCATGGGCCTAACCCAGTGCATCGCAAGTCACCGTCCCGTGGCGGTGTGCCCGTGCTGGCCGCTGTGCATCCGGGGCCACTAACTCTGTGCACCTCAAGTCATGGTCCCTTGCTGTTTGTACTTTGAACATCTGATTGAGTGATGACTGTTGTAGTTGTTGCAAGCACCAGACAATCCTGGGGGCTGTCTTACACTCGCCCCACACACAGCCAGCACAGGCGTCACTGGACTAGTGTGCCTGCCGACACATCATGCCGAACCACCTATTGACTCATCTCTCTCTGCACTGTCACAGGTGATCAGGGATATGCACTCTGCCCTTGGATGATGACACCCCTCCGAGACCCGAACACACATGCCCAGAGGCAGTACAATGCGTCCCACATACGCACCAGGGGCATCATGGAACGCACATTTTGCGTGTTGAAGTCACGTTTCAGGCGCCTGGACATCACAGGCGGAAGGCTCCTGTACAGGCCAGACATTGTGTGCAAGATGATCGTTGCATGTTGTGTTTTGCACAACATCTGTGTACGCTCCAATGCCCCATGGATCCCAGTGCCAGATGCACCGGATGATGATGAGGACGATGGGGCAGGTGGCCCACACCCCACTGCACCTGCAGCAGGAATAGCTCGTAGGAACACCTTCATTGCCAATTTCTTCACCTGAGCACGTCACTTTGTGCCCGTCCTGTACAATGATGGGACAGTACAAATTGTCCACTGGCACTGCATGTGTAAATAAAACTGATACAGGTTACAGGTTGTACTCGTCCATTGTCATGTCACAGATTCCTGCGATGCCAGATGTGATTTGCCATTTTGTGCACGCATGCGGCACCAGTTGTGTCCTGTGTTCTGTTGTGGAAGTGTTGCAGTATGTACCACATTGTTGACGATGTTGGGGTGCTCAAATTCTTATGTGTGTATGTTGCACTGTGGCTGAGTCGCGCCAGTAGCTCTGAATTGGCTGCTACTCATCCCTTTCAGGCAGTGTGCCTTTCACTTCTGTGCGTCTACAGTGCTGAGATGTTGCTGACTTGAGTGAATGGTGCCCTTCGTCGTGTTGTGACTCGTGGTCATGGTCGGTAGGCGGATGTGTAGTTGACGTCAGGGGTTTTTTGTGCAAGTGGATGTGTCCGAGTGTGACCTGGACCTTTGCAGATCTGGCCCACACTCAGCCGCATCAGTGTCGTGGCCTGTACATTGACATGATAGTCAGACTGCAGCAATGCTACTCGTCATGTAGTGTCTCTTGCATTGTCAGTGTGGCTGAGGATACGCATCTTCACTGGGTTTCGCACGTGTGCATGTGTTGGTTGTGTGATTGGTGATGTGTTGGGTGGGGACCCCTTTGGGCACATGGTGGAGGTGGGTCTACTTGGTGTTTGTGTGTGTGCTGCAGTGTTCCAGGGGGATCAGGGACATGATCCGGAGTCATTGTGGGTGTGCAGTGTGCTCTGCTTAATTGTGCATGTGTGCCATTGTGCCCATCTCCCCCGTCCCCCCACTCCCTGGTAGGTACTCACCCTATTGATGTTGTGTCAGGTCATGTTGAGCAGTGTCCGGGTCCTCTGATCCTGTCACCGTCTCCCGACTGATGACTGTGGCCACCATTTTCTCCATTTCATCCTGCTCCTGGTGTTCTGCTGGCCCCCACCTCCAATGTGCGTTGCTGCTTTCATGTTGGCAGCGAGTTCCTTCTTGGGTTTGCCCTTCGCATCATTCCAGCACCTCTTGTCCTCTTCCATTGTCCTCCTCGGCGCGGCAACGGCATTCTCATAGTCCAAGATGGTCTGCCATCTCTGGTGGTGTTCTATCTCATCAGTTACTTGGATCCGGGTTTCCTGCAGACTGTACCCCGTCTTCCTCTCCCTCTACTCATTGCCCTTCCACGACACCTGGCTTCCTGGCTGGGCCTCCGTGGGTCTTGTGGATTTCACGTTGTCCTCTGCACTCAGTGCGGGTGCATCCTTGGTGCTCCGCAGTTCATCTTGTTTTTGGTGTGATCTTTTTGGGTGTTTTTCTTGTACTTTTCCCCGCATGACGCGTGGGACTTGCTGGCCTCTCGCTAGTTATCACACAGATTTGATCGCGGTTGGGCCCATCGCATCTTTTTTCGCGTTGGGGTTTGCATTTTTATCGCCGTCGCGGTAGTTGTTTTGCGGACATTTGCCGCGTTCTCGTGCGATTATCGCACGGTATCGCCGTGTTGTGAATGCCACGTTGACACAGCGTTATTTTCCTGCAATGGACTGCGATGTGAGAAGTTGTGATAAGCTATTTTGGCGATGTTTATCGCACGTTCTTGTGAATATACCCCTCAGTGTTTTAACCCTACCTAGGAGACCTAGAATAAATTAATAGGAATATTTCTAAGGAAGTTTAATTGAGCCATTGCACGATGGATCCCTTTTAGTGTTTTTGAAACGGAAAAAATTAATTGCTCCAACCCTGGTGTTGGTTACACAGGGAATGTTGTAGCACGCTCTATGATGAAGCATGCCACAATCAGTGGGTGAGGGCACTTTTATCCTGTATAAGGGTCCCCAGAGAGGGTGTTAATCTTTGATTTTTACCTCCTCAACTCTTTTGTGTGTGCTAGGTTTACAGTTTAGGTGGACGCTTGAGTTGTTGAACCTATTGCCCCTTCTTTTGTGTGTATAGTGCAAATCCAGACCTTATTTCTGCATGCAGCTACTGCACCTGGATAGGATATCAGCCTTATCACAGCGCTGCCCATCCTCATCCTTTATGACTATGCATAATCCCATCCATAATTACTCCTCCATTTTCCAAGCCTTTTTAAATCCCTCTCCTTCAGAACTATTCACAACCCTTCTGTGGCTGTACCTATCCTGAAAGAGTGTGTCCCAATCTATTTTCCTTCTCAACCTCTCTTGTTAAGGCATAGTCCTGGCACCCCTAGCGCCTGCCTTGTCGTTACCTTCATGCCATCTGCATGGAAACATTATGGCTGCCACCCTTTTTCCTGTACTTCAACCATTTTCTCATGCACTCATTGGGCATATAGCCTTCAGCCCTGATATCTTCAGGTTCACTACAGAGCTGGCTGCCCATTGACCTGTTTTTGCTCTTTCTCACTCTTATCTTCATCGTCCCTTCTTCCATCAGCACATCTTCCCCCAGGAACCCCCTTAGGAACACTTCATAGCCCTTTGCCTCAATCACTTCTGACACTCTAAATGCTCCAAAGAAGTCAAAGTAAATGTCACTCTGAAAAATTGTAACACCCAGGCAGATGCAAGTGCAACTTTCGCATGTGTCACCATGCTTTCTAAAATGGCCACCAAAATCAGCCCCCACACTTCGCTCCTCTTCCCCTTGTCTTTGTCCAAACTCACTGGAGAATATTTCCACGTCCACGCGATTGAATCATCATGTCGCCACACTGTTACTCCATTGTAGTCAATCAAAAATCTCTGCCACATCTCCAAGTCTTCATTAATTCTGCTAGTCATTCTTATCCTATGTTAGGGCTTAAACACTCCCCTCAACGAGAATGTCAACTGTGTGTAAATACTCTCCCTGGGGCCACCACTCTCTGCCTCCCATTGGCCCATATGTTCTCTTTTGTTTCTCAACTTTTTTCTTCTTGTCCTGCTCTGAATTCACTTGTTCTGTTGCCTCTGCTGCTTTTGCTTTGTCACATCCTACTTCTAACTCTACCTTCTTGACCTATTGTTTTGTTCGACCTCTCTCATTTTGCGGTCCTCGTGTCTTCTGTTCTTTGCCCCCCATCGCTTCTGTGTCAGTCTGTCCGTCCTCGCTTTTCTTCTTGTCTAGCATATACGACTCCCAGGACTCAAAATGTGCCATTTGACACTAGCTGAAATACCTCCCTTCACTCTCCCTCCTGCCTCTCACACTCATTCTTTCACTTTCATGCTTTGCTGTGACCCATGCCCCCCACCATCTATTCTCACTCTTCAGCCTTTCTGCCTCCCATCACCTACTCCATGACCTTCTTGGTCAAAACAATTGTCCCAATGCTCCTACACTTGCACTGATGATCTACTTGAAGCAGGGGTGCACTGTCTACCTCTGCCTTCTCTTCCAGCTGCCAGCCAGTTGCCTTCTGCCAACCACTCGCTCATTGGGTATGCTTGCATCTGATCCTCTGTCCCATCAGACTGGGATCCACAACTTCCTCCATGGTGCTGCCCACCTCTCAGCCATCTTGCCCACAAATGTGTCCTCCCTGCAACTTCTTCAGATCCCTGAGGAGCTGCACTGCCCTGCACCCAAGCCTCCTCCCTAACTTCTGCCTCTTCATTCCAACTCTGTTTAGAGGTCTCCCTGCATTGTCTTTCATCAGCCTGCATGGGTGGGCCAGCTAACATGGATCCTGCCCCTCTGAGCTCCTTGTTGCTATTCTTTCCATCCCTCTTGTGAGGGCTGCCAGTGTGTGGCTCCAGCACCACCCTCTGGGCCCTTTGTCTTGATTCCCATTCTGGGCACTACCTGCCACTCTTTCTGGATCCATTGGCCAACTATTCTGACACCCGAGCTCTAGGGTGTGACACAACCTGGTTTAGAGTCTTTCTAGTGACCTGACCCCATGCAATCCCTGGTACCCCGTGGTGCTGCCAATGCATGACTACTTCAAGTTACTCCCCTGTGGGCCTCAGCACCTTCTCTTGGTGGGGCTAGCACTCTTTCTCTGGTATAGAGCTCCTGGGGGTGGCAATAAGATGCATTCTATCCACATCCCAATTCTGGAAAGTAGTAAATACTTTTCTTTCCTACAAATTCCTCTCTCACTGAGGACTTAGCCTCGCCCCCTCTCCCTGAGTGAACCCAGCCCGTCATCTGTCTGCTGCTATTTGCTTACATATCCAATTGTATACAGTTCACTCTTTTTACCGTTACTTTATATTTTATCTATTCTATATGTACCTCATGTCATGTTCTTATGCTTACTCTGTGAGGCATTATGATACCTTCGGGTCAAGTTCGCGCTATACAAAACTCATAAATAAATAAATGACTCCAGAAGCAAAGACACTGCACTCCTTCCTCTCCTGGAGGGGGAGCCACATGGCAAGACTGCAGCCCTGAACCCCACTAACGCTGCCCGTCTTGGCCTCTGTGGGGGCTTCACCTTTGCATGGGGTCCTGCAGCCTGACATGTAACTGTCCACCGCCCTCAGCATCGTGAGGGTAGCCTGGACCTCGACATCGGATGGCACGCTATTCAATGCCATCCTTTCTTGTGGAGTGCTAGAACCAAAGTGCTCCCTTGCGCTTTGGCTTGCATAATGACATGAGATGCAGTGTCCACACCTTGCTCCCCCAAAGTTCCCAGGGCAAGGAAGGCATTTCCTTCCCTCCACCAAGAGCCCGTCTTCTACACATGACCCCGTTGAACTGCAGTTCATGACATGGTTTTTCATAATATCCCTACTAATTTTTAAAATATATTTTCTTTTGAAACATTCACTATTAATTAGCACGCTGCAACATCCAGTCTTCAATATACAATGATCTGTCTTCACAGTCAAGGCTAATCAGATACCACTTCCTGTGAAGTCATTTGGGGTCACAAACATGTATAATGTCACCTCTGTGGCCCAATGCTTTCAGTGACATGACGACGCTTGAGAATGGCAAACGTTTCTACATGTGTCCTTTGTAGCCTCCAACCAACACTGGATTCCAAAACCATTAATACCAAAGCATTGTATTCTGAGTTTTTCTTAGCGATTTGCTCGTCACACTTGTATTGAAGATTTGTGGTAAGTATATTAATTGAAAAGTAAGTTATAGCTATAATCTGCATGGTCCAATTCGTGAATCAGGTTGCCACTCTTGATTTGGAAAGACTTTTGGCCAGCTGTATGACCATTTCACTTTGGGAGTCTCTAATTGTGATTTTTTGTGACTCGCAATTAGAGACACGCAAAATGAAATGTATTAATGTTTCTCAGACACATTTAGCAATTTTCAATGGGGTCGCAAATGATCTACCTCATCGATATTCATGAGGTAGGTCGCAATTTGAGACCCATGAGGAATGGCCTGTAATCAAAGAGATGGTGGCCTGCTGGGGTCAGCTGACCACCATGTCTGTGATTGCATTTTCAATAAAGTAATTTTTGGGGGGGAAATGCAGCCCATTTTCCTTAAAGGAAAACAGGATGCTTTTAAAAAAAAAAATTTAATAATTTCCTTTTCATTTTTTAGGAGTAGGCAGTGGTCTGTGGGAACCCTCCCGTTCCCGTTTGTGAATGGGTTACCACCTCCTTCATGGAGTCAGTAAACTATGAATGTTTTGCAACCGCATTCCGGTCGCAAAACATTCATACATGCCACTGCAGCTCACTATTTGGAAGGGACGCCCTTGGCACGCCCCTTCCTAATACCATCTTGCAAACCCTATTTTGCAAGTCAGTAATGAGTTATTGACTCGTAACATAGGGTTAGTACAGGTTAAAAGCCGTTTTAGTGGTTGCAAATGGCCAGATTCTTCCTTTGCGACTGCTAAAAGAAGTAGTACATGTGGCCCAAGTCTTCCATTTTGAATTCCCTGTGTTTGAATACCGGGACTTGATATTTTATGGATTTGCTCTTGTTTCATTTTTCCAAATATTATTTCCATTCTTATACTTTCAGTTTCAAATGGCCCAGTCACCAGTTAAGTTAAAGCACCCACGCTCTCTTTATGAATGTATTGCGCTACGTATTGTGAGGAAGTAGGAATTGAATGCACCATTTGACAATTTTAAATCTGTTAGTGACAAATTAAATATACTTAATGTATTTATTTGTAAAATGTGCATTTCTACTAAAAATACTAAGGGGGTAATTACGATGTCGGGCACCGTTGCGGATTGGAACCACCCGAACATAGGTCAGCGGTTCCGGCTGCACAGTTTGGATGTGACCGCCTTATGGGCGGTCGGAAACATCAATTTTTCAATGCCAGCTTGTCCGGCAGGCAGAAAAGTCCCGCAGCACAAGCTGCCATTGAAAATGGATGTTTGTAAACATCCCTGCACTGTGTGGCAGGCACCATGCAATGCCTACCACACGGTGCAGGGATGTTTAGGGGGGCACCATAGCGGAGGCCGCGGAGGGACGGGGGCCCTGCTAGGGGCCCCCAAAGTCACTTTCCAACAGCCTTTCCATGTCGGAAAGCCCGGCATGGAAAGGCTGTCGGAAAGTGGCATCATTATCCCGACTGTGGAGCCGAGGCTGGCTCCGGCGTCATTATGGGATTGTGGTTTTCTGATGCACTACAGGCTCCTTGAGCCCTGTGGAACAGCAGAGGATGGTCCTTCTGCCCGATACCTCCACCCACCACATGGTAATGTGGCAGGCAGACCGCAGGGGCAGATGTCGGTTGGACCGCAACCGACGGTCGGTCAGTGGCAGTCCGCCCGACATCGTAATGACCCCCTATGTAATAACTTGGAGGTGCAGTAGATTAAAGACAATTGAATAGATAGGTCAGTCATGACAGTGAATAATTCAACAGTATAATGATAAGACAGAACAAAACATTTGAAATACAAAAATGTTTATATTTGTTTTCATTTCATTTCAAGATCATTAACGTAGGCTCTAGACCACATATCCTCTGCATAAAGATGACTAGAAAGATTTATGGGCTAACTGTTGCATATATAAAGTTCTTTTAGGGTCTTTAACCAAATTTATGTGGCCAGTTCCACTTGACTGATTATATCAACTTTATGGTCTGCATGCATAGTGATATGTGTGTGACTTTTTACTTGGCATGTAATCTAAGTAGTATTTATAAGTTTTCATCTTTTTATGGTGCTTTTTGAGTGAATATTCTAAGTAACTGGTTTTCATTAAGAAAACATATTTTTTCATATTGAACACTAATAGCAGTCAAATATAAATTACAACCATTTAGCATGTTATCTTCTGGGGAAAATCCTGATTCAACACAAAAATACACAAAGGCCTTACCTTGTAAGAGAAGGGAATAAGATCAAATAATCAGTCCCTGTACATAGTCTTGTAATGCCACTCAATAATGTACTCTGAAAAAGTAAAAAGATGATGGCTTTAGGTGTGCTAGGTGTTGGTTTGTGATGGGCCAGAAATCAGAATGTGGCTGAAAATAAGGGAGATGGTGAAGATTTTATTGCACAACAAAAGTGAAGAGAGGATGGCATTTGCAGCACTATGTGGGACCAAGCAGTGAGACAGGTGTTACCAGATGCACAACCAGACCAACTAATATTCTGTGCTAATGGAAAACTCTGCAAGGGCTAACTATCAGTATTTTGAGCAATGGGTCCAACTCCCCGGAAGATAGGGAAGCAGCCTGTGGGTGAGCAAAGTGGTGTGGTAACAATGGTGGAAAACTGCATGAATAAGCTTACAAGGTGTTTCAACATCAACTGTAACCTGTGCAGTCCCTGGGTGATCATGCACTGGTTATGCAGGGTGGATGGGAAGACAGACCAGTGAGTGATCTCTAAGGTTAAGTGGTGAATAGTGGCAGGACATCAGTAGAGGCTTATCCCATACTAGATACTCGTTAGCAGTGTAGCAGCAGCCTGAGAGGAACACAGGCCTAAAAAGAAACATACTAGGAGCAGGTCCTTCCTCACAAAAGATCCCATCAGAAACCAGACAGAACCTAGTAAATGGTCTCCAATAATGCCTACCTTTCTGTTAGATTCAATCAACCTCTGTACCCCCCACCTCTCAGGGCTGTCACTGCATGCCAATCCTTATGCCTGGTTTGCGAAGGCAAGGGATTTTGACGCAGTCAAGTCATAGAGTGACGCAGTGAAAAGTTGTAAATTTCACTGCATCAGTTCTACATGGCTTAACGTGGGAACGCCTACCCTGCATACATTATACCTGGTGCAGGTATAATGTTACGCAGGTTTCTACAAACTGACGCATTGGGCCCAATTCATCAATTTGTAAAAATGGAGCAGTGTGGAGCACTGATTACACCGCCACTGTGTCAAAGAAAATGACACTGCAGCAGTGCTAGCTCCTTGTAAATATGCCCCTATGTGTCATACCAGACCTTTCTCTTGGCTTATGTGGAGTGGCTGAATGCAATGGACCATAGCCTGCCCTGCTCACTAGATCACCACAAACTTTTTGAAGTTTGGGTCTCCGTGTGGGGGTATGTGCCCATCTAGGGGGTATATTCACAAGAACGTGGAATAAACATCACCATAATAGCTTACCGCAACTCCTCACATCGCAGTCCATCGCGGGAAAATAACGCCGTGTTAACGTGCATTCACAACACGGTGATACCGTGCGATATTCGCACGATAACGCATCAAATGTCCGCGAAACAACTACCGCGACGGTGATAAAAATCCAAACCCTAACGCGAAAAAAGCTGCGATGCGCCCAATGGCGATGAAACAACCGTGATAACCAACAGGAGGCCAGCAATACCCACGCGCCATACGTGAAGAGGCACCATAAAAGCACCCAAAAATACACACCAACAAGTAAACGAACTGCGGAGCACCATGGAAGCACCTGGCCCGAGTGCTGATGCCAATACGAACCCCACAAGCACAACAGAGGACCAGCCCGGAACCCCGGGTCGGGGAAGGGCTAGGAGAAGAGGAAGAGGAAGACGGGGCCCCACACCGCAGGAAAACCGGATCCACCGCACGGTGTGGACAGAACACCACCAACAACTGTCCGTCACCACCACCGTGTCATTGGCAAGACAAATGGAAAAAGTGGCAGTCCAATGAGGTGACAGCGGAGGACTGAACTAGCTGTGGGCACAATACCCATGAAGAACATACTCGCAACCCCCCAACGTAGCCCCACATCCTGTAAGAAAGAGGTCTGTGTGAAAAGATGTCAAAGTCGGTAGCAGGCCTGAAGGTGTGTCCACCATCACATGTGACAACAGTACCTACCGTTGCATACCCACCCACACCCACCTGGGCAGACACAGACTGTCCAGAACGATCACAGTGACCCACATGCCAAGAAATCCGACCCCATACCCACTATGGTGACATCACGGAGCTGCACAGGTCTACCAGCAACTATCCCAAACCACAAAGTCTGGCGCACAGAGGTGGACTTGCCAATAGGGACTCACCCCTAACTGAAAAGCGTCATCCAGTCCCACCCTGTGTACGGACAATGCCCAATGAGGCACACGAATTGCCATCCTACCCAACACCCATCATAGTTGAACACAAGTGTGGCAGCGCAGACTTTATTGGCATGTGCGTGGAACTACAGGCAAGACAAGGGCCACAACATGCAGAGCAAGGCATCAGACAATCACAGGCAGCATAGGAATGCAGCCATGTCCACTGTTGTTGTGGGAAATGTGGACTCATCACCAGAATGCAACAAGGTGTTTGGACCTGTGCCATGGGTTACCATCAGTCGTGGCTGCCGGAACGTCGTCAGTCGTCCATGAAAGCGAGCGCAGCTTCCTGTGCTATCAGTTCCAGGAGTACGTCGTTGTCGAGCTCAAGGAACACGAGTGTGAGCCAATCCATCAACTGGTCCGGACAGATGTGCTCCGTCCACGCCGTCTCACCAATCTGCAGAACAGCCCAATAGGGGGGCGCCTCAATGTGGTCAATGCGCACGAGGAATTGTGCAAACTCCCATGTCCAACTGCCAGCACATATGCCAAACATCCAGGCATCCCATGAACGTGAATCACGGTTACACTCATGATCGTGGGCCAACAGGGGGCGCACACACGTCATAATCCAGTTCAGCCACCATTGCATTGGATAGGCAGACTTCCATGGGCCACTTGAATATGCATGTTCGACAGTGGAACCTGGGCTGGACGCAGGTGACGTACGCAAGACGGAAGCTCAGACGGTAACTGATGCGCAACACTGCAAGTGGCAGGGCCCCCAACATTTGCAGCATTCGGACATGGTACAGTCCCACGTGACTGGGGTTGTGCATGTGCCCGTGATGTTCGGCCATTGCGGTGCTGGGACTCGCAGAACCGCCACTCCTCTGACCTGCGGCGGTCATGTGGATGAAAAGCCACAGCTCGGAGCAATGAGTCGTATGGGCGTGCGACGTAAGGACGTATGTGTTGTTGTGTACGTAAGTGTGAAGGCCATTCCATGCAAGAGTACCCCGGGCAAGGGCCTCTGTGTGTGGGGCGTGTATACGTTGGTCCTTCAACATCGCTGTGTGAAGTGTGGGAGTCGTCTTCATCTGCTATGATATCACTCACAGGGGGTTTCTGCCGCATGCTGTGTCCAAGGTCGGAGGTGCAGATGCCCGTCCGCCTCCTGTGTGGAGACAATGGAGCATTCATCCCTGATGTCAGTCTGACTACTGCTTGAAATGTGGAAATGTGATGTGGTCTACACGCTGCAATTGAGGCTAGGCCTTAGGCCCTTGGCGCACCGAGAACGATACACACGGCAGTTGGCATGCATGAGCCAAGAGCCCGAGCGGACTTGCGCACCTTGTACATTCACACGTGCGCGTGCGCCCTCCGGCTGCATGCAACATTGCAACATTGCACATCACGTCCCATGTTGCCAGACACTGCGACAGAGGCACACGCATATGTACATTTCCTGCCCTGCCCAGCACAGGACCACGCCCAGATCCCGGAGATGATACTTCACACCCCTACGCTGGACGTGCGTACGCTAGCCAGTCCACTCCGTATACGTATAAATGGTGGGACGACAGAGCTACATGGACCAGATCTTCCACAATGCCCGAGGGGACAATGCTGCGCCCGCCTGCCATGTCACGTGACGCAATCATGAAGGGACCATGACTTGCGGGGCACAGAGCCGAACTGCGTGCGGCACGGCCCGCGCGACACAGGAATGTGACTTTAGTTGCACTGGGTTAGTGGCACCCGGAGCACGTCGGCCGGCACGGGCATGCCGCCACGGGTCGGTGACTCACGGGGCACTGAGGTAGGGCCACCTGATGTGCTGAGCGGGTGCGCAGCCTGCGATGATGCCCCGTCCTGGCTGTCCGGGCTGGTGAGGGTTGGTGTGAGCCCTGCTGGACCGCAGTGTAGGCCGGAGCCTGCGTGCGACGCGGGCCTACCGCCACGTGGCGTTGCCTCACGGTTCACGGAGTTAGTGGCACCTATGATGCTGAGCGGGTGTGCAGCCAGCGTTGATGACGTGTGCACTGTTATGGACTCTCCCATTCCGAAATCAAGGCCCAGATCCAGGTGTGTGACCTAGTGGCCCGCGGGCCGGGTCCGCGTGATGTGGAGTCTGCCAAGGTCGCGTGTCACGGGCTCGGAGCATGCACCGGCACGTGGTTGGAGACACACCGGTGGCGGAAGGTGAGCAGTGAGGCCTGGGGGTGCATGGGCGTACAATGTCCAATGGGCAGCGGGAGGGGCTGGGGTGCAGCAGCATGTGTGCGCAGGGGCGGGCGGGCGATGTTGCCGTGTGCAATGGTATATACTCTGCCATTATTACATCTGGACTCCATTGCAGATGAAAGGACATGGTGGACTGCAGTGGATACCGGCACGTGGTTGGAGACACACCGGTGGCAGCAGGTGGGCTGTGGGGCATGGGTGCGCAGGGACGGCTGTCTCTCGCCCTCTCGTCCTTTCGCTGTCTCTCTCTCCCTCTCCCGCCCTCTCACTCTCCCTTTCTTTCTTTCTTTCTTTCTCTCTCTGTCCTTTGATGTGCGCATGACACAGGTTCTCATCTCGGATTTTGTCTTGCAGGCTGTGGCTTCCAGATTGTCCGGAGTGGATCCGCAAGGACTAATCATATTTGTTGTTTTGTGTTGTGTATTAATAAAGTTTTGTTATGGGAAATTCACAGTTGAATGTTTGATTCTCATTATTCTGACCACACATGTGTGTTTGTTGTTGTATGTGTGCGACATCAGGGTCTTTCTTATCTCGTGATTTTGTGTAGTTGCTGTGGCATGTCTTTGTCCGGGGTGGGTGGGCCGGGCGAGGGCCCAGGGGTGTGGGGGGGTCCTGGGGGTGGTGGAGGTGGGTGTTGTGGGCCTCTGGGGTCTCCGAGCTGCATGAACAGTGGCTCCATGGCATCTGTTGTTCTTCAGGTGTGGCTGTGGGCTGGGCTCCCTTTTGTGGTGCAGGTAGTCGTCCTGCTTAACACCAGCAGAGAGCAGGTGTAAAATCGCTGCTGCTAGCGCGGCTTATCTCCTGTTTTTGGTTCGCATCCCGGATCTGGCTGTTCGTGTGAATGTCGCGATGTGGTGTTTTTGTGTGTTTTCGCACTGGAACGCCTACTCTGCATCTCATTAGCGTTAGTTGGCGGTGTCAACCGTGGCGATGTTTTTTGCGGCAGCTATCGCTGGATATGTGGCGATGTGGGCAGTTAGCACCAGCTTGCGAATGGGGCGATAATTCTATCGCCACTTTTGCTGCGCTAAAGTGCCGATAACTCGGCGATAAGTCCTTGTGAATATGCCCCTAGGTCTTTACGCTTTAATGCCTTGCCAGTGACTGGCAGGCATGATGTGCTGTGCAGTTCCTGTCAATGGCATCCCCCAATTTGACAAAGGAAACAGAAGGCTAGTGGAGGTGTTTGCTTTGCACCTCAGACTTCCAACCCTGTGTATAAGATTTATGCAAGGCCAATGTTGATCTGCGTGTCGGGCCCTTCCCTAGCAGTTATGGGAACAAGTGCACTGCCCACTTACAGCTGAGGAAAGAAGTAATATGCCCTGACATAACACTTCTCAGTGTGTGGCTGTGCGAAATGGGAAGAAGGATCAGGCCTGAAGCCATTGAAGGGCTCAATGTCAGAGGGCAAAGCTTATATCGGCGAACCAGTGAAGATATAAAAATGAGTTTTCCTTATACGTCCACAAATGATTAAACAAAAATTAAAATGTGCACCTTATTGTGGCATGGATAAAGATGCCAGGTGAAGCATTGTTTAATGCATGATGCACCTTGGCTTGAGATGTCTGTTAACATTTATAGTGTAGGTTGGTAACCTCTAAGTTACTCTGCCCTTCTTGCTTATACCACCAACCCCCACAGTGAAGTATGCACATCAGTTTTATAAGGTGATAGCTTTGCTTATTGGCAGTTTAGGAACACTTACGCAATAGAATGTGATACTGGAATTTACATAATAATGTATTGTTTCTCTGGTCCACATCTTATACGGAGTGACTACATTTTCACTTGTTCACTTCAAAGAAGTTTCTCTTATGGCACATAGTGCCATGATTGTGGCTCATCGGTCTCGGTAGGATCACGTTCCATGAGTGTCCAATTCGTGGTTCCCGGCTGGCCATAGCTAAACAATAGTGATCTGTGATGAACTACTCTCTCCATTGTCTGATTGCATTTCAGTGGTTGTCTTGTGGTCTCTGTTTTGTTCTGTGCCATTGATGGATTTTAGCAATTGACAAGGAAGCCCTGGGCTTACCAGCATGACTGGGCACAAATAATGCGGATTTTGACATAGGACGGTGTATTAAGAAGCATTCAATTTCAGACATAGCCTAAGATATAGGCAAGCACTGGTCCCTGTTACAGCTTTCTAGTATCTGTCTTGAATTCTGCATGCTAACTTGCAAGCACAGGGCGCTACTGTGCATAATTGATGTTTTGGGCTTTAATCATTCTCTGTTTCTGATCCAGCAACCCTGCTTCCTCCACTCTTCCTTTCTCTGATCGTTCTTTAATAAGAAACATTTGTAGAAGGATGCTCTTTAGTGGCAGGCTACCATGCTTCCAAACCTTCGTCCAACTGCATGCCTTGGCCTGGGTGTTGTTTCCACAACCTCCTCTACTTTCGCGGCCTAGATTTAGAATGTCATGTTTTTGCGTGCTCATATATGTGCATTGATGATGAAAAATGTTTCCCATGAGTTGAAGGTGCCCGGGTTTAGCCAATGCAGGCATGTCCATTTCCATTTAAATTTAATTAAACATATGCAGCTATGTTGAGTCCCTCATTATTTTTGCCCTGACCCATCTGCCAAGAAGATAATCACAAAGTGCAAGATATTGCCATTTGAAAAAAAAAAAAAGTTTTTTTTTTTATAGTTGAGACATGGAGCCCTTTCATGACACGTGTCAACCTACCCCTGAAAGTCAGTAATCTATTGGCATTGTTGCACCAACTTTTGAGAACATACCTAATATATAATGCCCTTTGCTGAGGGTGCCAACCATAGCTAATTCCACATCCCACAATTATAGTCCTGAGATGCATGCAAGAGTGCATAAAGAGTGAAGGGCAATAGAAAGGTGGTTAACGCCCAGCACAACGTGGGCAAATTGCTATTAGCCTCCATAGAAAGTCGATTCCTCAGAGACAGACAAACAATTCCCAGCTCTCCCCGTCTGCATCAAGTTCACTATCAGACTTTGAAAGAACTTGGGGGCAGATTATCAAGAAACGGCGTTAAAATTATCGCCGCTTTAGCGGCAGAAAACTGCCGCTAAAGCGGCGATTATGGGCTTGATAATATGCCCTGGAGAATTCAATAGAAGCCCATGTTCTAGTGTCAACATGGGCTTCTATTGGAATTCTCAAGAGCATATTATCAAGCCCATTATCGCCGCTTTAGCGGCAGTTTTCTGCCGCTAAAGCGGCGATAATTTTAACGCCGTTCTTGATAATATGCCCCTTAGAGAACAGGCAAACATCTACAGTCAATTACCGAATTCGAAGTCTTCTGAGTGGTAAGCCAATATTAGCATTCTACAATTGCGGGTGTGCAGCTTCAAAAATTAATGAACGTAGATCCAATCCCCTGACTTTTGCGGTTTCTTTCTTGCAAAACTAAATCAGTGCTTCATTTTCTTAATGGAATGGAAAATTTATCTTGATGTTGAGTTTTACTCGTGCAAGGAAATCTTATTATTTCTTCAGAAAGAAAGTCAGTCTGCATGAAGACCTCTCTGCATTGACCGGTGTCTGATATGTCACATTTAATAATACTCCAGAAGAGATATGCATCTCTGCCCTTTTATGTACGTGGAGAGTATTCCAAATAGTTAATCACAGACAGAGCAACTTCGGGACTGAAGTGGAATGTTCTACGTAATATCAAAGTACACAAAGAGAAGCCCCTAGCTAAAATACATGAAATATATCTGAAAGCAGACAGCATCTTACTGCGTCTAGACAAATGTCACATTTTTGCGACGAGAACAAAGTATAAATCACATAAGTTGAAATGTTGTACCTTTCTTAACCTTAAGCCTATAAATAAATAAATAAATAAATATAACGAGATGAGTGCAATATATAATCATATGTGCTGTAACGAGAGCACCTTATATATGGAAATGTACATGATTTATGTGTAATCAATAGCTGTTCAAATGGATGCACTGGCACTTAAAATGTTGAAGCTTCTAGAAATGTGATTTGGGATAAGTGCAATAGATGATATAGGTATCTCTGTGATAAGATTTGTATATGTGTTTTTTATATATTAGCTAATGGTACTCTAGGATCCAATGTATAAGTCGTTTTGAGAGTGTATATATTGAAATATAAGATGCACCTGGAACGACAGCACTTTATAAGCACATTGGTGCAAGAATGACGTTCTTTACAGTTATTTAGTATAAAGAACACACATAGTGCTAGGTGTCATATATGGGACTTTGTGCAATATATATTTGATATACACTTTTCTTGATGGTACCTCATGTAAATGCATGAATGCACTTGATGAACAAAAACATTAGCACTTTAAATTATATGGTTTTATTTCCCTGTAAATCAGGTGCACTAACACAGTTGAGGATACAATTCTAAGAATAACATATTTGCAATGAAATAGAATTATAATTGTGATTCTGAGAATCTTTATGGAAATGCACTTTGTATGCACAGTAGCCTTATGAAGTAACGAGGAGTAATACACTAGCACCTTCCCAATTTTTCAATTTTTCACTTTCTTTATAATTCTTTATTTCTCTCTCCTTTTTTTGTAGTGTGTTGGGTTCTCAGTATATTTAGACAAGAGAGCAAATTCAAAATCGTTTCTGTGAGTTTGCAAGTGCACTTTCAAAAACGTTTATTTCACTCAGAATAAAATAATCAAGAATCACTGATGAATTTCACTATTTGCCAGTGTCATGATATGCAGATATTATTATGTTCTTATAATGGTCAACAAACTTGTATAAATGGATTAGCAAATAGACTGAAATGTACTTTATATTTATTTGTTTAGAGATTAATATAATGAGCTAGCTGCTTGTAGATCTGAATAACACAAGATTAACATATATATAGAATGTATAATGGAAGCATGAACTAGACTGCTTTTAGCAACAGCATGAAAACTCTAACTATTTTTAATGATGGAAAGAGGTGATGGACAAACAGGACAATGTAACTTGAAAAAGACTGTTTATGCTAGTGGACTCTATGGTCCAGTTGAAGGCGATATGCCGAAAGGCGCCAGCTGTCTATCCTGTATTGCAGTGTTGGGGAAATAAATGAAATTGCATAAATTCCATTGGCTCGTGGTGCCTCTCCTTCCCTCTCCACCGCAAAAAGGATTTGGGAGATTATTTGTATATATATCTCTATATACACACACATGCACACACGCACCCACGCACGCACGCACGTACACACACACACACTCTCACCCTCTCTCTAATCCAAATAAAAATGTCAGTGGAAAATTGTCCAGAAAATGTGCACAACACTTACCCAACACTGGTAAAATTTACAGGGTCTGGCCCCAAGATTTCAAATGGTGGCAATACTTTTGATCAACTTTCTGAAATTGTTCGCTACAAGATCTATGTTGAAAAGGACATACGTGTATTGAAATAACTGGTTTTGTCATTTTTGCTAAATGAGCTACTCTCTTTCTCTTTCAGGCTACCAATCCTCCAAGGTGGCACCTTCAGCTTCATCACACCGACCCTGGCCATTCTGTCTTTGCCTCAGTGGAAGTGTCCAGAGCAAAATCCTCTTTTGTCAAATGACACAGACACAAATGTATTCAATAACACAGTTGATAACGTAGAACCATGGCAGTCACGCATCAGAGAGGTGAGTCTTGCATTGGTATTTTATTCAACATTTGTTTAGGACTTACTGTGTATAGTTTGGATATGGCATCTTCATAACCCTATTGACATATTCATTTTATTATGTTCTCCATGATTTGTGGGGCAGGGAGTTGTGCTGGTAGCTCAGCCATTTTTCACAGTGCCAGAAGTCATCATTGCTTTTCTTCTACTTGGTTGAACACATAACGGCAATTTCTCATTCAAAACCTTGCACTGGCCCATTGATTGAAAACTTGGGGGTATATTTACAAGCCCCTATCGCCACTGCAATGTCACTTTTAGTGAAGTTGTGGTGGCGATAGGGGCTTCGCCTTGTTTACAAGGCAGCTTTAAGCCACTTAATGTGGCTTAACGCTGCATTGTAAATAAGGCACCCTTTCACACTGTACTTAGCATGAAAGAAAGGGGAGGGCAATGGGTGTTGCGGTGGGCGTTCCACCACAACACCCATTGATTTTGACACTGCCCCCTATTTAAAGGGTGGCGTAAATAGGAGAGCAGCGCCAAAATTAAGACCAGGGAAAACCTGGAGAAATGATTTATTTCTCCTCGTTTTTGCTGTTTCTATGTGTGCTGCTTTGTGCAGCACACATAGAAACAGCAAAACCCCATTGATTGTTTATGTGCAGGAAGGTGTCCCTTCCTGCACATAAACAATCAAAAAATAAATAAATGACGTTTTACACCTTCTATGTGTGCTGCATTAAGCAGCACAAATAAAAGTTGCAAAACGTCATTTAAAGATTGTTTATGTACCGGAAGAGAGACCTTTCCGCACATAAACAATCTTCCCGTTAACTCAGTCACCCTTGCTCTATGGTGCAAGGGTGTCTTCTTTGGCACTAGGCAGCTACATTTAGTGCCAGCGCAGGGGGAAACACAGGGCTGCACCATATTGTTATGAATATGGCGCAGCCATGCGTTTCTGAAGTGGCGGAGCGCAGCGTTAAGCCAAGGAGGCTAACGCCGCAATCCGCCACTTTGTTGTAATTATGCCCCGTTTACTTCAAATAATGCTCTGTGAAGGAATAGGACATGTTCCCTGTGTTCATTTGGTACACTACATATGTACATTAGACTATACAGTACTCTTTCATGTCCATTAAAGGTACATCATAGCAAAATCAGTGGATTTTGAAACAGCTTTAAAGTACAACATAGCACATATCAGTACACTGAGAAAGAGGTAATCCACTTCTGTCTTGTCAACAAGTGCAATTGTCAAACATAATCAGAGTTCCATTTGCCAATATCAGATATTTAAAGCTGAATCAGATTATTGTAACATTTTAGAGTAAAATATATAAAAACAAAACAAAGCGTGTCACAGAGTTGCAAAAAGGCAGAGGATGCAGCATGATGAAATCAGATGCCCAGTGCATCTTTTCATTTACATCATCCTACAAAAAGAATCTGGACAGTTTGCCCTGTCATCTCAAAATTACTTGGATATTGACCACTCCTTTACAGATCATCTCACCAGGCAAACCAAAACACCATTGTGCCAGCCCTCCAGCATAAAGAAAGTGAAACATTTTCTTTTGGAAACTCTC
The DNA here is from genome assembly GCA_963921515.1 of Calotriton arnoldi. NCBI lineage: Eukaryota > Metazoa > Chordata > Amphibia > Caudata > Salamandridae > Calotriton > Calotriton arnoldi. The sequence goes on from CAWUFW010011882.1 coordinate 353,561, forward strand.
ATCAGATTAGGACTCCAATGCCTACTCTGCTTTCATCAGAATGGATGCAACGCCTTGGTTGGGTTGTCTCTCCTGAAACAGGAGCAGACTGGGAACCAAAAGTAGCCCTGGCAAAAACATACAAATCAGACCCTGCTCCCTTCCATCTTCCTACCTTACTGTCTCTTTCTTCCTAATCTCTCTCTTTCTCGCTATCCTTTTTTTCACCCTCTGCTGCGCCAGCTGCCATAAACCCACTGGGCCTGATTCATAAACTGCATTCTGTAGTATGTAAAGTAGTACTACTTACCTACTACAAAGTCTACACTGTGTAGGAAATTTACACTCAGACATAATGAATAGCCAAAAGTAGTACATTTACTACAAAGTGTAGGAGTAAATGTACATGTGTAGATTTACTCAGACTCTAGAGTGTGAGGCAGTGGCCTTCAATGGCTTCAACCTGTAGGAAGGTAGGATCTGCTTTCATGGTTACCCCCACTTTTTGCCTGGTGTCAGTGTGTTTTTGTCCTAGTCTGCTGGGATCCTGCTAATCAGGACCCCAGCAACTGTGCTCTTCCCCCCAAATTGGTTCTGGTAAGTACATTGGTACTTCCACAATTGGCTACTGGTGTACCCTTTTAAGTCCCTAGTATATGGAATTAAGGTATCTAGGGCATAGGTACACCAGGGGTCTCCCATGGGCTGCAGCACATATTGTGCCACCCATGAGAGTCCACTTAAAATGTGACTACAGGCCTGCCATTGCAGCCTGTGTGAGTTGGTGCTTGCACCTCTCCCGACAGAAAACACTTAAAATGTATAATTCACCCCTATGGCAGGCTCTTCAGTCCTGAGGGCAGCTCGCTTGGTTACAAGTGTAAGGGTGCCCATGCATGAGCAGGACACCCCTACAAACCCCGGAGTCGATTCTCCAGGCTTTGTAATTGGGGTCAGTCATTTTAAGACATATAGTGGACATCAGTCATTACGAGATGTCTAACTGATGTATAATGGCTGCACCGAACCAGTCATGTTTGGTATCAAACATGCTGGAATCATACCCCAACACCGATTCCAGTGTTGGAAATATGATCACATGTACTGGGGGGGCCTTGGGGACCCCCCTGTACTCCCGATAACAGCCTTTCAGGGTACCCCTACAAACCCCGGAGTCGATTCTCCAGGCTTTGTAATTGGGGTCAGTCATTTTAAGACATATAGTGGACATCAGTCATTACGAGATGTCTAACTGATGTATAATGGCTGCACCGAACCAGTCATGTTTGGTATCAAACATGCTGGAATCATACCCCAACACCGATTCCAGTGTTGGAAATATGATCACATGTACTGGGGGGGCCTTGGGGACCCCCCTGTACTCCCGATAACAGCCTTTCAGGGTCTGCCAGCAAGATAGTGCTGCTGCCGACCACAGACACAATACAGCCTTCCTGCTGCTGAGCCAAGCTCGAGCAGGCAAATGTAGAACAATAGGTTTCCTGTTTCAGGGAGGTGTGAACACCTCCCAGACAGGACTTCGGGATTGGGCTGGGTTGGGGGAGCTTGCCAGTGCCCTCAGACAGATTGTGCAGTCCTTGCATACTCCAGTTTGAGCCAGTTCAGAAACCCTTGGTTCCCGCTCTGGTGCGAAACTGGACAAAGTACATGGGAGTATCCTCCTCTCTGCCCAGCCCCTCCTCTGGGAGGGACCCCCCCAAGTCGTCCCAACCCTTTCTCAAGGGTACTTAAGGGCTCCCCTGTGGGTGGGTCCTTAGATTAGTCATGGGACAAGACTCCACCCTGAAACTATGTTGCTCTTCAATTGTCTGGACACTTGGACTTCGTTGGACTTCGACTGGAACTGAGACTGCACCTAGGAAGTCTCCTGCTGCTCCTGGTCTCGCTGTTCTTTAAATCTTCTGCATCATCTGTGTCTGTGCTTCATCCAGGTTCTCCAAAAGGCCTGTGGGCATCAAGGACACCTGAAGAATTCTCTTTTGGAGTGAAGGAGTCACTCCCCTGCATTTGCAGTCAACTCAGCAAAGCTGACCGGTCTGCTGCTCCTGTCGTCCTACGGACATACCAAGGCTCAGTAACAGAAGTGGTAGTTCTGTGGCTCCCTAGAGGCCTGACCTGTCTTCCCTGAAATTTGGAGGGCAGTATCACTTGTTGGGCTGCTGGGACTGGGCCCCTGTACACTGTGTTGACTTGCCATTGCCAAAGCTTGTTGGCTCTGCACTCCAGAGATCTTCGGGCTAAACGAAGCACCAGCCTCCAGCACCTCACTTCCTGAAGAACAAAGTCTTCCCTGCTTTTCCTGCATCATGGGCCTCCAACTTTGGTGAGCTGCTTGAAGTCCTCTTGCGACTCCTGTGCCTCTGGCCTGTGGGTCCTCTCGAGGGTCTTCCATTGCTTCAGTGGCCTCCCCTACTTGCTCATGGCCTGCTCTGACTCTCCTGCTCTTGGTGAGCCCCTTGGACCTTGTTGGTCCCAAAGTTTGCTCCTTTTCGTTCTCTCACAAGTTGTGGCTACCAAGGCTTGTTGGCACTCCCGCCAGACACCATCCACCTAGACACCGACATCCAACGTGGGACAGCTCGTGCACAGCTACTGGTCTTCCTCAGCATTGCCTGGTCCTCACAGCTTCAGTGATATGGTCACACTTGTTTCTTCTGAACTCCCAGCATCGGTGGGCATTGTGCTTCTGTGCCTCCTGGTCACTTCAGAGTGGCATAGACTCTGTCCCCTCTGCTTGCAAGTTCTTTACTTCAAGAATCCACCCTTGCATTCCACCGGACTCCTTCACAGTCTTCTCCAGAAGCATCTTGTTCTAAGTCTCCCATTGTCATCAACTTCAGGTTTCGACATCACTTCACCCCTATGCACCCTGCTTCCCTGGTGCAGGTAACCTGGTTCCTGGGGCATCCACAGGATTGATGTCTTTCCAACCTTCTGCCTTTCAAAGGGTTTCTTCGGGGTCCTCCAGGAAGGGCCCTTCTTCTTTAAAACTACAACTGCAACTTCTCCATCGTCTTCCATTGGTTACGCAGCTGTATTTCCACTCTGCACACAGCCTCCGAGGGGTTCCTGGGTACTTACCTTGGGTTGTTCCTTGTGTCCCTGCTCCTCTGAGTCTTCTGGTCCAAGTCCCACACTCCTTTGCATTTCACATTCCTCTTTCTTAATATATGGTTTGGTGTCCCCCTGGAGACCAGCGTATATTTGTGCTACTTACCTGATCATTTCAAAGTATTCTTGTTTATTGTGTTGACATTTCCAGGTAGGAGATATACCAATGTGTTAGTGAGTGTGTTGTGTAATAAATAGACTTATTTTTATATACACACTATGTGGTTCTTTTTAATTTAATTTACACTATTGATTACAGTTGGTAAAACAAGTTGCTTTACACTCCTTCAAGATAAACCTGATGGCTGCTCTCCACAGCTACCACTTTGAGAGCTTTCTACGGTTATCAAAGACAACTAAAATCACCATAAGGGTTGTTTGGATTAGTACAAGTTGCATCACTTGAATAAGTGTGCAGCATATACTAAGCCAGCCTCCTCCACCTCCAGCGCCCCCCCGGGAAATTCCCAGTGGAATAAATGGCCTACTGGCCCGGACGGAAAGGCATCTTGCATGCTTCTGCACGTGTCATCAATAGCCTGAAGAAATTCCCCTATATCACTTCCATTCTGAAGGAAGTACAACGGATCCCTAGTCAAGCCATTATCACATTCAAGCACATCTGCATTCAGAAATTACACCACTTCTCACCTGGGCGGACCCTACACCCCTCAGGAAGACACTGCTGCACTAAAAGCCAAGACATTGCTAGACTAGAAATGACAAAAAGGAGATAATCAGAAGACATGTCTTATCTATCTTCAATTGCAGGATCTTAAGCAGCACACTTTCCAACATCAAAACTGCCCTAATCCTCTCGCAGTCTAAAAAGGATTTGAAAATAGCCATTTTCTCTCCAGAGAACACTACATGTGAAAGTGATAGGGGCCACCACATACCTATCATGCTCTTGTTCAGCCCTCCACAGCTCTCTACATAGATGAGCACCTCACGAATACCCATACAAAATACACACATACGTTATTGCAATACTCCGTATGTGAATGAGTGAGTGGATGAATGGGAGAAATATTATTCCAGAGCAAGTGGGTGAACAAACAGCACTTTCTTGTGCTTTACTTTAATCTGGCCCTGACAATTCAATAGGAAAGTGTCTATCTTGTTGGAACTGAGGTAGAAAAGGCCAAGGAACTATTCATATGTTTAAATGAAAAACATCTTCCTATGGTCATGATGCTATGCATTGAGCAACAATGGTAGATTTCTGATGCCATGCGATTTATTACTGACCCCTCTCAGACACCAGGTAACATTCCTGTTCCTCTAGACCTCAAACTGCTTCATTTATGGTCTTCTATAAAAAAACACTTCTATAAAAAAACACACAAAAACGCACCTGTACTGAAATAATGATTTGCATCCAGTGCTCATTGCAATTTTTCCCTTGACGGAAAAATGGTGGCAAAAATGTTCAAAAAGTTGTAGGGGCATATTATCAACGGCCAGCGATAATTATCGCTGGCCGTGCTTAGCGACGAATTTCCTATCGCAGGCTATCTCTGGAATTTATCGCCCTGGTAGCGCGTTATTAACAACGCGTTTCTCCAGGGCGATAAAAATTCCAGAGATAGCGAGGTTATCGCCGTTTTGCAGGGAACATCGCTGGTTTTCCAGCGATGTTCCTGCAAAGCGGCGATGACTACTTGCTGATACGACCCTGTGGTCGTATCAGCATAATCCACCCCTATGTCAAACATAGGTAAGTCAGGATTTTAGCATACGTTAGATTTTGGCGAAAACGGCTGTTTTTGCCAAAATCTAACGTATGCTAAAATCCTGAAACTGCCTTGTAAATATCGCGATGTGAACATCAGCGATATTTGCAAGGTAGTCCATCCGGGGTACGCCCAGTGACGCCCACTTTGCATCTCATTAGAGATGCAAAGCTGGGTGTTAAGGAAAGGGCGCTACGGCAAGGATTCACGCGATAGCGTGACCTTGCTGATATGGCAATAAAATTATCGCCGCTTTTCGGCCAAAAACAGACGCAAAAGCGGCGATAATTTTATTGCGCCGCCTTGATAATATGCCCCGTAGTATCCAAACTTTGCAGAATAATACCGCTATTTTCCTGATGTATTCCAGTTGGTGTCACCTTCTTAACTTAAAGACGGTGATATTAGCGAGCACAAAACAGAAGTGTTTTTAGTACTATTTGCTAAGTTATATTTTCAGCCCATAAACACAAACAATTGCCCTTTCACACAACCCAGTCTAAAACAAGTTATTCACATATTTTAAAAACAGCAAAACTGCATAAAAACAGTACATTTAAAAAGCAAAAACAGAACTTAAAAAACAGAATAATTAAGACCAAGGATACGCTGCAGTTGTGACCCCTGGTTTGCCCCTTGCGACCTCTGGCACTGCCTTTGCTACGCCTGGCTTCAGAGGGGGCAAAATCAGTGCAAAGAAAACAGGGGTTGCTCCGCATTCCTTATTTTCTGGCCATTTTACATTACAATAATAGTGAATAATACACTATTTGTGTAATAGAAAATCAAACACCCTTAGGGCCCAATTACTAGTCGGACCACCAGACTCAAAGTGGCACAGGGGTGGTGGTCAAGCTACCGCTGCAAAGGCCATCCGACTGCCCCATTATGACTTTGGCAGTTGCATCGCCGAGGGACAGCCGCCACTGCCAGGGAACCATGTTCCCTGGAGGTGGCCCAGCGGTCCAGAGGCCCCAATATGCTTGGTGGGACCGCTGTGGTCGCGCAAGCATATTATGAGTTTCCTCTCTGCCACAGTATTCATGGCGGTTCCACCACCATGAAAACTGTGGCAGAGAAGAAATAAAGAGGGCCCTACAGGGCCCCTGGTGCCTCATGCCCTGTGGATGCACACAGGGGGGCACTACATGTGCCCCCCTGTATGCATGCACACCAGTTCCTTCATTGCATAGATGTTACAGTCCATGCCATGCAGCAACCTTGTGTGGTGTTCCCATTGTGGTGCCTTTTTTAAAGGCACTGCCGCCTTTGAAAGAGGCACCGCAGTGGGAACCGCCACGCCGCCCGCCCACCAGACCACTTTTAAGTTGTAATCTGGCGGGCGGGCAGTGGTGACTCCTGGCGGTGCCTGGGCACGGTGGTGGCATGCTGCCCACCCCGCACTGCCAAAAGTCATAATCGAGCCCTAAGTTCCCTCTGTACAGAATGCTCTTCAAAACCTTTAATGTCTAGGAGTCCCCTAAAACAAGATCTGGCAGGCCCTACGTGGCAACTAGGGTAATCTTTGGCAGATAAGCCTTCAGTAGAGGACTCATTGTATAACCTCCATACTGATGAATAAAGCGACAGAGACAGGGCGATCTGACAGTGCCAGAAGGGCGGGTCTGACAAGTCAGTGTGTGGGCCGTGTTTTTGGCTCTTTGTGGGCGTGTTTTATGGTCTGGTGTGTCAGTTTTACTGATTATTTCCATCATATTAACAGAAAATGTACCTGTAGCAAGCACTAATTCCTGCTTTCACCCATACCTTGTAAAACACCTATACTACCTGACCCCTTACATGTTCACAACTGCCAGACTGTCACTGTTTAGCTTTCATATTTGCTAATGGGGGCTACTTTAATTTTGGTGCATGAGCCTATTTTCTGCCACAGTTCAGACCTGGACAGAGCCCCATCAGCGCTGACACAGCCTTTGAGAAAGGTTGTTAGACATGGTTGGTCTTTGTTGAAATTGGTTAAGAACTGCTTCCAAATATGTATACATTGTAACACTGTCTACTTCTAGGTGATTAAGTTCCCACACAAATGGCTGTTTTTGATTGGGCAATCTAAAAAACTTGCGCTATAGTAGTTTTAATATGCAGTCAATTTGCATTACAAGAGTTTCTTAAAGCTTCCAAGTGCCTCTGCATCCCTATAGGTGAGTAGTCGAATATGGTGACATTATCTGAAGGTTATATATGCACACCATTTAATTTAGGGAAATTAAATTTGGCCTTCTGTAAAGCAATTGTCAAGCCATGTATAAACAGGAAAAAGAGCAATCAAGCCAACACACTCCCTGGCTTAAATGTACTTGCAACCTCACTGTCTTATTCCTCCCATAATCGACATTGACCAAACTCCTTGTACTTAAATGTATGGTCACTAAGAACTTCAGTAGTCCATCTGGTAGACTTTTCTCGGCCAACTAAAACTAAATTAATCAGTAATCCGCAACATCAAATGCAGAACGAAAATCAACAAAAATATTTAGCACTCTTGTAGATATTGTTTTATGATTAACATAATTAAGTGAAAAGATGTGAAGCAAGTTTAACTGTCCCAGCCTAAATCCAGGTTGTTCTTTGGGGATTATATATTACATCACCGGCACAGTCCTCAACTTTCCCTGATAGCAAACGGGCAAAAATCTCTCATGACAAATCAATGTAGGAAATTAGATAATAAAAGGATGGTCCTTTAACATTGTCTTTTTTAATAAATTGATGTTAACAGTGAGCCCTACCATCTTACTGGGATTTCACCAGTAGTCCTCGTTTTATAATAGCATGGGAAATTATTAACTAATGTGTAAGCTGATTTGCTTTTTTACCAGCTGGAGCACACCCCAACTAAAACGAAACTATCATTGTTAGCGCGGAAGTTGCTTATACAGAATAAAGAGACTAAACTAACAGCAATTCTGTTTTCATTGGCTTGAAGGCTGGACATTGATTGCCCTTTATGAGACCCATTTAGCCTGTCCAGATTACTTAAACAGAAACAGTCACAAAAAGAGATGGTGTGGTGTGGTTACTAAGCACTAAGCACAATGATGGTTACCTAGCCACTAAGCAAAAAGGACAGATGATGGACGGAATGCTGAACAATGGAAACATTCACCCCCAGTCAACAGATCTGGGTTTAATTCATCAATGTTTTTGCCCACCACACCACCCCAGTTTGTACCCAGCCAAATGCAAATCAGTCTTGACCCTGCTCCTCATGGGACTGCCAAGCAAGGTCCTCCCTGGACCGGAAACAAGCATCCTGGGACCGGTTTCAGGGTATTACCCGATATCAGCCAGGCTAGCTTGAATCCAGTGGCACAGTGAGCATGGGACCAACGTCTGATCATACCCTTCCCACATCGGATGACACAAGCAAAAAGAACAGATCTGGGTTTAATCAATCAATTTTTTGTCCACCACGCCACCCCAGTTTGGACCCAGCCTAGCCACTAAGAGCTTGTTGAAAATTGTTATACAAGGGAAAAGGTCAAAAAAATATATATATATATATATATATATATATATATATATATATATATATATATATATATATATATATATATAGCCACTACAACATCCACTCACACACTGATACAGACAGTTACCCAGCCACTCAGATGAGATAGATTAGAAATAGTATGACTAATTACTAGCACAGAAAGAATAGTAATTAAACTTATTCTGTAGCATAGTATATATCTTTAAGTCTCAGAAATGTTTATGAAACACTTACACTCACGGGATGATGTCATCAGTGATGTCACTGACCTTGTCATAAGCAGTGCATTGTGGGGGCGTCAGTTATAGTTAGCTGAAGTAACTATAACTGCTGAATTTCTATGGTTTTGTACTTGTGAAATCTGACCTAAACTATAACATCCTTGTAACCTTTGGTTTTTTAAGTGAATTTCTAAGGTTTTTTAATTTTCTTTCCTATCTATAATCTCCCTGTAATGTTTGTTTTTTTCAGTGAATTTCAAAGGTTTTTTAAATGTTATTTCCTAACTATAACTTCCTTGTAATGGTTGGAGTTTTCAGTGAATTTGTAGGGTTTTGTGTAAGTTTTTGTGTTGCATTTATTGGCAATTATAAGTGTGTTGTTAAATGTCTGAGTCTGTCAGTGGGAGTATAAATCTATGAGTGGGTGCATGAGTGTCTAGGTGGGTCTGTAAGTGAGTGTGTGACTGTCTTTGTGGGTCTGTGAGTGGGTGCATGAGTCTTTGAGTGGATATGTGAATGGGTGTGTGAGTGTCTAAGTGGGTCTGTGAGTGGGTGCATGGGTTTATGAGTCAGTCTGTGAGTGGGTGGATGAATCTCTGAGTGGGTCTGTGAGTGGGTGCATGAGTCTCTAAATGGGTCTGTGAGTGCATGAGTTTCTGAGTGGGTCTGTGAGTGGGTGCATGAGTACCTCAGTGGGTGCATAAGTGGGTGCATCAGCCTTTAAGTGGGTCTATGAGTGGGTATACGAGTACCTCAGTGGGTCTGTCAGTGGGTGCATGAGTCTCTAACTGGGTATGTGAGTGGGTGTATGAGTGTCTGAGTGGGTCTGTGAGTGAGTACATGAGTCTTTAAATGGGTATGTAAGTGGGTTTGTAAGTGTCTGAGCGGGTCTGTGAGTGGGTGCATGAGTCTCTGACTGGGACTGTGAGTGAGTGTGAGTCTCTAGGTGGCTATGTGAGTGGGTGAATGAATCTCTGAGTGGGTGTGTATGTCTGAGTGGGTGTGTGAATGTGTGAGTGGGTCTGTGAGTGGGTGTGTGAATGTCTGACTGGGTCTGTGAGTGGGTGTGTGAGAGTCTCAATAGGTCTGTGAGTGGATAAGTGAATGACTGAGTGGGTTTGTGAGTGTGTGACTGTCTGAGTAGGCTTGTGAGTGGGTGCATGAGTATTTCAGTGGATCTGTGAGTGGGTATGTGAGTGTCTCAGTGGTTCTGTGAATGGGTGCATGGGTCTGTGAGTGGGTGTGTAAGTGTCTGAATGGGTCTTTGAGAGGATCCATGAGTCTCCGAGTGGATCTGTGACTAGGTGCGTGAGTGTCTGAGTGGATCTGTGAGTGGGTGTGAGAGTGTTTCTATATGTGTAAGTGTGGGTGTGAGAGTGACTGTATGGGTATGTCGGAGGGTATGACAGTGTCTCTATGGGAGTACGAGTGGGTGCAAAAGAAATTATATATATTTTTGGGATGCACTAGCTCCCCAGATCCCTCCCAGAGCTACATGGGTGGGACTCGCTGAGCCCCACGATGGGTCTACGGACAAAACTTGTTAAAGCATTTTTCACTACAGTAAACATGCTTGCCTTTCATTTTAAACATACACAAGGGGGTAGGGAACCTCTCACCTGACCCCTTCAATTAGAATGTTTACTTTTTAGATTTGTTCTTTTTTTACATGTTTTAGCCTACAGCAATTGTAATATTGTAACTTTAACTTTTATTGAATCTTTAAGTTCAATCAAAATCTTAGTTTTTACTATTTTTAAATAAATGTATCAAAACCTGTTTTTATGTGGAACTTAATCTAGCACATTTTGCCATTTTATGGCACTGCAAGAAATGAGTGTTCCAATTAGTTGAACATGTGATAGCCATTTTATAACTGTCAGAAGGATAAAATCCTGACACATCCATGCATATCTGTCAGATATAACCATATACCTACACATTAATGCCATGTGAATTAAATAGAAAGATGCATAGAATTTTTTTTCTTTAACCCAATGTTATGAAACACTATTTTTGATTCACTTTTCATTTAATTTATTTTTACAAAGGGCTGTAATTTATGAATGGCCTTACAGCATGAAGAATTTAAAAAGGAAACACTACTGAGACATATATTCCAATTGTATGCACATTTTAACACACTTTTCTTGGGAAGGCAAACTCCTTTTCAGAGTGTTTCAGCCATATGACTATTTTAGACTCTGAAGTATCTTGTGATGGGATCTTGCAGTTTCCCATTTAGGAATGTCACAAGATACCACACTTTATTTGGTACCACAACATCAGCTTTCATCCCTGCTGACTTCACACTTGTCCACATGTCATAATCATTCTTCTTAATCATAAAACCGAAATGATTAGACAGAGTGAGGGGGCTACCACAGGCCCCTGAAAAGCATTATGAAATAAACAAATAGACACTTGTTTTCCCCTTAAGCAATGGTCTTGGTTGTACCAGAGTGAAGAAATGGAGGTGCATGACCCCCTGCATCCCCTCTAGACTCAGTGTCACACTGTTTGCTGCCCCAAGGAAGCTGGTAACACAATTAATGCTGCATGTCCCATTGTCTCTTCTTTTGTGTTCAGCCTATGTTGCACTCTGTGACTGTTCTTCCAGCACCTTTAACCGTGACTTAGAAAAAAATGAAATATCACCCAGTGAGAGTATGTGTGAAGAAAGGAAGCAAAATAAATAAAGAAATATATGAATGTAGAAAACCCAACAGAAAGAAACCATTTTCAAGATTATTGCACAAGTTTAAAAACATTTGGACCTGATATCATTTGCGTGATTTACCCCCGACTGTCTTCCTTCCATCCTCCTGTTTTGCTGACTTTGTTTTTGCTGGCTTTATGACTCTGTACGCTTTACCACTGCTAACCAATGCTAAAATGCTTGTGTTCCATCCTTTAAACATGGTGAAATTGGCTTACACCCAATTGGCACATTTAGGGGCACATTTACAATAGAAGTGACGGAGCCTGGTGTTAGCCTTCATGGCTTAACGCCGCACTCCGCCACTTCTGAAACGCAGGACTGCACCATATTTACAACAATACGGTAGAGCCCTGTGTTTCCCCCTGCAGAGGCACTAAATTTAGCTGCCTAGCACCAACACAGGCACCCTTGCACCATAGTGCAAGGGTGTCTGCTTTGCAGGGGAAGATTATTTATTATTATTCATCAAGATGTCCCTTCCTGCACATAAATAATCTTTAAATGGCGTTTTGTAACTGCTATGTGTGCTGCTTAATGCAGCACACATAGAAGTTGCAAAACGTCATTAAAAAAAAATTGTTTATGTGCAGGAAGGTACACCTTCCTGCACATAAACAATCAATGGCGTTTTGCTGTTTCTATGTGTGCTGCACAACGCAGCACACATGGAAACAGCAAAAACTAGGAGAAATTAAACATTTCTCTTTGTTGCGACTGTTTAAGACCAGGTTTTCCCTGGTCTTAATTTTCGCGCAGCCCCATATTTACGCCACCCTTGTAAATATGGCCCAGCATAAAAATCAATAGGTGTTGCAGTGGAACGCCCACCACAACACCCATTGCCCTCCCCTTTCACACTAAGTATATCGTGAAAAGGTGCCTTATTTACAAGGCAGCATTAAGCCACGTTTAGTGGCTTAACGCTGGCTTGCAAATAAGGTGAAGCCCCTATCGCTTCCACAACATCGTGAAAAGTGAAGTTGTGGAAGCAATAGAGGCTTGTAAATATGCCCCTTAATTTACTTGCCAGTTCCTAGTAAAGTGGCACTACCTGCATCTAGCGCTCATAAATTAAAAGCTACTGTGGGCCTGCAGCATTTATTGTGCCACCTACTTAAGTACCCTTTTAAAATATATCTCAGGCCAGGCATTGCAGCCTGCATGTGCAGTTATAAACTGACATTTTGATCTGGCAAAATAAGCCTCTTACCAGGCTGAAGCTTTCCTTTTTAATGCATATAAGTCACCCCTATAGTAGGCCCTAACAGCCCAAAAGGCAGGGTGCAGTACATTTAAAAAGTTGGATAGTAACCTTTAATATGTTCTGGCAATGAAAAAAAACGTACATTTGTTTTTCATTACTTCAAGTCCTACCTCTCCCATAGGATAACATTGGGTTCCCTTATTACATTTCTTAAGCACTAACTTTCAGTTGGGAACAGGTAGGAATGTCAAGTTTGTTGTCTATAGAATTGTAATTGAAAACCCTCTTTAATGGTAAAGTCAGTCTTTAATTCCACTTTTATAAAGATCTAGAACAACAAACTGTACCTTGTCTGACATCAGTTAACAAATACAATACGTTATTAACCTGTGATCAAGGAATGTAATTAGCGTGACCAAATATTTTTCATAGTGTATATTCAACCTTTTTTTTAACACTTTTTTAACGCATCAATACGTATACTTTGGAAAACCACAGCAATAGTCAAAATCTAATTAATTTCAAAAACCCACCATTTACACATAGATAAAAATTATGAGCAACAAAATGTGAATTTTACAGTTTGTGATACATTTTGCTAAATATTAAACAGTTTGTAGCAAATTAAAATGCTCCAGTTCTCACTTTTTTGCATATGGAGTGTTCTATTTGTCTCTATTATCCATACTCCTACATTGAAGCTACACACAGGGTTGAAGCACCTTATTTCTGTAGACCAAAAACATGCACCTTTATTCACAAACAGGTTCCCTGTACTTAGCAATCACTTCAACAACTCCCTAGTGCTAGATTGTTGATGCATTTCGAACCCCATGATTTTGGGTTCTCCTCAAGACCAAGACCAAGAACTGGAAACAACTGTGAAGAAATTGAGAAAATAATAATAATAAAGTACCATGTACAATTAACACCTGTACTGTATTTGTACTTAATTAAACTTCCCTCTCTCTCATTTACAATTTGTTCCAAGTTGGAATTGCTTGTTCCATCAACATCCAGTTACTCCACTTCTCCAGAGAAACCAAAGCACACTCATAATTACATTCAACACTTTGTGGTATCATTAATTGTATAAGTACCATTTGTCCCTGCATGATGTTGCAACTTACATGTTGTTACATAGTGTGGCGCCTCAAATCCTTTAGTGTTTTCTTGGGGGTACATATAATCTCTTTTTTCCCCCCTTTTTTCTGAGGTATTGTCAATAAGCTTCTAATTCACCACTAGAGTCTCGGTCATTTCCTTCTCAACCTTTGATTTATTTAAAAGGTTCACAATAAGTTTCTATTCACTTAGTTTTAAAAAAAAACTTTATAGAAAAAAACCAAAGAAGAGCTTACTTTAACTCCTCTAAACTCCTGAATTTCAGGCTGCAGGCTATTGTCAGACTTAAATTTATTCAGCAATGTCATCTCCCAAATATTTTTACAAGCTAGAAGAAAATGAAAACAAATGTCCTTAGCTCACTCGGTTCACTTCTACCGCTAATAAAATCCTGTCTCAGCTTGCAACAAGAAGGTAGTGGTAGTCTGTGACCCTTTTAAAAAAAAAATCATATAAGTCATAAACTGCAGCAAAGATGGCCGTGAACTGCTATGTAAATTATTTCACAGCCAAGCCTTTCTGCTCACTCATTAGAAAGGTATTAGCATTCATTCCAGTCCACAATTTGAAAACAGTGACATCTAGTAAAATAAACCCCACATCTTTGTTAGCACTACATTAATCATGATGCATCAATTGAAAACTGACAAAGAGCCGCACTGTAATTTCTCATTACGGCGATTCCGCCATGAGTGCGAAGCCTCCACCACGAGTGCAGAGCCTCCGGCACAACTGCAGAGTCTCTTTGTGATTCGGGCCCTAGGTGTAGCTGGCTGTTGGTCCTTGTGTATTTCTCCCAGACAGTGAGACAAAGGGGGAATTGGTGTAGGCAGGGTGGACCATCTCTGACTTGATGAGGGGGAGTAGCTCTCACCAACCACACTTGCACATCACTTAGGCTCCGCCCAGCACTCTCACAAAGGGTTTTGATACTAGTCTTTTGTGACCCCAGACAACCAGGGGCCAGAGCAGGGAGGCAGAAAATTCGAAGCACCTCTGGGGTTGAAAGCCTCTAGAAACTTCTCCTATTTTAAAAGTGAGCAACAGGAGTAAATAATGGACCCTCTCTTCAGTACATGTCTGGACCTATGAAAGTCTCAGAAGGACAAGTGTTCTTTTCTGCAAGAAGGACTTCTACCCTGTTGCCCTGCTGCCTTGCTGCCCTGCTGGCTGAGTGAAAAGGACTGAACCTGCATCTTGAACCCAGGACCACCAGAATGACTACAAGGGCTAGTTGGCTGACTTTCTAAGCAGAGCCTCAGGGACAGAAAAAGTCCCAACCAACTTGAACTCAGGACCTGGACTCTGTCTGCTGTGTGTCCTACCTCCCAAGACATGCCACTCCAGTCCTGGATCCTTGAAAGTGGGCCTGCAAGTGCTCTGCCAGTCCAGCTGTGGTCCTTTGAGCAGACCCGAAGTAGTGTGATGCATCTCCCCACAGCTGCATCAGAACCACCACTGCTCGTCTCATGCCCGATGCAGGAGCTCACATCGCAGCCTGCAGCTTCCTTGGAACTGCCGCTGCACAATGCATTATTGATACAGGACCTTCGCATTGCAAGCCCCTCATTGACAGCATCCTCAAGGGAGATGCAGGACTTTGCATCGCAGGCCGCAGCGTCCTTGGAACCCCCGCTATGCG
This sequence comes from Calotriton arnoldi, assembly GCA_963921515.1. Taxonomy (NCBI): domain Eukaryota; kingdom Metazoa; phylum Chordata; class Amphibia; order Caudata; family Salamandridae; genus Calotriton; species Calotriton arnoldi. Next base: position 368,836 of record CAWUFW010011882.1, read on the forward strand.
ACGAATCCTCGACACAGAACTTCTCATGGCAAGCCCATCATTGACGGCATCCTCGACGATGATGCAGGAGTCCACATTGTAGCCCCTCAGCATCCTCAGATCCACCGATGTGCGACACATCCTCGGCACAGAATCTTGCAAAGCTCTGCAATCGGGATTTAAGGTACTTTGTTTAATAGGCCTAACTTGGTCCCTGTAGCTGGCCCGTGCTCTATTGTGGTTGACCTGAACTTGTGACTTTGCCGAGGTCTGGCATGACCAGATAAACACAGTTGGCGCTTTGTGCTTTTAGGCACTATTTTCACTTAAATATTTAAAATTACATAACTCGGTTCAACTGACTGAATTTTTTTCTTGTTTTGGTGTCAAGTATTGTATTACATTTTACTATATTTTTCTAAATTGGTGTGGGATTTTTCTTGTGTTGTGCTCTCACTCTATTACTGTTTGAAGTGCTGCATAAATACTTTACACATTGCCTGTAAGTTAAACCAGACCGCTCTGTGCGCAGCAGTTAATTTGGGGTTTGCATGTGTTTCGCCTTGACAAGAGTTGTGGTTACTACTACAATAGGGTTTCACCCCCTATCAACCAGTAACCCAATTTACTACATTCGTGTTCAGCAGTGAGGATTAGGACTTGTGTTTGTACAGTGCCATACAGTGATTTTATATTACCCTGAAAATCCCAGATAAATTGTGAAAAAGGCAATTTTGAAGAAAGACATTCGTGCACAGAACATTAAAGTTGTTTCGAAATACTCTCTCATATTGGCTATCAGAAAGTATGGGGGGCAAGACTAGTACAGAGAGTCTTAGAGTTGGAGAGTAATAGAGTAAGGGCCTAATTTCAAGTTTGTCAGAACAGGGTGGATTTTTACCACACCATTATCTCAGAGTGAGGTATTTACCACATGTGGAAAAACCTCGTATTCTGAGTGTTCAATGGGAATACGAGGCATAAAATGTGAAATCGGGTTTTAACACACCAAATTCCACATGTATTGGCTTTTTTCTGGGCCTTTTCCTTAGAAACATTCAGCAGGTTTAACCTATCGGAATTTATCAGGGGAAAACTGTGAGGGAGGTAATTATCACCCAACTCATAATTCTAATCTCTATTCTTTACTTCAATTTAGTGTGCGCGAGCAAGAGGCTGTGGTGTAGCAAGGGGGCAATGCATGCTAACACAAGCAAGTACATTGGGACCCCATCCACCAATTTGAAAATGTACACTCGGGGGCATATTCACAAGGAGCTATCGCCGAATTAACGGCACTTTATCGCAGCCAAAGTCGTGATAAATTTACCTCCCCATTCACAAGCCGGTGTTAACAGCCCACAGCACCAGTTTACCCGCGATATCAGCCGCAAAAAACATCGCCACAGAGGACCCCCGCAAATATCGCTAATGAGATGCAGAGTAGGCGTTCCCGTGCCAAAAGCCGAGACAACATCACACCTCAACATTCACAACGACCAGCCACATCCGCGATAAAAACACAAAACAGGCGATAAGGCGCGTTAGCACCAGGAAATCTACACCTGCTCTGACCTGGTGTAAAGTCGGACGGCAGCCTGCAAACCAAAAGTGAGCACAGCCCAGGGCTACATCGGAAGGGCAACAGATGCCATGGAGCCACTCATCATGCGGCACGGACACCCAAGAGGGCCACAACACCCACCGCCACCACCCCCAGGACCACCCCTCCCTGGCACCCCCCGACCAAAGACATGCCACATCAGCCACACCTAAACATGTACAAAATATTCCGCTTGATGTCGCACAATCACAACTGGGGACATGCATGTGTCATCACAGAAATGAGCAGCACATATTCACTTTCGAAGCAACAAATGAAACTTTATTAAAATGAACACCGAAATGAAATGAAGACACATGGCCACTCCCCTCGGGACAATACGTAGGTCACAGCCTGTAAGACAAAAAACATGATGAGAAGGTGTGTCCTGCGCACATCAGAGGACAGAGAGAGAGCGAAGGAGAGAGAGAGGAAGAGAGGGAGAGAGAGAGAGAGGGAGAAGGGGAGAGAGAGAGGAAGAGAGAGGGAGAGAGAGAGAGGAAGAGAGGGAGAGAGAGAGAGAGAACGTGCCGCCCCTGCGCACCCAGGCCACACTGCTCACCTGCTGCCACCGGTGTGTCTCCAACCACGTGCCGGTATGTATAGCAGGACACCAGGTCACACATCTGAGTCAGAGCCGTCAGCTGAAACAGAGTCCAGATACATGACTGGCACAGTACACACACTTGCACAAGACAACATCGCCTGCCCGCCCATGTACACCCAGGCAGAGGCACCCCAACCCCTCCCGCCGCCCATCGGAGCATGCCCGCCCATGCACACCCAGGCCTCAATGCTCACCTTCCGCCACCGGCGCGTAGACAGGAGGTCCCACCACGTGCCGCTGCAAGCCACAAGCCCGGGGCCCGCGGACATGGCACCCTCCACATCATGCAGCCCCGCTCCGCAGGCCACCAGGTCTCACGTTTGGTGCTGGGTCTTGATTACTCCATGGCATAGGACATACTAGTGCACCCGGCACCATCGCAGGCTGCACACCCGCTCAGCCCAATGGGTGCCACCAACTCTGGGATCCCGGAAGCGACGCCACGTGGTGGTAGGCCTGCGCTGTCCGCAAGGCCTCGGATGCCACTAACCCTGTGCAGCCTCAGTCATGGCACCACATGATGGTAGGCCTGAGCTGTCCGGACAAGGCCTCGGATGGGGCTAACCCTGTGCAACTCGCAGGCTGCGCACCGTGCCGTCCGCAAGGCCTCGGATGCCACTGACCCAGTGCAACCCACAGTCACGCGCCACGTGGCGGTAGTGCCTGTGCCGTCCGCAAGGCCCTCGTGATGCCACTAACCCTGTGCAACCCCAGTCTGCGCCACGTGGTGGTAGGCCTGTGCCGTCCGCAAGGCCTCGGATGCCACTAACCTTGTGCAACCCCAGTCTGTGCCACGTGGGTAGGCCTGTGCCGTCCGCAAGGCCTCGGATGCCACTAACCCTGTGCCTAACAACTCATGGGCCCTACATGAGTGAGAACCGTGGAGCGGCTGTCATCCTGTCACCACCGGAAGAGGGGAATGTGACATTGTCGGCCCCTTATGTTGGCGGAGTCACATGGCCTGTGACGCCTGTGCCAGATGGGTGTGGTGTGTGTGAAAACCTGCCCTCAGGGAGTGGCTGTGACATGCTGACAACTAGACCAGTGACCTGCACACCACCAGCGAGTACGGCTGCGATGGGTAGCAATGAGGGTCCCCCTCGGGGCGTTAGCGGAGTGGTCTGGCCTGCCGTACGCCCGACCAGCACAGGGCTTGCAACAATGACTCGTGGGCTCTGGGTGTGGTCCAGTCCATGTCCGGACAAGGAAGTGACTGATGCGTGTGTCCCTGTTGTAGGGTTCACGGAACCCGGTACACAAAATGCAATGTCGCACCCTCTGACTGGCATCCCACAGGATGAACATCATTGACGCAAGGGAAGGCACTGTCCCCACATTCATCCACACATCCATACATGAATGACGTAAGACATTACACAGCAGTGCGTCACTGGATGTTTATTTGCACATCCAGTGCAGTCATGCAGCTGGAGCGGTACAGGGCAATGCCGAGCACACTACACAATATGGGCCCGTGGAGGGCCAGCCAGTGTCCATCCGGGGATGACCTGTACTGCGGAAGAGGAAGGGTACAGTCTGCAGTCTGTCCGCCGTGTCATTGGTCGTCAAACAGGATGTGGCAGTCCATGTCGCTGTCCAAGGTGAGTGCATCGGAGTGTATCGGGGGTCAGTGGTAGGTCTTGAGGCCATGTGCGGCACCAAGCAGAAACAGGCAAGGTGGCGGAAATGTATGCTAGTGCCTGGCCCTCCTGACCACAGTCCCATCCACGTCCTCGTCCCCGGGTGTGTGCCCTGCCCCACCTGTGGGTGTTGCAGTACCGGCTGCGGTACTGTGTGCCACTGACACATCAGGGGCCGGAGGAGGATTGTCGGCCGCACTGTGTGGCAGTGACACATCAGGTGCCGTGAGTGGATACGCCTGCCGCACTGGGAGGCACTGACACACCAGGGGGCAGCAGCATTCATCATCGCCACGCCTTGTGGCAGCAATGCCATGCTGAGGACATGCAGGGCACGGTAGATCCCAGCTACATTTCGCTGATGTGCCTCCATCCGCACCATGTCCTCCATGAGCCTCCGCATGTGTGCCAGCTCACAGCTGGCATCGCTGGGGCCACTCTGAGCGGACAGGTATTCTTCCCTCCGCGTCATGACTCCAGCGATGTCAGTCAGGGCTCGTTGGAGACCATGGGGCGGACATAGACACCCAAGGAAGGCGTCCAGTTTGGTAGCCATGAGCTCGAACCCCACCCGCACCTGCTCGGCCGTCTCCCTCTGGCCCTCCAGCACACGGCATTGGAAGGCCATTTGTTGTTCCTGGGGGACTTGGGAGGGTGCTGGGGCTGTGGGTGCCTCCTGCTGGGTGGTTTGGGTGGTGGGTGGGGTCTCATGGATGTAGCTGGGCTGCCCTGATCCTGCAGGTGAGTTGCGGATGAGGTCAATGAGGTCTTGGATGGTTTGGGTGTCGATGCTGGTGTTGTCCTCCTCCTCGTCATCAGTGAAGAGTGGCTGTGACTGCTCTGCAGGAGGTGTGGACGATGCCCCTGCGATGTGAAGGGGAGATGGTGTATTACAATTTGTCCACATGTATGTAGCCGCATGGTACAGGTTGACATTCAGACAGCATGGCATTGTACATTGTGACAGTCTGTGGGTCTGGGCGAGGACCCAGAGTGATTGTGGGTGTGCACTGTGCCTGCTGCTTGTGCATGTGTGCCATTGTGGCCATCTCCCCCGTCCCCCCAGTACCTGGTGGTCACTCACCCTGTTGCGGTTGTGTTGTGTCCTGTCGAGCAGTGTCCGGTCCCCCGGACTCCAGCCACAGTCTCCACACTGATGACTGTCGACACCAGCTCCTCCATGTCATCCAGCTCCAGCTGTGGCGCTGGGCCCCCACCTCCGGTCTGCGTTGCTGCCTTCAGGTTGGCGGAGAGTTTCTCCTTGGTCTTGAGCTTGATGTCATTCCATCGCCTCTTGACCTCGTCCATTGTCTGCTTGTGCTCTCCGACGGCATTCACCTTGTCGACGATATCATGCCATATTCCATTTTTGGTGCCCAATGACACGTTGGAGGTGACGAAGAGTTGTTGATGGTGTTCCATCACCTCCGTGACTATGATCCTGTTCGCCTGCGGACTGAACTTGGTTTCCTTGTCTTCTTGTCCTTGCCCTTCCCTGTCCCCGAGGTCCCAGGCTGGTCGTCTGGGGTGCTTGTGGGGTTGCGCTCGTCCTCTGCGCCTGCTCCGGCTGCCTCCATGGTGCTTGTGTGTTGGTCAGTTTGTGTGTGGGTGTTTTTTCTACTTTTATGGAGATTTTTGACGCCTGCCAGGTGTGTGTTGCAGGCCTGGCGCTGCTTGTCGCTGATTTCCTCATCGCGCTTTGGCCCATCGCGTGTTTTTTGGTGTTGTGGTTTGTGTTTTTATCTCCATCGTGGTGGTTGTAGTCGCGGACATTGTCCGCGGTTTCGGCAGACTATCGCATGCTACCGCCTTGTTGTGAATTCCACGTTGACACAGGGTTATTTTCCCGCGATAGGCTGCGATATTGAAAGTTGCGTTACGCTACTCTTGCGGTAGTTATCGCACGTTCTTGTGAATATACCCCTAACTTGGGTCAAATTGGTCCTCCTGCACTTCTGAGTCCAAGTTTGATTGAACCTTCTGTGTTATTCAAAGCTATGCCCGTGGCCACGACCCGCTTAGGGCATGCCATGTGCAAAGTCAGCTTTTCTTGTTGTTTAGAGAACAGCGCAGTCAGCTTTCCTAGAGGTAAATTGTTTACCTTTATTTGTTTTTGTTATTGATCCAGAGGCTGAAGCCTTCTCCTAAGAATTTTATGGACTTTGGTTTGTAGTCAGTGTGACAGTAAAAACTCAAATCCATTCAGGCTACCAATTACGTTTACAAATAAATAATTATTTCTGAGTGCTATGGACTTTCCACTCTGACTGAAGAGGTCTTCTTTTCAGAGTATTTACTTAACAATATGTTCAAAACATTATTTACTATGTATTATGGACTACACTGCATACTATACAGGTGAATTCCCACATCATGCACTGTTGTCGTGCACATCTTCAAAGCCTATCCCGTTTACTGAATGATCCACACTGAAGTTTCCCGAGAGCCAAAAAGCTGTCATTCTGCATTATAATTAAAGAAATACCAGAATTCCGTTTTTTGACAACCAGAGGAAACTGCTCTAACTACCTTGAATTTTGATTACAACTTGTCATCCTTAGCTTTTTTTGCCCAGGGGTATCTCTATTTCAGAATGTTAGCTTAGCATCTGTTAGGGAAAGGAATAAAACAGGCGCACTCATCAGGCACTTCTAACAAAAAAACAAGTGCTAGTTAGCAGCTCATTCATGAAGAGCCTTGAATTGGAAGGGGAGTTTTCTTAAGGTTTTTTTAATTGGGATACCCACATTGCTGACATAATTAAAACGTACTGCTGCATAATGATTTCAGAAGCGCACTGCCAGATTTTCTCATGGCAACATGGAGAAGGAATTCCTAAGTTAAGGATGCTGTTCTTTGTTGATTTTATCCAGATGACTAAATTAGCATGCGAGACTAAGCCCTTGGGTCTTTGCTAAATGGGAAAGATGAAAAACAGTTCCTATAGCGATCAAACAACTATGCAATATATTTATTTTTCTATTGCTTGAAGCTTTGAGCTTTTTGGTTTTAAAACCCGTTGTTGTCCTAAACAAATTAATGACTGCTCTAAGCACAACGTGAAATAAGGAATGAGTCTGTATACGAAGTCTATCCTTAGCAAGGAGGCCTCATCTCCTGTCGCCGGACTGGTGTGAGAACATCTCGGAGCAGGGGTAAATATTTGAAATGTGTCGAATTTAAAGGCGAACTTTATGTGAAATGCGCGAGAAAACGTACAGGAGAGTTGTTGCTGCCTGCTTGGAGCCAATTAGGCCTAATGAGGACATGGAGTGAAGGTTCTAATGCATTTTGCTAAAATAACGTTCCATTGCTGCTCTTTCTGAAAAATGTTGTTTCAGAAAGGTTCAGAATGATTATTATAAGAACGTTGTCCACTCCTTATGGTGAACTTGGGGCAGATGCAACACCGACTCTCTTTTGCTCATAATTTTATCACACCACTACGGCAACCCAGAAGTTCCAGAACATTTCATTCGAAGCGATTTGAGTACGCCCACTAGACCTTTGTAAGCCTGCTACCTCTCCAATGTTGTTGAAATGCCACGACTTATATCAGTCCTTTCCTACGGGGATGGGGAAAGGGGCTGATTCACAGATGCCCTTTAAAATACCCTGCTTCACAATGTCTGATGTTTGTAAGCTAAACTGCTGTGCGTCTACGGTCTGTGCTGAAATTGTGAATTCAGATGAATCATCTAACGTTGCTTATAAGATAGTTCTATGTAGGACGACGTCTAAACAGGAATGTGATCTCTGACCGCCTCATATTTGACAGCCAAGTGCTGATTTTAAAGTGCATTTGATGCATGGCACATGACTTCAGAACACTCAACACGGCACCAGGGTGTACTGTCTTAGGTTTCACATGCCGCTTAGCTTGTAACTGGTATTTGATACTTGGCTAGGACTGCAGCAACAGTATTTCAGCGAGGATTAGAAGAGAAACAGAAGTGCCCTCACCGCCCACAGCTGTTTTACTGAAACAAGCTATTCAAATGGAAGCGTAGACATTCAGACGCCTGCATTCCATGGGCAGCAAAAGTGATATCACTGCCAGTGATGCCCAGTGACATCACAGGATCATTGGCGGCTTGGAGGCAACGGGGTGGGAGGGGGACAGAAAATTCCAAAAAATGAATACTTACCTTTTGCCGGCCGCCATCTCTCCTCAGCTTCGGTCCCTTTTGACACCGCCGTCTCTCCTCAGGTTCGGTTGCAGAAACAGGAAGCGCCGAGGCTCCCTCCCATAAGCCAATCACAACACTGCAATGCAGTGTTGTGATTGGTCTGAGCACTCTGGTTCGGCACTCAGACAGGGACAGGAAGCCTGTGCATGTTCCCCACCAAGCTGTGCATTAATGCCTGGTGGGGAACATACAAAGTGCGCATGACTGTATGGCCGGCCCAAGACTGTTGGCCAAGCAGTCATGTGCACTTGGAGTGTGCAAACCACTCCTCCCCCGACCCACCATCCCTGCCCCACCCTCACCCAGATCCGTAATGAAAAATAAATTAATAATAACAAGGTTATTATCATTTTATTTTTCCTTTCTCCTGCTCGGAGAGCAGTGGGGTGACGCTCCTCCGCCTTAGCAGAGGAGCCGCCCCTGCACAGGATTGAACACTTGTGCCATCTTTACACCCTTAGCAATCTTATATTTGCTGCCAAGGGGCTCGGTGATGGGCAGAGTTGAATCTGCCGAAATTGAACCCGAGTCTTAGATCTCCATTTGCTTTCACTTCCTGCTGCTACATTTAAGATTAGTAGTGTACAAAGTTGCAAAGTCAAGTGATTGACAACTTAATTTTTGCCATTTTTTTGCAAGTTTAGCAAACTGTGAAAAGTTGGAAGCTCATGACACTTTTCTCAAAGTGATGCAGCTTCAGCAACATATTGCAACAGTGGCAAAAAGTTCCCTTCACCATGAACGGTAGCAGGTGGTCCAGCACCTCCTGCTAGCCATCCCTGTGAGAACCCCTTTGGGTGCAAGGGAACTACTAAATGTTTCCACCCCATAATACTACCTCAACATTTTGCCCACGGGTGGATGAATAGGAGACTGTGTTAATCTCAATTTCAGGAGGCAATTTGTCCTCGAGATAAGACAGCTTACAGCATGTCACACTGCAGTCAATTAAGTAAGAACAGACTTAATAATTGAGATCTAGGTCAGGAATATAAACTTTAAAGCTTTATTACAAATACTCAAAATGTGTAGTACAGAAATCATAAATGCAAATGTATGAAATCGTTGCCATGAAGGCTCTCAGAAAATAGCGTCAGACAGAATAAAGTGCAACAATCAGAAAAATTCTAAGTCCCAAGTGAGCACCAAAATCAGTAAGAAAACAGACAACATCCCTATTAGCATCGTAAAGTATCTGGCTCATCCCCAAAATCTGGGGTTTATATACAGTTTTTTTGCATAGGAAATCATCAGTTTCTGCAAAATCATCATGGTCTGCGCAAAAGAATTATACAAATCAGAGTACGGTTCTGTGAAACATCATAATGCCTTAGCAGCCAAATACTATCCCAGTATATGACTAATGAGTCTGCCCACACTATGCTAGTCATCCGGAGATTGCAGGACAAACTAGTTACAAGAACAACAACAAACTATTGTGAATGAATGCAATACAGTGACCTAGCAGAAGGGCCTGGGAAAAGTGCACCATTATTCTGTCCATGTTAGATAGTTTTCTTCAAGAACAGCAAGAACAGCGCCAATGGAAATAAGCAAGTATGACTTTGCTTGACTGTATGCTGCAGAAATGATGAACCGCGGATATGGAGGAAGAGACATACATTCTGAACAAGATGGTATTGAGATCTAAATTGAGGGCTAGTTAACATAAGCCAGGAAAACACACTTTAACAAGAAATAGCAAATTTGTTTAAAATGTAATAGCAGTGTCAATGAGTACGTATAAATTCAAGAGCAATTGCATGTTCTACATGTTGTTAATATTGCACAAAAATATAAAATGCACAAAACCTTTAATACCCCAACACATCTTCTGCTCCCCACCGCCACCATTCCTTGCCATGTAAGCCCCCCCACCCTGGTCCAACTGCCCATGTCTTTCATCAAAGCACAGGGCACTCCATGCTTCAGCCTCCATCGCCTAACCCACCTCCAAACTTCCAACTCCCTGAACTGGCACCCTAATTAAAAGCCTTTTTCCAGGCACAGGTTATCCTGGTCTTCAATGGAGGGACAGGGACATGATGCTGCTAGGAAATAAATTACCCATGCAGGCCACAAGGTGCAAATTGTTGCATGTTCAAAGGCACAGAAAGTTGGAAAATCTTGCCTGTCTTCACATATGCTAAGTTTCCAAATTCAGACACTTATTCATTACCATGGAGAAAAGGGATACCAAGGGAAGTGCCAGACTATCAAAGGGAAAGCCAGACATAGGAACTGCTACTCCTCACTTCCACTAATTGACATCCATCGATAGTCAGGTTTTTGACAATAAAATGACCTGATAAATCTAGAGAGCTATCTTCAGAGATAGAGCATATTTTTTTATTTTAAGAAAATCATATATTGAGGCTGGAAAAAGGATCATTAATTTTGGCCCAATATCTGGGCTCAATCTGTGTTTGGAAAACATTCTTCAAAAGAATTTTCAAGACCACGGGCCTGATTCACAGAACTAACTTACGACAAAATCCTAAACTTACTACCATTTTGGTATTCACAGAATGAACTTACTCATTTTGGTATTCACAGAATAAACTTACTCATTTTGGTATTCACAGAAGACACTTACACATTTTGTGTAACTTACACATTTTGTGTAACTTACTCATTTTGTGTAACTTACACATTTTGTGTAACTTACACATTTTGTGTAACTTACACATTTTGGTATTCACAGAAGGCACTTACTCATTGATGAGTAAGTGCCTTCTGTGAATACCAAAATGAGTAAGTTAATTCTGTGAATACCAAAATTGTTGTAAGTTCATTCTGTGAATACCCAAATGTGTAAGTTCATTCTGTGAATACCAAAATTGTTGTAAGTTCATTCTGTGAATACCCAAATGTGTAAGTTCATTCTGTGAATACCAAAATTGTTGTAAGTTCATTCTGTGAATACCCAAATGTGTAAGTTCATTCTGTGAATACCAAAATTGTTGTAAGTTTACGATTTTGACGTAAGTTAGTTCTGTGAATCAGGCCCCACGATGCTAACTTTGAATCAACATAAGGATTAATAACACAAGAGTCAATTCCATATATTTTGTCAACAACCAATGCTGCCCTGTCCACTGGAAATCATGCAGGTCATCTTCTGAAACACACAGTTCCCATAAATATTAGAAGAAAAGAAATGCATTTGCATGATATACTCTATTTGGTCTGTTAATTTGTTGAAGTCACTGCCATTACACAGGATAAAATATAATGTCTAAATAAATATTCAATAATTCGGAGTTATTAATTGGCCCTCCCTTATTCTGGGATCCACTGCTCCGTGAGTACCCATAGTGACATATAATGCGGCATGGAAAAATATCCCACAGAATGACATGAAAAGAAGGCTCTTGCTACCTACCATCAGTGTGCATCAGTTAGCACAAGCTCCCTTGAACCCTCTGAACCGCCAAAGCTGCCGCCTTGGCTGTCACTAGAATACGCAAAGCATACTCCAGATGATGGACCTTTTCACCTTATGGAAATCTCTGACTCCGTGAGTGCTCCGCTTTGAAGCCTGGTGTCCCTAAGTTCTGAAAGGCGTAACGCAGTGTGCAGTTCACATCAGTCGCGGTCCGTGTAGGAGTGCCGGCCGGGCGGTGACTTGGGGCGGGGGAGGGGCAAGGGTGGGGGGTAGTAAAGTACGGATTACGGACCAATACAGGTAAGTAAACATTTAAATCAATAAAACGAATTTCGTTGTGAGCGCTGCATCGCCAAATGCGATGCAGTGCGCGCAACGAAATTCGTTTCATTGATTTAAAAGTTTACTTACCTGTATTGGTCCGTAATCCGTACTTTACTACCCCCCACCCTGCCCCTCCCCCGCCCCACGTCACCGCCCGGCCGGCACTCCTACACGGACCGCGACTGCACAGTATAGGCACTCTAATATCAAACACGCCTCTGCTGAGCAGTGGAATACACATATTTAGAAGCACTTCTGTATTCCATCTTTGTCTTCCGATTGGTGAAAATTCTCATGGAAGCCCGAAAATACTGGAAAAGGTTGACAAGACTCTTTAGACTCATGTACCATGTGTGAGTTCAGATACCTCTGCAGGGTAATAGCAAGGCAGCCATCGACCCTAGAGAAAGCAAGGAAAATGGGCCCCTGACTGCTGGATGGATGATAAAATACATCAATAATCAGCGTTCAGTGAACCCCACAAGCGAGAATAAAACGTGTTACATGATACACTGTAGAGACTAATGCAGAGCAGTTAAAAGAGCAAAAACAAACCTTACTTTAACAAATGTCTTAAAAAGCACCAAACCAAGCAAAGGAAATCGTAAGCATTTACCATGAATGAGCAAACCCTGACACTCTAAAAAGCAACCCCATGCATCTAAACAATACTGTAAAACTTACTTTTGTTCTTCAAATTCAAATATTGCCAAAATATCCTTATTCAGACTTCTGGAGGCCATACTGCTTATAAATATGGTGACTAACAAAAAAGCATCAAACATGGCCGTGCTCAGCTGTCTCTTTCAAGCAATTCCTTCTTTCTCTCGCAACAAACATAGCTAACATAATACTTGCTATCCAGTGTCCAGCCCTAAAAAATACACCTTTATCACAACTTCTTAAAAAATAAAACCACTGACCTAGTATACTTTCAAACTACCACTAAAAAGTTCGACTCCCTTTTCCGAGCAAGACTATGGAAATAGAGATGGCTCTAAAAGTACACTGAGCAAACTCTGTTTCTCTGTGGCCAATAGGAGCACTGAATCAGCCCTAGCCAACATAAGATGTTTTCTTCCTTCCATGGACAAAAGCAGAAAATATGCACCTCAACATCTCTGTGGTCTACAACACTGTCAACCACAAAATAATGTTGGAAAGCCTGGTAACGCCTTTGGGCACATTTAGATTTACCCTCTATTGGATTAAATGTTTTCTTTCTAACTGCAGTTAAAGAGTCAGTATTGGATCAGTTAAGGTATTTATCTTTGGCTTGGATCATGCACCAAGGACCATCTGTCTCTTTCAACTTTACCTATGTTGCCTCACATAGCTACTCGACCATCCCCATGCCAACTTCCAAATCTATGCAGATAATAGGAAATTCACAGCAGTCTAGATAACCATTCAGATAACCTCACCAACATCACCCCACTTTTTGACCATGTACTACACTGAATGAAGAACAGTTTCCTTTGCAAATTGTGTGACTCTGAATTAATTGGTCATAGGTCCTGAAGAAGGTGGTTTAGAAATTTAGATAATGACCAAAATGTGTCGACCGTTATTACAAAAGTGGTCTCCTTGTTGGGATACTGAAAAACGTTTCTAAGGGCCTTGGGAAAAATATATGTGTTTGGAGTATGAATGAGTGTGGTTGGGAAATGAGTGATAATGTTTCAAGTGGGGTGGTGATTTTTAATTTTTTCATGGTACTGATTTAAATATTTGTGCTGCATTGTTAACGAATTAATGAATTTTGTGTTGCAATCATGAAGAGAATAGGAATAAATAAACAATGAAAGATATGTTTCTGAAAGTAGAAAATTGTTTACTATAGCAAATTATACAAATTGACAATGTATGAATATTTAAATAAAATATTTGAGGTAATCTCGATGAGTCAGGGACTATTTTGGGTAAATTCCATGTATTAATGTAAATAGGTTGAGCGGAAATGTTTATTTCAGGTTTGATGTTTTGTTTTCCCCATGTTCCCGAACCTAAAATAACATATTAGGGGTGCCCTTTTTGTGAGGACATTATCAACATATGCCTACCCAAGAAAGTCCCCACTACTGCAAGGTCTACAGAACAAGGCAGCCAGACTTTGCCTAATTCTCCACAAACACAACTACCTTTGGCTCACCCTGAGGGTTTTCCAATAGCCTTTAGTCGAAGCTAGGATCATATTTATGGTTCGGTGTTCAGAGGGTGTAGTAGAGAAATGGCCTAGATTACCTGCTGCATTTGACCTACAATTGTCAGTCCTAGCACTCTGAAGTAATGCTCTATTACTTACCAGTAATCTTCATTACTCCTGGTCCCGTTGTCCTCGTCCCATTCATGACAAGTGGAGATAATCATCTCCCGACAGAAAAAAAGAACAGAGGAATGCTGGGAACCTAACCCCAGCCCCTCACACTGGGAGTACATAAGCAGTACTTACCCAGCATTCCGCCTGAACTACCAAGCCCCCCGACAGGAAGGCCGGACGTCCGGGAGGGAGGGCGGGGAGTAATGAATGGGAGGAGGACAACGGGACCAGAAGTATTGAAGATTACCAGTAAGTAATAGTGCATTACCCCCAGGTCCCTCCTGTCCTCGTCCCATTCATGACAAGTGGAGAATACCAAAAGCAGAAACCCGGCCTTTCAAAACCCTCAAGCCCACCCTGGAAACCCCACCAAGGCAGCAACCCAAGGGAAGCAAAAGGGAGAACCGCAGGAAACAACAGACAGAGCACCTAGACAAGAAAGCATCCCACCAAAGCAGGGTCGCACCCACCAAACAAACAGGAGACGACCAAGACAAAGAAGAGGACAACCCACAGAGGGCAACCAGCACACAACAGGTGCCCGCCCCGACCAAAGAAGGAAGGGGGAGAACAAGCCAAACAAAAAACCAACAGAGCCCGCCAACAATAAAAAGACAGCAAGGAGGCCGCACAAGAAGAAGACCCCCAGCGGACCAACCGACCAGCAAGCCAGAACAGGCCAGCCGGGACACAACCAAGGACCACAAAACTGAGACCAAGGAAGACAGAAGGCGACAACAAGGAGGCAGCCAACCAGAGAAATGAGAAACAGAGCATGCAACCCACAAAAGGGGAAACCCCAAACCGCAAAGTGGAGGGGAGCACGCCAAAAATGCGACCAGGCCAAAAAGGAAGCCGAAATCGAGGCAACCCAAAGAGACCCCCAAAGGCAAAGCCCCAGAAGAGAAACAGGCGCCAAAACAACCAACACCCCGGAATGCAGCGGACCAGAGAAGACGAAGCTCCAACAGGACACGGGGAAGGGCTCCACCGGACCAAGGCCGACAAGCACAGCACCACCAGGCAGCCACCCAGGACCTGGCAGCAGTACAGACACAGAGTGAGCCCCAGCAAGAACAGGAGGGAAGCCCCAACATCCAAACGGACCCCAAAACAGGAAGGGAAGAAATGAAGGCCCCACAGCCCGAAGGGCGAAACGGCCAACCAGAGGACAAACCCCAACACCACTGGACAGATACACGGGAGACCAAACCAAAAAGGAAAGAGGACAGGGCCATCCAACAGGGCAAAGGCACAAACCCAAAGAACCCTCCAAGGGCAGGACCACCCAGACCAAACCATAAAGGAGGGGGAGCACTGGCCAGGCACAAGCCACACCCCCCCCAACCAGAACGACCGGGACCCAGAGAGCCCAGAGGACAAAACCCCCGAAACGCCACAGAAGAGCACCAGGCCCCAGGAAAGAAAGGCCAGCACCAACCACCAGAGCCGACAGACGACAACCCCCAAGCACCGAGCCCAGGAGGAGGAGCCAGAGCCCAGGGACAGGCCAAGAGGCAAAAGGCCAAGGCACCCCCAAACAAAACCGGGGAAACACGAACACAACCCCCGGAACGCCACCCCACAAGGCCCGAGAGCCCACAGGGAGCAGGCCCGGCAGAGACCAGAACTGCAGGAGGCCAAACCCCACCCCCGGAGCAAGGCCCCAATCAGAACCAGGGTTCACCATGAAACGCCAGAGCAGCAGGGACAGGCAAGGCCAACCCCCAAGGGTCAGCCTACAGCACCCAGGAGTCCCAGGATGTCTTCCATCCAGGTACGAACCAGGCCCGACATTGCACAACTGCTGAGATCAGATGAGAGCAGATGCTGTCCGGGTGGAATGCCTGTAGGCTAGCAAGACCAGGGCAAACCAAAGGACAAAGAGGAACAAGAGGAAGACCCTGCCCCAAACAACACAGCCCCAGCAGAACACCCCGACCGCAAACCCGGGGGTGACCGGAGCCGGAAACCACAGCCCCGGAGAAGACACACACCGACCACCGGAGCAACGGGTCCCCAATAAAACCAGCCAGCCAAACAAGCAGCCCAGAGAACCCAGCACCACAGCAAGGGGAACCCCAAGCGAGCCCCAACACCAGCAGCAGACGAGCCAAAGCCAGAGACGCCCCCAAAGAGACCAGGCAGGCAGCCGACCAAACAACAGACAGGCCAGCAAAGACCAGGGGCCAACAAAACGGAATCCAAAGAGGCCCGTAAGGGGCCTGACAGGGCCAACAGCAACGATCCCGAAACCCCAACCCCTGAGCGGAGGAAAAGAACCCCCAAAACCAGCCATGCCACAGAGGCAACAGAAGCCAGGGTGGAAGCCAAGCAGACCGCACAGGTACCCAAAACACCACGGTCCAACATGCACCAAGGGAGGGCAGGAGCAGGGGAGAAACTCCCAGGACAGAAAAAAGGCAACAGAGGGCAAACGTAGCTGGGAAGCCAGGGCCGAAGCCAAGCACCCCGCCCGAACACAATGACCCGGCCCACACCCGGGGAAGGCCCAAAGCGGAGAAGGCCCCAGCACCACACAGGCAAAGGCAAAGGCCAGGGAGGGCAACAGAGACCCCCGGCACAGAACCGCCAGACCACGCAGGACCGAAACCGGACAAGGCAACAGTCCAGGGCAGAAATCACAACAGCCAGGCCCAAAACAGAACAGAGCAGCAGCCAAAGCCCCAGAAACAGACCAGCGCCCACGGAGGACACACGGCCCCCTCCGCCCCACATGGGAACCGAGACCGGAAGAGGCCAAAGGAGAGAAAGAGCTGCAAGCAGGCCAACCAGATACAACCAGAAGGTGGAGAGCAAGCGTCCCCGGGGAGAACACAACCGGCAGAGGTAGAAGGCAGCCACAGACCCCGGGGAACCAGCAGCCAGGCCGGCAGGCGGCCGCAGAGGCAAGACAAACACCCTGAGACAGCCCCCCCGACAGGTGAAGGGAGCAACAGCGCCCAACAAACAGCCACAAGAAGACAGGAGCGGGCGGATAGACAAAGACAGGCCCAGCCGGAAACAGGAAGCCACAACGGCAGGAACACCATTCCCGCAAGGACCGGAACCCGACAGCAGAGGGAACAGCCCCCAACATGCTGAGACAACACAAGCCAGGACACCGACACCTGAAAACCAGGGGTGGATTGCCAGGCGAAACACCCCCCAGAGCTGGCACAAACCCCACAGCACAGCCAGCCCCAAACACAGCCCTACCAGCCAGAAGAGCCGCAAGCGAGCGCACAGGCAACACAGAGCAGCCAGCACCCGGACACCCAGGTGGACCCCAAACCAGGGACCAACCAGGAATGACCCAGCCAACCCCCGAGGGCAGGGAAGAAGGGCCAATGGACAAAACAAGAAGAACTGCAACAAAGGTCCCTCCGCAGGGGGAACAACCCAACAGCATTGGGGAACCCCAGGAGAACACCCACAAACCCCGGCCAAACAGGGCAGGCACAAGAATGAACCAGGCCCAACAGCACAACCCCGAACAGCACACCAGAGCAGGGGCGACAAGGGAGTAACAGCCACAGACCAAAAATCAGGAGCAGAAGACAACAAAGTGCCATACAGGAGTACCAGAGGCCTGACAGAAAGGCACAGGCAAAGCAGAACACCAAACGGGGAGCTGAAACCAAAACCCAACCAGGCCCCCAAGCCCCGAGAACGGTCCGAGTCCTGCACCCACCGAGAGGGAGCAAGCCACAGGGACACAGGCAGAGGCACCGAAGCAAGGCACCCCAGGGCCCGGCCGATCCCAGAGCAGGGCCATGGGGAAACCAGGACAGAACCAGGAGGAGCAAAAATAAAACGGAGACAACGGGAATGGGAGCCCCGGGAGCCGGAGCAGGCAGACACCAAGACTCCGCCCGCCCAACCCCTTATCCAGAAACCCCGGCCCCAGCAGCTGAACAACAGGATTGGAACACATAACCGCTGGAGGAAGAGCCTGCGACCTTAACCACTAGGCCACCGTGACTCACCACGGTCTCGCCTCGGGGCACAAGCCCAAAGCCCAACAACGGGAACGCGGGACAGCACCAGCACCCCAGTACACTAGCCACAGCAGGCAGCCAGCTCAAGGACAGAAGGCAAGCAAGAAAACTGCAAAGGTGTACTCACCGGGGCCGGCAGATGCCAAACAAGGCCTCCACCCCAACCTCCACCGCCAGGCCAAGACCGGCACACACCGGCGTCACAGCGGCAGGAGGCAGAAAGCAACAGTGCCTTTAGTGCTGTCTGGGAACTCACAACCAGTGAAACACCAGGAATGGAACACATAACCTGTAGTGAAAGAGTCTGCAACCTCAACCACCAGGCCACAGTGACCAATTGACACAGGCTCGCAGAAGTGCCACTGGGATAGAATAATCAAAAGGCCAACCCAGTGCCTGCAAGCAGTAAAGACACAGAGTGTAACTGTGAAGGAATGGCAGGCGAGTCATGGAGGCAAGGAAAATGACAAATACAGCAAGAAAACGTCCTGCACCCAAACACAGCATGGGGCAAACGCCAGCAAGTGGAAAGAACGAAACCCCGCTACGCGGTACTTACCCGGGGGGCCGGGAGACAGGAACAAGGCCCCCCTCCACCGCCAGTCAGCCCAAGGCACCCGACCCACAACCACACCAGGCAGGAGGAATGTGCAGGAAGGCAGGGGAACCAGCGAAAGCGGTGCGTCTTTCACCCAGCCAGGCCACAGGAAGATGCGCACAGTAACCTGGAAGGAACCGGAGGCCGGCGCACCAGCCGCAAAGGGCTGGCCAGCATGCAGAAGCTGGCCGGGAACATCCAAGCCTCCCAGCAAGCCCGGCAGTCCGGGAGGCAGACCAGCAGACACCCCGACCGAACAGCCAGGCAGCGGACGGGGAGTCGAAGAAGAAAAGCCACTCCAGCCCAGCATGAGCAGCACCAGCACCTCGTCCCAATTCTGTCGATTGAATTATTAATTGAAAAATCTGACAATCTAACTGCCCTTTCAATCTAAATTAAGATTGGTTGAAGCTTAGACTTTTCCTACACAGTCGGGTAAAGTCAGAAAACTGCGACCTTTGCGTAAGCATACAAAGTGTCCTGACTTCCTATTCAGATGAAGATTAGCTTGCCTGGCTCCTCTGCTGTGATGTTTTTTCTGTGGCAGGAAGTCGTCCACAGAGATAAAACACCTGGGCTCCCAAGGAAGAGCGGTGAGAAAATGTTGGCTGCCTGTTCCACCCCTGAGCATCTGTGTCAATAGTTCTAGTTACTGGTAGCTAAAGGTCCACACTTTCCCCTTACCATTTTTTTTAAGTTTGCTAATTTGTGATTCTTCAAATTCGAAAATTAGAACTCGTACTGAAGTAAAATATAGGCTAGTTTTTACTCTGAACCACTCATTCAAGAATATCTAAGCATTTATTCCCTTTCACAAATTATTATTCAAAGATATATATTCATAATATTTATTGAGTTTTATATAGCGCTGGCTAGACCCGGAGGTATCAGAGCGCTTTATATCAGGAACAACAGCAAGTTACAACAATAATCATTTAGACATTTTACACGGAAATTTCAAAGTGAATGCCAAATCAGAGGAGGCAGAGAGGGAGAAGGGGGGATAAGAATATGAGTAGAAGGATAGGTGGGGGAGCGGGGGAGGGAACCTGAGGGGGTAAAGGCAGAACGGGCGAAAAGAGAAAAACGTTCAACTTAAGAGAAAAGAAAACATAGCGAAAAACATAAGGTCAGGGTACAGTAATTTAGAGACAGAGTTGCGCGGAATTAACAAGGATAGTGGAAAAATTCAAAGGGGGAGAGAAGGTAGAAGGGGACAAAAGTGGTGTTATGAGAGCAGGTGCGGAGATAGGAGGGAGCCAGGGGGGGGGGAGGATGGAGTAAGGCAGACCAGAAGGAGGGAGAAATATGTTTGAGGATCGTCGGGGTGAGAACGGAGGAAAGGGGAAAGGACATGAGTACAACAAGATGGTGGGTCCAGGTCCGGGAAATCAGCGGTGGTCAGCAACAAAATGGCTGGCGGGTCAAAAGTCAGAGAGACAAAAAGTCCACGATGCGAACCAGGGAGAATGAATTAAGTGCAAAAGAGAAAAGAAGTCAAAGGAGGGTACGCAGTTCCAGAGTCAAAGGCGGGAGACAGGGAGAAGAGGCGGATAGATGCTCCGGAGCACAGGGGCATCGGTGATGATAATCCGGCGGGCGTAGCTCCCGCACCCCCATACCTGAAAAAGGACTCTCAGGTCACAGAAGACGGAATCTAGGCGGATTACCTCTGAGTAGACGGCCAGCATGGGGGAGGCAACGAGGACTGAGAGAGCGAGTTGTCTCCAGGTCGGCAGACTGCAGGCGGGAAAGCGGGTACATCGGCGCAAACAGCGCCGTGGCACTCACCTTAGACCCAGAAAACGCTGCAGGTGATTAAGCGTCGGGGCAGGCAGTTACTTGCGACCTAGTGTTTAGAGGGACGGTAAGGAAGAGTGGAATCTCATCCCCGTTCAGTCCTCCGCCATCTGGAGCCTTCCGGTGATGAAAGAGCTGCGCCAAGGCTGGTCCAAAGATCAGGCATCCGTGGGTATTTGTTACGAGGGAGGCAGCAGAGGGAAAAACAGAAGCAGCGGGACGGGGCCTGCCATGTCCCAATGTCCAGCTGGGTAGGTGTCGGCCGCGGGAGGTCCCGGGCCGGACTCCTCAATAGCCGAACCAAGCGGCTCCACTGGGCATCGGCCATGTCGTCTCGATGTCCCGGAAGTGTGGAGATCTCACCCCCGGTTCAATCCGTCGCCACCCGGAGCCATCCGATGTTTTCAGAGCTGCGCCAAGGCTGGTCATACATCGGCAGTCCATGGCAATTCGTTCCGAGGGCAGTAGCAGAGGCGGATAATAGCAGCAGCGGGACGAGGGATGCCATGCTCCGATGTCCGGCTGGGTAGGTGTTGGCTGCGGGAGAAACCCGGGCCAGACTCCTCTTTAGCCGGACCAAGCGGCTCCACCGGGCATCGGTCATGTCCTCACGAAGTCCGCTGTCGGTTACGGGGGGAAATTACGGGGAGAAAGAGGGATTTTAAGCGAAAACAGCAATCCCTGTCCGGGAGCTCCCGGCCGGAGCTCCTCACCGGACGGCCATCTTGCCACCTCTTTTATGATTAAGCTTCTGCCTCCTGGACAGTTTCTTGTCTGTGAGGCACTTGTGAGGACTTTTGGAGCTTTGTGGGGCAGCTCAGCCACAGCCGCATCTGGTTTTGCAGTTGCTCCTCACATTGAGTAATGGCCGCCACTTGGTTAGGTGGTTTTATGGAGTTCTGCATAAACTGGTTTGGGAACCTCTGGCTGTGCTCCGAGATAAATGGGAGAATACGCTGGGTTGGGCCCTGTCGGACAAGGATTGGGCCCGGTTGCTCCCCTCTCCACAGAAGGTGCCCCATAATACTCGTTTTAAGGTGATCCAATTTAATTATGTGTAACAGACTTATCTGACTCTGAAGAGACTGACGTCTATTTACGGGGACCGCCTCGGTGCTGCCTGATTTGCGCATTTGAGAGGGCAGATTTCTGACATATGACATGGTCCTGCACCAGGGACTGGGTGACAGCGAAAGACCAGGCTCTCGGTACGGAAGAAGCACGCGCGTCCGTAGAAGCCCTATGGCGCTTCTGTGGGCTGAGGTACTAACAGCATTTGATGACCCAGGAGAACCTGCAGGATCTTCCACGGAGGTCTCGTTATATGCGAGTGGTGATGAGACACATCTAGCAGTGTCCTCATAAGGAGACAGAATTGACTACGGACAGTAGGGACACAGCTAGCTTGGATTTCTGTGAGGGTGATTGGGTGAAGCCTCAGCGGTGTCACTGTCTGGTCTGCCCTGAATGAATGTATTTATGTGTTGTGTGCCTTCCATGGGATGATCCTAGCCCTTAGCTCCCCAGCCCACTTTTGCCTCTCCCGCCCTGCTATCTCCTTATGTTTCTGACATTCAAGACTCAGCCACTCAAAACTCACTTTTTGTTTACTTATTTTGTTATTTCTGATTGATTTTTTGTTTACTTTACTTGAATTGCAGTATTGTTAAGGTTCACTATGCACCGTCAGCCACATTGCTGCCCTTCTGGCATGCTACTCACCTCCAAAATTGTGCACATGATTCACCAAAACTAGGGGGCAATTACATCTGTGCCTTAACATTTGCAGATGATACTATTCTGTTGTCCCAAACACCTAAAGGTTTACAGAATCTACTCCACAGTCTTAATAACTTCTGTAAAGGAAAAGGCCTAGAGGTGAACCCAACAAAAATAAAATATATGACAATAAGGCCGCATAGAAGCTTTAAGAATAAAATATATTTGAATGGCACAGAATTGGAACGGGTAACACATTATGTATATTTAGGGGTTACCCTTGATTCTAGACTCTCTTGGTCCACACAGATGGAGAAGTCAAAGGCTATACTGATGCAAAATTCTATCCCCATTGTAAAAAAAATGGCTGCAACATCCTCAAAGGCCATTACGCCAGCATTGGAAGTGTATAAGGCAAGGGCACAAACCGCCGCCCTGTATGGTGCAGAGATTTGGGGAAATGGCAATCTTAAGCCCTTAGCAACTACTGAAAACAAAATTCTGAGAATGTTTGTTGCCCTTCCCCAACATACCCCATTGATTTCTTTGACATACGATTTGGGTATTAAACGCCTGGAGCCTCTTGCAATCTGGAGAACCCTGTCCTTTTGGATTAGAACTTGGACAACCCCGGAGTTAGTAGTGTATAGAGAGTCACTTACTGAATTACAAGCACTTGACACTCAAGTTACCTTTCCCTGGTTAAAACATATTCGAGGTTGGCTTTCTGATCTAGGTTTGAGCAGGTACTGGTTGAATCCTGGTCTGCTGACCCCTGGTTCAAAAAGCGAGATTAAGTCTTTATATTGGGACTTTATTAGAGATAAGGAAATTACAAGTGGAACGCAGGGCAAGCTTACTGTGCAATTTCTCCACTATAAAATGACCCCCAGCTTCGAGTCATTTCTTGATGAGATAGAACCGCAACAGGCAAAGAGTTTATATCTGAAATTCAGATATGGAATATTGCAAATAAATACTTTTGTTGCTAAATGGTCTACTACACAGCCTGAAGAGGGGAGTCACATTGCACTTTGTGCCAGATGGGGGTTGCTGAAGACATTTCACATGTTTTGTTCTTCTGTTCAGCTATAAAATCGCTAGAAGAAAGTGGATAAAATCGATAGGAAGGTGCCTTAGTGTGAGGAGAATGGATGACATGTTGAGAATATTAAGAACAGATAACTCCCGCCTAATAGTATTTGGAGTGAGCCGCTTCCTATTGGCTATCAATTTTACCAGGAAAAAGAGAGGACACCGATTGTAGATTTGTATATAGGCTGCTATTGAGAAAAACATAACTTGCAGCAATGGCATAGGCCTTGGCAAGAGAAGTAATGTTTGCATATTAATATAAATGAATATAATAGCTGTGTAGTAGCTTGCAAACTTTATCTCTGAAAATCATTGATTCGATAGGATCCAAGGTGACGATGTAATTATTTTAGATGGTCAAGACGTGTGGGGAAGAACGCTTGCCAAGATTATATGCCCACGAAAGCGAAACTGTTCCTTTCCTGTGTAAACATTGAAGTATTTTTTAACTGACTTGTGTCTTTTAAAACTTATGGTTTTAACAGCAGTTGATGACTTTATGAATTGACAGATCTAGTTGTATATAAGTTTTTATCGATTCTTCTGATGAATGTTTTATTTTATTTTGGAATATCATAACAATGGGGATTTTGCACATCGGATCACATATGCACTTTCCTAGAAATCGATATTGATTTAGAATAAATTTGCATATTGTTGCCCTCGTATTCCTATATAGGCATTTTTTAGAAGAACAATTTAGTAGGGCAATACTTAGACTGTCAAGATCAAATTGTGGAATTTTCCCTAATATAAATTGATGTATACAGATGTGATCAAGTGACCAAAGGAAGATTGTATTTTATGGAATTGCTTTTCTGTGTATTGAATTTTATTGTGTTTTTTACTTTAATGGTCTCAAAGGCCGAAAATAAAGTATATTGAGACTACTAACAGATGTTTCCTTATGTTCAATACTTCATTGCATGTGCTTACGGTTGTGCTGTCACTTCAATGTGTACTGGATTATGCGATGTGGGTCGTGTACCACCGACTCCGACTAAGACAAAACGAAATCGAGCCTGACAGGTTATTGTAACGTGTACGATACTGCTTGTTTATTTACTTGAAAAGGCTAATAAACATTTTTTAAATTAAATTACATGACTAAGCTTTTGGAGATGAATGAAATATTATTACACTAACCTTATAATTTTTGTTTGTTCAGGGAGGCATTAAAATACAACTAACAAATTGCATCAGAAAACAGTTCATTTTGAATTATTATATTTAATAAATATGTGTGTTGTCTGTGCACGGTACACACACGGCACCATATATTTTTTATGTTAGAAACATATGAATTGCAGCTCTTGGTCTACGTTTCATTTAAGTCTAATGTATTTGATATATAATTTATTTTGATAAAACTTAATTTTATTGAACTAGCAGTCTTGTTCAATGTGCTTAATTAATGTAATATTTACAACTGAATTGATTTCAATACACGTAGGTGTACTTTATACATCTCGTATATCCTCTTATGAGCCCTTCCCAAAGATGCAAGTTTAGGCTTTCTCACAAATTCTACAGTGCATCAATACTAACATACCAAGGCCTTCTCAAGTGTGTTTTGGAATTGACAATAGAAATTAAAGAATAATACAATAAGGAGCACGCCTCATCCAACACAAATGCAAAGCTGTTGGCATATTTAATAACCAACTCCTGCTTTTAATTTGAATTTCACACACATGACCAGAAATGGGTAAGAAGTCAATGTTGCATAATAAAGCAAACACCAGTTCAAATTAACTACGTAGATGGATGCATGGTTCTGCAATTAAATAAAGACTCATTGATAAGGAGTTGGTGTGTATACCCTGTTGTTTTATTGGTTTGAACTTGCTTTTCTATACCGAAAGCATAGTCCAGCAGAGACCAAATTCCAGATTTTCAAGATATCCAATTATGATAAAAATAAATACAATGGATCTAATAAAACTCATTTCATTACTGGTTATCCTAAAAATCTAGCACATATCCTGCCCTAGTCATAATACCTAATGAAAAATCTTTAAAAAGGCGTTACCATTGGCAGATGATAAATGTCATTGTGTGTGTAAAGTGATAATGGTGCATGTGTAGTTTGACATTAGTTTCTATATAGCAACAATTCCCATATAATACAATGACACACACTAAGAGAGATAGGTTGTTGTTGCTGTGCCTTTTCTCTTAGAGATCAGGATGGGCACAATAAACTGTTAGGCTTCGCCTGAATCACAGGCGTTTCCGCAGAGCGTGTTATTCAATAGAGTAGTCATAGAAGGCTGAAGAATGAAACTTCTGATGCAGCACATGGTAGTTTTTGGTTACTGAGGAGGGTACGGTTTGTGGAACGCAAATAATGACAAGGTGCTTAGTGTATGAGAGGCACTGTGAGTCACCTTACGGAAAGACATGAGTAGTTTTTATAGAGACCGTTTTTTGGCAGTTAATTAACTATCCATCTTGCTGGTGGCAGGAAGTCGTAGATGATCGTCATAAGGGATTAAACAGCCTAAAGGTTGCAAAGTTGATGACTTTTTCTGGACGTGGTAGGTCATGTTGAAGAATGATGTAATAAACAAGTTTACTATTTATTAGAACATTGGAATGTTGGGAGCTCCATTGAAGACAATGGAGTGCTCCCTGCTTCTACGGACCGGTAAAGGCCCGCAGAGCAACATTCCAATGTTTTACAAAGGCCTCTCGGAGCTCGAGGGGATTTAAATCCCCTCGAGCTTCGAGAAGCCTTTGTTTTATTTGTTAGAACATTCTGCCCTCTAGTGGCAGAATGTTCTAATAGCCTTATAGCCCTTCGTAGCAGGGCTATACCGGCTATTAAAGTCCCGGTCCCTTGTTAAAGTCCCTCGCCTTCGGCTCGGGCCTTTAACGCGGGAGCGGGCCTTTAATAGCCGGTATAGCCCGCTACGGCGGGCTATAAGGCTATACTATAGTATTTATTAGTGATTCGTAAGAAAAAAATGTGAGGTAATCATGGACCTTATAGATATTAAGATATCATATCAGACTTCGAAAGCCACATTCCTAGTGGATGCCTAAACAATAGGGAGAAGATTGACACCTATGATACAGAATATGAGTTAATGCTGCATAGTTGATGTATTCAAGACAGAGAATGACGGGCCTGATGGGAGATATATCCATTTGATTTGCATCGAGGACAGTGCTGTGTCGTATTGGCATGGATAGAGACGATATGCCTAAAAGAATGTCCAACCTATAAAAAATTTAAAACGTTTCTTCAAAGGTGCGGAAAACAATATAGCTTTGATTTACAGCCTTCGGACTATCTTAAAAATCTATCTTACTGTAGGATGATGCACCCCGAAATAGTCCCTTTTGAAGTTTGATGTGTAACTGCACTTGCACCATTCATTGCGAGCATATTGGACTCCATACAAACTCTATTGGGCTTTGGTTGAGCCTCCCTCAGACATTGACTTTGTCTCAGGGAAATTCAGCTAATGGCACGAGACATCGTCAATCACATCTTGGATCAGTCCACATGAGTATTCCAGGGTCTGATTTATAGTTTGGCAGGCAAAGTACTCGTCACAAACGCAGTGGAGTACCCTGCTCTCCAAATGCTTGGTCCACCTACTTTATTTAGAAATGGGCAGACCTTAAGTATTCCGTTTACAGAGCCTCCATTGGCTTCATAAGTGGAATACTTCCGCAGATGGCCCAACAGAGTGGGTACCATCAGAGGAAGGACATTACACTGTCTGTTCTAAATTGGGTGGTCATTGTAATGCCTTTTTTCCTGTCCGTAAACGGACAGGAAAAAAACAAGACAACTCCCAGGGTGTGGAGTGGGTCATTACTTTTTTTGTTTTTCAGAAGCAAACTCCCACTTTGGGAGTTTGTTTGTGAAAAACAAAATCATATCAAGCCACTTACCAATCTATTAGAACATTGAAAGGTACCATCAAGACGGGTTTTCCCTTCAATGTACAGAGATTATCACTGGGCCAGGGGCCATCTCTAAATTTGGTGGGTGGAGTACTGTCAAGATAGAGGACGTAAAGTCCTCCGCTGTCTGGTTGGATACTACTCCATATCTGAAACCATAAATCAGTGTCTTAGACTTTTCCTTCTACTGACTGTTTGGATGCATCCTTCCACCTCCATTGGCATGTCAGAGGGCCTATTTTACATCTCAAATGTACACTCTGTCATCACACATTTATTTCTATATCTCATCCGTGATTTGCATATACAAATCATTCCGTTTTTGTTTTGCACTGCAGAACGCATTTTTTTTTTTTGTCACACTCAAGTGTGAAGTCTATTGAGTTTGCTAATGCTTGTTGTTTTTAGTGCCAACACAACAGGGAATTGGTAGAACACAACAAGCACGGAACTATAAATTAAATTCTGCAGTTATACTGATGGTACCAAACATACACAAAACAAACACTACTATAGTTCAGAGCGAGTTGCTAAAATAAGCAATAGAATTAATTTTCAATAAAGTACACAGAACATTATGTGGGAAATGTTCCTAACAGCTTGTTTTTAATCAAATTCGAAGGTAGGCAAACCACATTCAAATAAAAAATACAAAAACAATGTTTTTGTTCAAGGTGTGCACATTTTAAGTCGGTGCTTTTACTAGATGTCTTTTACAGTTACATTAAGATCAGACCGTAATAGGTAGGCAGACCTACGATAACAAGAGCTAGTAATATAGGGGCATATTAGCAAGACCGGCGATAAAATTATCGCCGTTTTAGCGGCAGGAAACTGCCTCTAAAACGGCGATAATGGGCTTGCTAATATGGGTTATAGAATTCCAATAGAAGCCCAGGTTAGATGTGCAGGACATCTAACCTGGGCTTCTATTGGAATTCTATAACGCATATTAGCAAGCCCATTATCGCCGTTTTAGCGGCAGTTTCCTGCCGCTAAAACGGCGATAATTTTATCGCCGGTCTTGCTAATATGCCCCATAGTTTTCTATTAAGATATGAGTAGAAAGGGAAATGAGTTTTGGAGGGAAGGGCTTCCCAGTTTCCTTAGCCGATGTGCTGTTCTTCTCACAGATGGGAAATGAGTCAGGGTTAGTATTTAATGATGCCAGAAGAAAGGCATATATACTCCACCCGGTCTTGCTTCCTGTCTCTTCCGGCTTTTTTACTTGCATCAAAAAACACACACTCAGATCTACATATCACCTGTTAAGGCACACTCTCCACATTCCCGCATGTCGAAAACCTATACTCTTCTATAACACACGATTCATGGTTGCATTACCTCTGAAAATGCATATTTATCACTTAGACCACACTAATATCGAAAGGGAAATCCGAAAGTAATATTAAAATCATTTTGTTGTGGATCTTGTTTGCCGTTAATATAAGAACCATACATGCAATAAATTTACATTTGACAGTGAATGATGAAAAGATGTTGGTTGAGTGAATAGTTTAAAGGACAGCTTCACTTGTCTTGTCTATACAATTTAAACCGATCACAGATTGAGCATGGGGCAAGTACTGGTGCTGGGGCAATTTGGCAACGTAATTTGCCCCAATCTGTTCAATAGTGAATTTTCAATGACTGATCTAATCAAATAGTACTTGTTAGTAGGTGCAAATAACAGTTTTGAGCAAACTGGCTCGTGCAACACACAGCAGAGCAACTATACTAATCTATGAACTGAAGAGGAATAAACACCCAGTAATAATTTCAAAGCTATTCAATTTGATAAACTATTCACAAGTTACGCAACAACTTGCCAATTCATTTCTACGAATTTGCACTTTTTCTTGGTGATATTAATGTATAAAAATATGCACAAGGGTCGGATCCATCCTATAATTTTAGGATATCCAGGGCATTGATTACAAACAATTAGGCTAAATGGGAATCATTTTCAGAATCTGTGATCGAAACAAAAGTGTGGTATGGGTCCAGCACACTTGAAACAACAATAGGCTTGATCATGATCTACAGGCTATCTTAAGATAGGAACTGCAGGTTCCATTCCTTCGATCATAGCATGAAGAACTTTCTATTCTCAGGTGCATATTACTAAGAACAATATCCCACTTCCTAGAGACCTAGGTTCAATCTACTGCTGCTTTTGTTCCCTAAGAGAGGTGTAGACCGAGGTTCGCTTTTAGAAGAAGGTTCTCCATATCTTCATTGATACATGAAATAGTTCTCATGTAAACAGTGCACCACTCTCATTTCGGGGAGGTCTGTGGTTCATTATGGTTACAAAACTATAGACTCCTCCAAACTGGCTCCACATTACAACTGCACCACATACAGAATGTCTATGTGCATCACTCTTATTGTACTTATTTTTGTCATGTGTAGGTTATTCATGAAGCGCAGATATTGTCACAAAGATCTAGGGAGCAATGTACATAGCAAGGAGGATTACAAGAGACATAAGAACACTTTTTTTTATAAATTACATAGATATTGCCTACCTCACATTTTCCCATATGATGTGGTTAATTATGAATACATTGTTTCACATTACATTAGAAATTAGCATGTAAGAAAGGTAGATTTGCTGCTATCCTGGGCAGGTAGGCAACATTGTAGACAGTAGCCTTGAGAAATAATTTCTTAACAAGTAATGTTGATGATGGTATGGAGCCATGGAAATTATGCCTGGTAGGTGTCATAAGGATATGTATAGCTGTTTTAAAAAAAAAAATTTTTTAATTGATGTGAGGAGAGTTTTTGGGACATGGAGAATCCAGTCATTTGAAGAACGACTATGGTGTGGTTAATTCCTTGACCATTCCCTGTATCATATTTCCTGCAATGGTGTCTTGAGCAAATTTCAGGCAAGACTTAACCGCTTCAAAAATTGAAAGTGCCCAATACCTTGACTCTTCTGATGATAGCACAGCTCAAACACTTAGCTATCTGGAACCTACAAAAATACACTTGCTCTATGATCATAAGGCCCTGACACTAACACTGTATAAGTAGCCATAGTCAAGAATTACTTACAGAATATGGATCTGTACTTGCTCAAACTCATTATCTCCTCCATGCAATACTGATATATCCCACATATGAAAGTTGACCTGGTCATACGCTTCAGAAGCTGCTTTAGATCCATTTTAAATAACAGAGAACAATTGGTTGCGATTGAAACCTCTAACTCAATCCCTGCACCTATACATTTTGTGGCCTTAGATGGTACTATCTCATTACCTGGGCTCTTCTGTGCTTATTTCTAGTGAACTGGGCGGTGATGGCACATGGATATCTGCACCTCAGTCCCTTAGTAAAATCATCAAATATATTTCCTTGTTAGTCATATGTACATTTTTTAGTTGACTTGAAACGTTGTAGGGATGTTAACATCAGAAATACATTTCCAATTTGTGAAGCGTATGTGACTCCACAATGATGACCAAAAATCAGTCAATTCAGTTGCATGGAATTCTTTCAGGACATCAATCCATCCTGCTAATAGACAAAGTATAAATAAATTTAGGAGGTACAGCAATTTAGTTTAAAATCTAAAATGTGCCAGTAAGTTAAATCGTAATACAATGAGATACAAAATGGTATCTGCCACAATGCAAAGAACCCCAGTTGTTGCAATCAGGTGTCCCATAAAGAAACTTCCCTTTTATAATCTAAACATAGGTTGAGGCCAGATTATCTAAGGGGATTTCTAGCTGGGAGCACTAAAGGTGTTAGCATAGAACCAAACTTCTGTGGAAGATCAGGGAAATAAGAGAAGTGTCAAGCATGAAGTTTACAATTAGGGAAAACTCAGCAAAGATATCTGTTCCCTCTCAGAGTCAAGGGAAAGTCTGCCTTACCGTCTGTGGAAACATCAATTAAATATAACCAGTAGCATCTCTCTCCCACCACCAAGAGCCAATCAAATCACCGTGTATGAAGGGAGTAAACATACTTGCTCCCAAATTTGCATCTCTACAGAATTAGGTTTGCAGCTGGTAGCCTTGGACAACTCATCCTCATGGTACCCTGTAACTAGAAGTCCTTCTTTCACCAATATTTTTACCAAGTCTTTTGCCAATTTCCTCCCTGCAGGCCTTACTGTCAGTCGTCTAATACAAATAACAAGCCTTTCTCTAACTTACGAGAAGCATGATAAGGCACCTTCAGAATAAAGAACCAAATCACTGCCACATTAAAGTAAGCTTTTCAAGCAAGGCCTCATGCCAAGTTAAGCTTCCTGGATGGATGCCTGTTGCAATATTGTATACATATATATTGGAAGTAGTAATCATTGTTAAATGTGAATATGCAAAACATGGTTACAGTAGTCTGCTAATCATCTTTAACACTCTCATGCATAAATATTTAGTGTGGCAATGAATACACTCTATTAATGCATTTAAATGTAGCATGTTAATGAAGTTAAGCAACACGTTAAATTTCGTATATGAGTATATAAATGTATTTTAGTGACGTATAAAGGATGGATCCTAAATTACGCTGCTACAGGTGCTTACTAACAAAATAGTCATCAGTATTCATCAGTACAATGGTGACATGCAGCTAGATCTTAAAATCACAGAAACTTAATTCATATCGTGATCTGCTTGAAAACTATTCAAAAGTGAATGCAACAACACCACCAAAATCTGAATTCACAAAAATAAAGTTTACACACCTTGCCCAGCCTACAATCTCAACCTCTATCTAGAAGTGAATGTTGATCAACTATCTATCAATCTGGTCTTGAATGCCAAATCACTAGTGCCAGATTTACTGACATTTTGCATTGTGTTTGTGACACTTTTGTGGTGCAGGTATGATGCAAAAGGCTAATAGAGATTTATGAAGGCACACAAGGATCAATTTGCGAAGAAATGAAACGGAACTCAGCGACTTGCACTGCATTGCATTACATTTTGTTCTGGAACACGTTCCTGGGTGGAGCACAGGCATCCCTGTGCACCCACTGATGGATTTCATGCAATGCCAGATTTACAAATGTTTGTAAACCTGGGAATGCATGACATCGCTATACCTCCCAGAGATTGGTGTAACAAGGAGAAAAATCTGCAGCAGACATAGAAAGAGGATAAAGTCTTGAGGAATCCCTTCTTGCACAAAATCAATTCTCCTTGAAACGCTGGCACTCTTGCACCACAGTGCAAAGATGCCTGCATTGGCACTAGGATGCTTGAAGTGCCCCAGTGCTTTGAGAGAGCAGAAGTGTGCCATCTCTTAGTAGATATGGAGCATTTCTGCTCTCTCCCTTTCACGCAGCACAGAGCAGCAAGTTGCCTTGCTCCACTGCGCTGCATGAAAGGTTAGTAAATCAGGTCCTGGGTTGCTGCAAGGCACTTGATATTCACATCGCAAATGTGATGAAACTGATAAATGTCAGCTGCATTACCTGAGAAAAATAAAGAATAACATCCTCAAAGCTGGCTTTAACAATGTATTACAAGCCCTTGTCATCCGTAGAATCAGCTACTGCAATGTCCTTCTGGCATAAATACAAGAATGTAGACAAGCTATCCTGAAGGCTAGTAATAGTCCAGCTACTGTCAAGCACATGTAAAATTGACTATGTTAATCCATTCCTTCCCGCCATACATTCGCTTCCTGTTGGAGCACAGTGTATTTTGAAAATGGTCTGCCTCACATATTAAGCAGATTACTAGAATTCCATATGGTTAATATCTGTTAAACTCAACATCTTGGGAGGCACACAGGTACTCTTCAGTAAAGCCAAGATCTGCCTAGATATCCAGAGTTTCAGGAAATAGCATACTCAGAAAGTAGCATACTTTGCAGAAATTTCATTAGGTAAGGCATAAAGGAGCATATGCATCAACTTATTTTATTGCGATTACAAAATAGCGACTTTTAACGAATTGTTATTTGGTAATCGCAAATGCCTCTGCATCAAAAAAATCGTTATATATTAGCGATTCGGAAAAATTCGCAATCGCTATTAGCGCTTGCCAAATTGCGACTCACATAACAGCGAATCCGCATTTAGAGAATCGCTAATAGCGAATCTGTGATTTCGATGCAGCATGATGACCTCACAACCAGGAAGTGAGGCATCCAATGCTGCTACCTGTGTACTGAGAGAGAGGAGAAGGCAGACTACAGGAGCACAGCACTAGGAAGCCTGTTGGGACAGATGAACCTGTGTAAGTAAATCAGCATGGCATCAGGAAACACCGAGAAGGAGCCAGCACTGAGCAAAAAGAAGCTGAAGTTCTGAGAGAAGGGGTTGTAAGTCCTCATTGAGGAAGTGGTGAAGAGCCATGAAAAATTGTTTGGCAAACAGTCACTTCAGGTCCCAGAGTCTGAAAAAAGAAAAATATGGCTGGGAATACAATCGAAAATCAGCGCAGTGGGGGTCACACAGCGCTCCATTGCGGATCTACGCAAGCGGTGGTATGACCTGCGGAGCCGGGCGTAGGAAAAGGTTGCTGCAAGGCTTGCTGATGCAAAGAAGACTGGAGGAGGACCATCAACACAAACAGCTTATAAACCCTTAGAGGACCTGGTGGAGTCAACCCTTCAGCCTGAAGCTGTTGTTGGAGTGACGCAGATAGACACCTTTGCACAGCCCAGTACTTCCCAAGGTAAGATGAATGCAAATGAACATTCAATGGTAAATTGTATAAAGTACCCCTTAATTGAGATCAGGCTTAGTGTAGCAAATACTACTCCAGTCCACATTTTACTTGCTACACACAAATACGTTATGGGATAAGCAGTCAGCAACTCCAATAGGAAATGCAAGGAGGGATCAAAACAGCATAGGTGCATTCATGTGTTGCTAAATAACTTTATTACACAAAACTATGCGCTATGTGAAATACATGTCCAAATATGAAAAACTGAAATTGCACTGTTTAACATCACAGATGCACCTGCGCAGGAGTTAGATGAAAGTGAAGCCCCTGAGGCTCTGGAGACTCAGGCACAGTCAGGAGATGACAACACAGTGGCCCCATCACCCACAACACCTGCACCCACAAGACGCAGGACCACAGTGGCACCACTACCTGCGTTCGAAATGTAAGAGGAGAGCCAACCTGACCCTACAACAACACAGGCTGGGCATACAACCACACAAAGACCCCAAGTCCAAATGCGGCGCAGCAATGTCCACACCAGGAGGCGCAGGGCAAGGGCACAAATGGGAGCTGATGAAGGCGACAGATCAACTGTCTTTGGTGGGCTTGAGAACGCAATGTTGAAGGTGCAGCACCTGCAATGCAAACACATGTGTTCAATGCAGGCACAACTTGTATCATTTTCAAAAAACATGGTAGAGATGAGGGACAGCATCAAACAGCTCACAACAGCAGTGGTGGAAGAACGGAGGGAAACAACTGGAAACTTCAGTAACATGACACATGCCATCAAGGATTTATGCAAGGTAATGCAGGAAGACCATGTGTCCCACCGCAAAAGGCACCATCAATTACTTGGGCGCTTAGATGGCTACACTAGGGCCATCAACTGCCTAAGCACCACAACAACTCTCCTGTCTCAACGTGCTGTGGGCATGCAGGTCTGAATGACCCATTGCTGTGGTGATGTGGCCAGAGGACTGATACAGGTCACCAATGCTGTGGAGCAATTGCAAACTGCTTCAGTTGGTGGCAGTAATGTACTGGGTGGAGAGGATAGTGAGGAGAACTCCAGCCTCAGGAGCATCATGGCACCAGTGACCGAATGCAGAAGGCACAGTACAAGAAATATTTCTGCCTCAGAAGGCTCAACAAGGGATGTGACAGAGCCCACAGAACGGTTCACAGGAGTGCGTGGCCGCAGAAAATAGTGTGGCATTGAGCAAAGGAATGCAATTTGGTGAGGTAACCAGTAGAATTCATTTGTCAGGGCTGACGTACAAGTTCCATGGCAATTTTTTCCTGTTGCATTCTGAATGTCACACTGCACTTTTTTTTCTCGGTATGTGTGCATTAACACTACCTGATTTTTTGATTTAATAAATCACAATAGCAATGAAACCATGTAGTGTCTCATATCATCATTACCCACCTTAAAAATAATTCTGTGTTATTTCTGCACGTCTCTGTCTTCCTTCTGCTGCACTCGAAACACTTGCTGCTTGTTGAGGTTGTCCTGGGTCATCATCTTCATCACGTTCACTATCAGTTAGGTCCAGAGGTATGCCTCATGAAGTTGCAATGTTGTGCAACATGGCACAAGTGGCCACAATTTTGCAACAAGTATCTAACCTGTACTGCAGTGCCCCACCAGTTTTATGTAGGCATCGGAACCTACTTTTCAGTAAGCCAAAGGTCCTCTCGATCACATTGTGTGTTGATATGCGCGCTGCATTGTATTGCTGTTCACTTAGTGTAGTCGGATTCTGGTATGGTGTCAGTATGAATGAGCAATAGATTACTCACTGCTATGTTTCACAATGACCAGAGAGTCAGTAAAACAGTGTTACATGTGTTTACCGAGCAGGTATCCTTCGCCGAATTCACCCCCAAGGAGATGTGTATGTATGCCACTGTGTCTGAAGATGTGCGAATTATGCGTACTACCTGGGATTCTTGCCACTATGTCTATGATGATATTTTTTGCATTGCATATGACTTGTATATTCAGTGAATGATATGACTTCCTATTCCTGTAAATGTACTCATCCACTGAGGGGGGACATATAGCTACATGCGTCCCATCAATGCAACCGATTACATGGGGAAATTGGGCTATCTGATAAAAGCCAAATTTAGTTTTCTGCAATTCCTGTGGTGTTGTAGGAAATCTTATGTGGTGGTGTATCCTCTGCAACATGGCGTCCAGGAATGAATTGAAAAAGCTTGATAGTGAACTTTGGGAAGCCCCTCCTGCTGCAGCCATTACACCCTGGAAGCTACCTGAAGCTAGGAGGTGCAGTGAACATAGAACATAGGACCTGCACATGAGTGGGGATGGCATGTTTCCTGTGAGTCTGACCCTGCAGTAGTGGATCTAGTTCAGCTATCAGATCTTAGATCATGTCTGAATCCAACCTATATTTCTCATAAATCTCTACCTCTGTCTGCCCCAACAATGTAACGCGCACTCTATAAATGCGTTCCTGTATCCTCCTTCTTCTCTGTGCTGCTGCTTGTATCCTCATCCTCCTCATGACGTACAGTGTGGCCATTGTGAAACATTCTAAGGCATTCTGGGGCTGCTGAAATAGTTTTCACCTGGTTACCACCTGATTTGAATTGGTGCTATTTTGCAAGTGTAAAATTGCAAATCCTGCTTCATTCGCAATTTGCGAATGATTCATGCATAGGTTTGCGATTACCAAATAGCGAATTCGCTAATACGGAATCGCTAATTAGAAATCGCAAAATACGGAATCGTAAATTTAGCACTTTTCAGAGATATTCTGCGAATTTTGATGATGCTTTGCTTAGGACAATTTTGCGATCGCAAACGGCCAATTTTGCGAATCTCACTGTTTGCGATCGCAAAATAGCTTGATGCATGTGTCCCAAAGTACCCCCTGCCATACATTATAAGGATCTTACAAGTCACCACCACGGTGCTCCGAAGCCTTTGTTTCACAGTTGTTACTGAGAATATACATATGTAAATACGGCTTCCCTCCTTAAAAGGATTCCACAGCACTGTGCAAGTTAGTACTCCAACTTTATTCGCCTGCAACAAGGCGGAAATCAGTTACATCAATGCGTTTCGGTGCTTCCCTGCCCCTTGGTCACGACCCTGACTGTTTCACCAATCACCATATTTAACAACAGTGTATAAACAGTGAAAAAAGTCAAGGAAATGCATACAACTTATATTGTCATCTGTAGTGACTATCTTTTCATTGATTATCATGCTGCGGCAACAATCCAATATTCATTATTAGACTTTTCACAGTTTTGTCCTTTATAATATTACATCTTATTATTATCTGTGCTTATTTTTTCTTTTGTCCTCATTCATCATAATCTTGTTCTATACATTCCTCCTTTAGAAGCTTTTTGGTGGGATATATATATATATATATTTATATTCCTCGGATGCCTTGCAGCACTGACCGGTCATATGAACCACCGGCATCAGCTGGTCCACCAAGTTCGGCTATTTTATTCATCTGCAGGTTGCCATTTCCTGAGTGTTGGGAAAACATGACAGACTCCATGTTCTGCTTAAAAGTGCATTTATTTGTGGCAACGTGTTTCAACGAAAGTGGTTGTCATCAAAGTCTAACTTCACACAAGTGAACAACAAACATGAAAACAAGACTTAGGGCCTAATTAGAGATCAGCGGATGGGTTACTCCTTCACAAATGAGACGGATATCCTGTCCGCCATATTACAAGTGCATTATATTCAAGGGCATTTGTGATATGGCAGACAGGATACCTGTGATGAAATAACCTATCCGCCAAACTCTACATCAGGCCCTTAGTCTGCTTAAGCCATGGCTTTTATACAAAATCATTATTTACATTCAGTAATTCATAAGCACAGAGTGTTATATTCTTTAATCCAATTTACATGATTAATTAGCAGCTCAAAATCATGCACTTTCATATACTAGGTAGACATGTATAAAATATTTTGAATGTACTCAAATGTCTTAAAATATAATGATAAGTATATAACATTATAAAAGATGTTCGGAAAGTTTTATACGTGTCATAACTTCTTCATCTTCTGTTTAGTACAATGACCATAATTCATGTTATCCACATTTACCCCCTTACATTTAAAAAGCAAGCTAAATGCACCTCTGATGGTTTTCAGCGCAAGAGACCATGGGGCATATTACCAAGGAAGTGGCGGAGAGAGGCATTAGCCGTCTTGGCTTAACGCCTCTCTCCGCCACTTCGGAAACGCCAGGCAGCACCATATTAACAAGGATATGGTGCAGCCTGGAGTTTCCCCCTGCGATGGCGCTAAGTTACACAACTTAGCGCCAGCGCGGGCACCCTTGCACCAGAGTGCAAGGGTGTCTGCGAGCAGGGAGGTTTGTTTATGTGTAGGAAGGAGTTCCTTCCTGCACATAAACAAACCTAAAATGCCATTTTGTAACTTTTATGTGTGCTGCTTCGTGCAGCACACATGGAAGTTACAAAATGGCATTTTAAAAAACAGTTTGTTCATGTACAGGAAGGGACACCTTCCTGTACATGAACAAACCATGGCATTTTGCTTTTTCCATGTGTGCTGCACAAGGCAGCAAACATGGAAAAAGCAAAAACGAGGAGAAATAAAGCATTTCTCCTCGTTTCGCCACCTTAAGACCAGGATTTTCTTGGACTTAACTTAAGTTCGGCGCTGCCACCTATTATCGCCAAACTTGATAATAGGTGGCAGCGTCGACTTCAATGTGTGTTGCGGTGGAACGCCCACTGCAACACCCACTGCACGCCCCCTTTCACGCTAAGTTTAGCGTGAAGAGGCCCTATTATCAAGGCAGCATTAAGCCACTTAACGTGGCTTTAAGCCACGTTAAGTGGCTTAACGCTGCCTTGATAATAGAGTGCTGACTCTATCGCCACCACAACGTCACAAAAAGTGACGTTGTGGTGGCGATAGGGGCTTGATAATATGCCCCCATCTGTCCAAGATGTGGAAGTATTAGCCCAGTGGTCATGTCATCACTGGTGGGTGGTTTCAGGTACCGTCCATATAGTTTCCCTTCATGTACCAACTACTGCAAAAATACATATGTGTGTGTAGTTAGTGTAATAATAAAGTGTTCCAGCATGTATAAATACATGTCATTTCAGTCTTAGTGTACCAGTACAAGAGGAAATTATTGCATCTACATAGATCTAACTAGAAAAACCTTGATATGTACAGATCAACCGATATGTACATACAAACTATTGGTATTGAAACCCTTGGGCTGCTTTGTATCCAAGGTCTGAATATTCTAAGATTGCATCTTTCTCAACTTCTTCTCTCTGCCCTCACCTCTTAAAGAGAAGTCAATCCAGTCAATGCCGAAGAAAGACAACAAATGAGGGTTTTGATCATGGTTCTCTTGCCGGTGTCTAGCAAATGGTTGAGTGTGGTCCGCATTTATGATGATCCTAAGATGTTCAAGGACCCTCTCCTTAATGGGAGAGATAGTACTAATTATGCACTACATGCTTGGAGGACATTCAAATATATAATGGAAGGGGTCTGTGTTGAAGTAATTAATTTTCTTTTTATGTTACGAGCAGTGGGTTTCCTGTTTGTTCTTCTTCTGAAGCTTAATTTACAAGCCTTGCATTTATTGCACTGAAAACCCTTTGTTCATCAAGCCAGCTGTTGTTACTATGTGCACTGAATTGGCTATGTGTCTGAATGTTTTCTTAATGTTCTAAGTTTCCAATAAGGGATCAAAAGATGTTGCTAACCAGTTCACCTATCACAGTATCCATTTTGACTATATGCCACCGGTTTGTCATTATTATTTTACTCATTGCTGATTCATTATTATAGGTAATGATCATTCTGCCTTGTTTCAGTTGCTTGGGTTCACCCTTTTCGATCAGTAAATTCTCCCATTCCAAATTGTCAGCTTTAATGCTGGCTATCTTTCATACTTTTTTAGGATATCCTGTCTCCTCAAATCATTTCATCATTCCAGGATCTTAAGATTTCAATAAAGGGTATTCTCCACTTGAGGTTAGTCAGGTGGTGTCTACGTGTGTGAAGTATATGATTCCCTGCAGTGGCCTTGGGATGTAAGCTGGTCTGGAGAGTATTGTCTATGATTTTGATAGAAATGTCTAGGAAGTCTATTTAGGGATGGTATATGTGAATGTGAGGTCTAAATTGATGTCAGAGATAGTGTCCATGAATTTTTGTAGTGTGTCTCTAGTTCCATGCCAAATTACATATAAATGAACTCTATAATGTGTCCATAGGATTATGTGTTTTGACAGATGTCCATTCTCAGGTGACCACACATGTTGTGCTTCCCACCACCCAATGAAGATATTTGTGTAACTCAGTGCAAAGCAACTACCCATCTCAGTTGCTTGTACCATTGATAATTAAAGATGAAGATGTTGTTCCCTAAGCAGAATTTGAGAATATGTAGAAATATTATGAAGTGTTTGTACATGTAAATGAGTTTATCTCTGAAACAATATCTCCAGGCTTGTACTCCAAGGTGGTAATGCAGGATTATAGGGAGGTTACATAATTTATTACTAGGGTATAGTTGGTGCCCCTTGGTATGTGTTGTATTTTTTCAAGGAAACCAGTGCTGTCCCTGCAATATGATGATAGGTTTAGTATATATGATAGCAAGAAGAGGTCTAAATATATGGTGGTTGTAAGAAATTAGAGTATTAGTCGAGGGGTAGGAACTCATCTCAATTAACACTCACATTCCTTGTCAGGGCGAACCACTAAAGTCACTAAATAAACCTTTGCTCAATCCCCTGGTAGCTTTGGCACAGAGCTGTCAGGCCTAACTTACAGACAATGTTTAAAGTATTTATGCAGTACTCAAATAGTAATACAGTAAAAGCACAACACAAGAACAAATCCAAATTTGGAAAAATAGAGAATATTTAAATAAATAACAAGACATGAAAATAAGAAAAAATTGATAAGTAGAACCAGAGATATGAATTTTAAAAGTTTGGGTTAAAAATCTAGCTAAAAAGCACAACGCACCAACTGTGGGTCACAGTCAACAGTTAATGCCGATTGTGATGGATCTCCGATCACATACAGGAACCAGGTTTGTCCCACTGGAAAACTTACCTTCAGTCTTGGAAAGTCTTCT
This sequence comes from Calotriton arnoldi, assembly GCA_963921515.1. Lineage (NCBI taxonomy): Eukaryota > Metazoa > Chordata > Amphibia > Caudata > Salamandridae > Calotriton > Calotriton arnoldi. The sequence goes on from CAWUFW010011882.1 coordinate 409,825, forward strand.
GGAGAAAAAATGGTTATTGAGGAGTCATCGACTGGCAAGCTGCTAGCTGGATCAGAAACGGTGTTCAACTACGACGGGGTGCTGCAGGATCCCGTGTAGTCGTCGACAAAGGTGGAAAAACTCTAAGTGGAAGAAGTCCATTCCTGCTGTCAGTCAGATGTGGCTCAGCTCGTGTCTCTGTGAGGCCTTCTATGTTCGAACATAGAAACTTTTCTGAAAGTCAGATCTCCTTCAGAGGGACAAACCAGCAAGTTGGATCTTGCTGATGATTCAACAGCTTCAGCTCGACGGCGATCCTGGTCTCCCACTGGCTCTTTAGAGGAAATGTTAGCAAAAAGTTTCTTCAACTCAGCTCTTGCAGGTTGGACATGAGGAATACACTCTAACACCAGCTAGTGTGGTCGACCTCGAAGCTGGGGAACCGGGTTCGAGTCTCAACACAGACGCTCAACATACTGTGATTCTGGGCAAATCTCTTAATCTTCCCGTGCCTAACAAAATGAATGTGTCCATCTGTAACGCAACTGGTGCTCATGTAAAGCGCTCTGATACCTTCGGGTCTAGATCGTGCTATATAAAACTCCGGGAAAAAAAGGGTCCAGGACCTGGGGTACCACATGAGGGTTAGGCATCACTCTAACAGATGCCAGTACAAGGGTCCAGGACTCATCCAGTCGGGACTAGTCAGATGGGCAGGTGGAGGGAAAGGCCTCTGGAAGCTTGCTGTGTCCCAACAGCTAACATAGGAGGTCTACCGACTGCCCCTTGAACCCACTTCTGGGGTCCTGGTTTCAAGCCAAGCAAGTCCAGTGTTCCATCAGGATTCAGAATAGGTGTAGGTGTAACTCATGTAATTCTGGGTAGCATAATCACACAGAATTACCCGGACATTATGCAATATTTCTCAGAATTACACAAGAAAAGTAATTATGCATTTGGCACTATTTTCTTAGCACACAAATGCCTTCTCGTGTCCACAATGGATGCAAGAATGCATTTTTTGATAAGACAATAACGCTAAATCCAACAGAGCATAAACAGCAGCATGAGCAGCCCCTAGCGCTCGCTAAATGTTCTCTCACTGTCGGATGTGTTTTTCACAATTATTCTTAATTACACGAGTGGCATAATCGCTTTATTATCAGTAATACCTTGTCAAAGAGTACCGCAGAATTCCCTAAATTACTCTAATTACTTCTTTTTCTGATTCTTCATAGTTCCAGGCATGTTCTGAGGAGAGATCTGTGGGGTCCATTCTTATGCTCAGTACCAGCCTGTGGGTGGAGGGCAACTCTTTGTCCACCCCCTAAACAAGTTCTTGGCAGCTTCCCACCTCCCACTGGGTTTGGAGCCAGCCTGAGCAGGAAAACAAAGGGAGGCAGGCTGAGGTAACAGCGCATTCACCAGGGACAAGGTAGACATCCTTTGAAGATAAGGATGGGCTGGGTACAGCCACAGGCCATCCTGCCCAAAGAGCATAAACACCTCCTGCAACCAAAGCCCTCTCTGGGAGTGATACACATCTCATCACGGGGAAGCCATTGAAAGTCAGATGACAGTTGGACATTGGCAGGAAAGGCCTTTGTATTCTAGGGAGGAAAGAGACAAATTTCTAAAAGTGTCTTTTCTAAAATAGTAATGTAAAATCCAATCTTATCATTAAATTGGATTTTAAATTACTATTAAAATGAATCCTTATATAATTTTTTCTAGCTGCTCCCAAACTTAAACTTAGCATTATAAATTGTTAGAATGTAATCCAGTGTCTTCCTATGTGAGGGTCAGCCTTGCCATAGTGAAAAACGTCTTTGGAGGTTTTTCACTGCCAGGACATGTAAAACATTTACAAATTTCACAGCCAGGCTGAAGTGGCGGGCCCGGAGACATGTCTTACAGGGCTACTGCAGTGGGTGGCATTATGAATGCTGCAGCCCACTAGTGACGTTTAGTTTATCGGCCCTGGGTACCGGTAAAACCATATCCTAGGGACTCATAAGTAGAGTAAACGTGCCTATTAGGTGTATGCCAATTTTGCCATGTTTAAACGGGAGAGTACAAGCAGTGTTCTATAGCCAACAAAAACGGGTTCAGCTACAGAAGGCAAAAAATCGAGGGGAATACCATGTAAAGGATGGGCATGTGGCAGCGGAAGCACTTTTCTAACAGTTGTCTAGCACTGGGCCCATGCGGGTGCTAGCCTCAATCTACTTGCTATACTTTATCACAGAGGCATTGGTCCTCTGATAGACCTTTCTTCATCATAGTGAGGGGTGAAAAATATAGGATGTCCCACTGTTGGCCACCCAGTGAGGACCATTAATTAACCAACTCAAAAGCAAGGTTTCTAGAGAAAGAACATTTAAATACAAACAAAATACTCAGGCAGATTTAGAATAAATTGGTTAGTGTATTAGAGATTGAAAATCAATACAAGTAAGTAACATCTTTAGCAATTCTGTCATGCATACTAAAGCATGCAGTATGAATCCAAACGTTTAGTCTAGTCAAATCAAAGAATAGTTTCAAAGCAAGAGGATGGTTCAATACTATTCCCTCACAGGAATCAAGTTAAAGTCCGCTAGGGGAAAGTCCATTGACAAAAGGGAATGGAGCATTAATCAGAAAGTTCAAGTCTGGATTCTCACCAGACAGCTCCAAATAGTCCAGCAGACAAGTTCATTAGCATAAGGGAAATGACAAGATAATTTGGCAGGCAAGCAAGAGTCAAGGGAAGCAATAGAACAGCAGCAACGGCCACAGTTCCCAAAAGCATCGCCAAAGAGTCCTCAGGAAAGATCTCCAAAATATCAAATAAGAAGAGGGCGGCCCACTCCTTCTGAATCCAATAGTGTTTGTAGTGCATATTTGTCATCGTGACATCATAGTCAGTCCACGATGGTCTGATCATCATGTGATTGTTCTTACATTTACCAGGTACAAATTGATACTCCAGCATATTTTCCCATGCGTCTCATGAGAAACAACTGTACATTGCACTCTCACAGGTTTGTTCGACAGAAAGCTTTAACAATGTTGCTGTCCATGGATACAGTCCAAAGGTCAGGTTCTCAAAAAATACACACAAAGAAGAATTAAGAAAAAATGTACGGTTTGTTTTCAAGGAGTATGGCATGATCAGAACAAATAAGCAACATTTGGCAATGTGTCAGAGCTCATTTCACGCAGCCATGAAATAATGCAGCCTAAAGGGAAGTTAACTCAAACAGTTTTTGAAAGCTCATATTTTTCATTAGTGCAAAACTCCCAAATGTACATTAAAAAACATTATGAAATTACTCAATTATATATCATATTTAAGCCTTCTGTAATGTTTGTCAGTGATTAATACACAAACATATGCAACTCTGATTATGGCTTACTGCTACAAACAATCTCAAAAGTAGCAACGTATAAAATATTTTTAAAATGTATTAAACTAAACTTGTTTATATAAATTTAGACTCTATAGGATATTAGGAATTTATGTTGAAAATTTCAGACATCTAACAGTTAACTTATAGGAATTGCACCAGCATAAAGTTGTCACTGCAAGAAATGCTATGTTTTCATGTTTCATAACATCTGTGTTAGAAATATAAGATAATCAGTTATAAAAGTCATCTTCAAAATCATTATTTTATTATTTCTACCACCATTCTCTAACTAACCAAACACACTGTTATGGTGCTGTTATTTAATCTTCTCTCAGGTGCACTTTTAAACTTCGATGTCATTTTTGGTTATTCTTATTTGTTGTAATCAATATTTTCTCTCTAACCGTCATTTCCAACAGAGGTATTCTCTGAAAGACTTCTGCTAGACAACACAATTAGTGTGCCAAGTGGAATTAGACTATCGTTCTCTATTTTGGGTAGAAGATAGAAACAAGAGGCTACAGGTTTGCTAGTGTATAAAAAAAAATATAGATTTTGTGTTTGTATATAATGCAGGATACCAACTCGTAGCAATCTGACTGCTCAAGTATTATGCCTCTTTCACATTCCACAGGAAAACATTTTCTTATCGCAAGGTTTTATATTCTTAGGACCTAATTATGAGTTTGGTGGTGCGAGAGCAGACTGCCACACCAGAAGCCAGCACCACCAAACCCGTGGTTATACCACCCACCAGATTACGATTTGCCTCTGAAAATGAGCACCGCAATGGGAATGACAAAAAACGTTCCTGCACAGCATGGACTGTAAAGTCCATGCTGTGCAGAAACTGGGGTGCATGCACACAGGAGGCACATGTTGTGCCCCACCCCTGCAAACATCCCCATTCAAATGGGCACCCTTTGTCTCAGGACTACCAGCCTTTTCATGGAAGAAAGACCTAAAGTCACAACTGGCGGTCCTGAAACTGTAATATGCATGGTGATGCCACAGCGACACCACCAGCATATTACTGAGGCCCTGACCGCCATGCCACCCCCAGGGAACTGTGGTTCTCTGGTTGCTGTGGCGGTGCAATTGCGGTCCAACTGCCCAACATATAAAGGGGCGGTCGAACCGTCGTCATGCCCCTGCAAGGATGGCGGTCCGAGGACCGCAAGTCTCGTAATTTGGCCCTTAGTGTTGTCTGTTTTCAGGCTCTGTATTGAAAGCTTTTGTCTAGTGAATATATTATTTGCATAAATGTCCTGTGTGTTGTGTCTCAATTCAATATCATTAAATGTTTCTATGTTCTCACGTGGTGTGATTGGATTACAATTACATCTGGGTTTGAATTCATTTCTACTGGGTCAGTCTGTTTCGAGGCCCAATTATTTTAACAGCTCTTGCAGTGTTGTCCACATGCCTCTGTCACAGTTCAAGTCCCTTAATGTTGTCAATCCCTCAATATCCCATATACAGAAGTCATCAATCATTGATAATGTAGGCAACACATTCTATTTTAACCTGTTGGTAAAATACTTTCCACAGCTTAAAAAAAAAACGTGTATTTGTGTTTGTGAGTAGTTTAAATTTGCAATAGGGCAAAATGATAGGCCCATTTCTAATACTGATAATTCATCAGCAGTAAGTTCATGCAATGATAAACTGATACTGTTACATTTTTCTCACCCATTAATTATTTGCCTTTCTTGGTCTGCCGTGTTTCTCTGCCATGTGACAATCTGTCTTTTATTGTACCCTCTTTCTGTCCTTGTTTTGGGGCGTTTCCACTGTCTTCTCCTTTTCCTTTTGTATTGAGGACTTCTTTTCTGTTTTCTCTGGTCGTTTGCTCTGCCTAAAAAGCAAAAATTAAATCTAAAAAAGGCCGACACACCTTGTTTGCCATACTCGGTTCTTCTTCCAGATCCAAATATGAGTCTAAGGAAGATTCAGAAGTAAGTGTTTCATGATGTTTTTGTGCTGTCACTTGTATGACTTCCCTTCTTAGGTTGTCGAACTTTCTTTAAAATGTCAAAACTCTCCCTGTTGTATAATCTTGTTTGTCATGCAAGATTTGCGATTTTTTTATTTAATTTCCTCCTCATACTAAGGGGTCGATTCCGATTCCGGCCGGAAAACGTACCGACCGACTCGAAGCCGGAATAAATTCCGACCGACACGTACCGGTGCAGCCCGACCCGCAAAGTACGATGAGAAGCGTGCAAAACCCGACCGACTCGTACGGAACACAAGCCGAACGACCGAGCCGCGCGGAAAACACCAATCCGGCCGGAAAAACACGCGAATCTAACCGACCGACACGCACCCGGAACAATCCCGAACGAAACGTACCCGCGAACTCCTACCCGCCAAGTACGATGCAACGCGTGGAAAACACGACTGAGTCGCACGGAGGACAAGCCGTACGACCGACACGCATACAAAACTGCGAGCCAAAGCAACCCAAAACACCGCGACCGACGCGTACGCAGCATAGAAAACAGCACAAACACAGCGTGAACGAATCGGAGAAGCTCGTACGAGACAACTGCAGGGTCAGACTCGGTCACAAGAACGTCTCCTACATGCACGAAAAGTACAAAGGGAAAATACACAAAAAAAGGCCAAACAAGCAATTACAAAGCCAATAAATACTGGGGGGGGGGGGGGCAGGGAACAAAGACACACCCACAACTCCACCCATATAAAGGACACAAATCCCTACCATGATCCTTTGCAAATTCAAATTACCTGCCAGCACTCAACACACAGCAACCATACACCCACAGCTCATCCATCACACAAGCCACGCACCATCAGCATCTCAACAAATAGCAACCTCACATACACCCAGCAAAACACACACTCACACACCTTCACCTGCACACCAACACACACATCACTCACGATCACCACCCATCACCATGCCCCCAAAGAAGAATCATAAGTTCCTAGATAGTGAATTGGAAGTCCTGGTAGATGAGATCCTCAGGGTAGAGCCTCTCTTCCTCTCTGGAAGGATGCGGATGCGGAAAGAAGGTGGGCAAAGTGATGGTCTGCCCAATGTGGAAGGCAGTAACCACCTTTGGCAAGAAGGACGGACGCGTCCTAAGAACAACCTTGTCTGGATGGACAGACAGAAAGGGAGGTTTGCATGATAGAGCCTGGAGCTCACTCACCCGCCGAGCGGAGGTGATGGCCACCAGAAAGGCTGTCTTCAGAGTCAGAAGACGAAGAGGACAGTTATGTAGAGGCTCAAAGGGAGCGCACATGAGAAAGGTAAGAACCAAGTTCAAGTCCCACTGAGGCATCACAAACGGAACAGGAGGGAAGAGGTGTGTGATGCCGTTTAGGAATCTGTTAACAACAGGGGACTTGAAAAGGGAGGGCTGATCAGGAAGGCCGAAATGGCACAAAGATAGCCCTTGATGGTACCCAGGGCAGAACCCTGTTGGGCCAGAGAAAGAAGGAACAGAAGAACCTCAGAAAGAGGGGCAGAGAGGGGATTCACAGCCTTTGCTGTGCACCATGCCACAAACTTGTTCCACCTGCAGGCGTATACCACCTTAGTGGAGGGACGCCTGGCTGCCAGAATCACATCACAAACTTCGGGAGGCAAGTCGAAAGGAATCAACTGCCGCCGCTCAATCTCACGCAAGCAGGTGGAGGCTGGACAGGTTCGGGTGGAGGACCGTCCCCTGCTGCTGCGACAGAAGATCCTCCCGAAGAGGCAGACGGATGGGGGATCTACGCTCATACTGAGTAGCTCGGGATACCAAACTCTTCGAGCCCAGTCCGGAGCCACAAGGATGACTTGGGCCCGGTCATGCCGAATCTTCTTGAACACTCTGGGTAGAAGTGGTATAGGCGGAAAGGCGTAAAACAGACCGCAACTCCACTCGCGACGAAAAGCGTCGCCGAGCGAGTGCCGCCTTGGAAATACCAACGCGCAGAACTGATGACATTGCGCGTTCTCTTCTGTGGTGAATAGATCTAACCAAGGCTCTCCCCACTGCAGAAAGAGTCCTTGCGCCACTTCCGAGTGAAGACGCCATTCGTGATCCATCATGCACCTGCGGCTGAGTTCGTCCGCCCTGGCGTTCAGGGAACCTGCCAGGTGTTGAACCATCAGGAACATGCCCTGATGTTCCAGCCATGTCCAGAGGCGCAGAGCCTCCTGACAGAGGGTCCACGACCCCACCCCGCCTTGTTTGTTGCAGTACCACATGGCGGTGGTGTTGTCTGTGAACACCTGCACTACCTTCCCTTTGACAGAGGGAAGGAATGCCTTGAGTGCAAGTCGGATCGCCCGGAGCTCCAGAAGGTTGATATGGAGCCGGGACTCCGCCGGAGACCAGAGGCCTCTGATCTCCGCCTCTCCCATGTGACCGCCCCATCCCAGAAGGGACGCGTCCGTCACAACTGTGTGCTCTGGTTGGGGAAGGGAGAGTGATCTGCCCATGACCCATTGCCGGTTCGAGAGCCACCACTGCAACTGTTTTGCAGTCCCCTCCGAGATCTGGACGTGATCGGACAGGTTGCCCTGGTGCTGCGCCCACTGGAACTTCAGGTCCCACTGCAGAGCCCGCATATGCCATCTGGCATGATCGACCAGCAGGATGCAGGAGGCCATGAGGCCCAGCAGCCTCAGGGTCATCCGTACCGAAACCCAGGATAAAGGCTGAAAGATGGGAATCATAGCCTGAATATCCCGGACTCGCCGTTCGGGAGGATAGGCCCGAAACTGCGTTGTGTTCAGAACTGCTCCGATGAAAAGGAGCTGTGGAGAAGGAATCAGATGCGACTTTGGCACATTGATGGAGAACCCCAGCGAGTGCAGGAGTTCGGCCGTAGTCTGGAGGTGGGAGACGACTGCCTGGGACGAGCCCGCCTTCAGCAGCCAGTCGTCGAGGTAGGGGAATACTGGAACCCCTGCCCGGCGCAGATGAGCTGCGACCACCGCCATCACTTTCGTGAACACCCGAGGGGCACTGGTAAGGCCAAAGGGGAGCACGGTGAACTGAAAATGCTCAAGGCCTACCGTGAACCGTAGGTAACGCCGGTGGGCCGGCAGGACGGGGATGTGGAAATAAGCGTCCTGCAAGTCCAACGCTACCAACCAGTCTCCAGGGTCGAGGGCAGTCAAGACCTGAGCTAGGGTGAGCATCTTGAACTTCTCCTTCCGGAGGAAGCGATTTACGTTCCGGAGGTCCAAGATAGGACGCATGTCCTCCTTGTCCTTTTTGGGCACCAGAAAGTAGTGGGAGTAGCAACCACGTCCTACTTCTGGGGTCAGAACATGCTCGATGGCCCTCTTGGCCAAGAGGGCCGTGACTTCCTTCTGCAGAAGCATCAAGTGATCCCCTGACATGCGGTGGAATTGAGGTGGCATGGCTGGGGGTGGTCTCGAAGGGGAGGGAGTAGCCCCTTCGGACAATGTCCAAGACCCACCTGTCTGAGGTGATGGCACGCCAGTGGTGAAGGTGATGGCGGACCCTGCCCCCTACTGGCGTGCTGTGCACCGGAAAGGAGGGACTAGGAGGGCTTGGAGGCCGCGGACAGGTTGGAGGAGGTGGCCTGACCCGCACGCTGGTTGCCCGAACCGCCACGGCGGTATCCACGTCCTCGGCCACGCGAAGACGCTTGCTGCGCGGGCCGGTGGCTGGGCAGCTGACGTGACTGGGCGCCCCTTCCGTGTCCACAAAAGGGGCGAAAAGCAGAGGTTAGCGGAGGGCGCACAACAGAAAGGCCCAGGGACTTGGCAGTAGCCCGTGAGTCCTTAAAACACTCCAGCGCATGGTCTGCTTTGGAACCAAAAAGACCGACTCCATCAAATGGCATGAGTGTATTCTGGACATCACCCGAGAAACCAGTTGTTCTCAGCCAGGCGTGGCGACGCAGCGCCACCGTCGTTGCAAGCGATCTGCCCAGCGAGTCGGCGGTATCAAGGCCACAACGTATGGTGTACTTTGCCGCATCCCTACCTTCTGCAATGGTGCGGGTAAGCAGTGTCTGGACCTCCTCAGAACACTGGGGCAAAACAGTCGCCACCGAATCCCACAGGGAGTGGGTATATCGGCCCAAAAGGCAAGCGGTGTTGACAGACCGCAAGCCAGCACTGGAGGAAGAAAAAGCCTTCTTCCCAAATTGGTCCAGGCGTTTGGATTCCCTATCCGGAGGGGCGGTAGGGAAGGCGGTTTGGGAGGTAGAGGCTTGGACAACCAAGCTCTCGGGGGTGGGATGTTGGGAGAGAAACAAGGGGTCGGCCGGAGCAGGGCGATGGCGTCGGGCCACGTTCCTATCCACAGGAGCCCCTGTGGTGGGCTTGGACCAGGCGCCCAAAAGAACATCAGTCAGTGCATCATTAAACGGCAGCACAGTCTCCGTGGAGGAAGCTGCCGGCTGAAGCACTTCCGTCAGGAGATTAGTCCTGACAGCCACAGTAGGCAATTGGAGGTGCAAGGCTCCAGCTGCTCTACGCAACACCGTTGCGAAATTAGCTCCCTCCTCCGTAGCCACGTGAGGAGACAGCATGCCAGTGTCAGGGGAAGTGTCTAGACCACTGGCATCCCCAAGTTCCTCAGCCCAGTCCTGATCATACTCACACTGTTGTGTGAGAGGGTCTTCCGACCCCTCCCAGCTCTCCTGGTCCTCCTCTGGTTCAAAATATGGAGGAGGAGGGACATTTGGGACCCAAGGTCTCATCGGCGCCGGAGCCGGCGTCGAGCGACGTCGGTCCGGCTCCATGACCGGAGCCGGAGATAACCAGGGAACGACGCCGCCCGGAGCCCCGGACGGCGTCAGGAACGGCACCGGGGACATCGGCGTCGGCGGAGGCATGGTTAGGTCAACCGGCGTCGATGGGGGTTGCGGTACCACCGGAGCCGGGATCGAGGCCGGGGCCGGAGCCGAGGCCGGGATCAAGGCTGGCGGGACAGGCGAAGCCGGGACCGGAGTCGTCGGCGACGCCGGAGCAACCCCATCAGGGCCCGCGGGGCCCGAAGGCGCACCGGAGGGACCTTGAGGCCCGAAGTGGCGGGCCATGGCCGACAGGAATTCCTGTATTTCGGCCGGAGTCGCCCCCGAACCCGGAAAGGACGGGTAATGCGGGGGCGGCTCCACAGGCACGTCCGGGGCCGCGGGGGCGGGGACGGTGCTGACAGGGGCCTCAGCCGAGTCCCGAGACCGGCGAGGCGAAGTCTTAGAGCGATGATGCTTCTTAGACTTTTTGTGCTTCGACTTACCCGAGGAGCGCGAAGACTTGGACTCCGACGACCGGCGGGGGCTCCGCGACCGGCCCCTCGACCTCTCACGGGACCGGGGCTTGGTGCGGCACGGAGCCGACTGCCGGACCTCGAGTAGCTTTCGAGACCGCTCTCGCAAAGCCTTCGGGTGAAGTTTCCGGCAGTCGGGGCACGACTTTGTGTCGTGGTCTCGGCCGAGACAGTAGAGACACTCTAAATGCGGGTCTGTGATCGACATCATTCGACCATAGACGTCGCATGGCTTGAAGCCGGGCATCCCTATCGACACCTAGGAGTCGAGAAGACTCGAAAAGAAACAGTGAAAAATTCACCAAAAATTTAGTCAAAAATTGACTAGGGCACTGCTCTTCCCGGATCTGCGCTTACTGGCGCGGAAAAAGAAGAACTGACGTCAGCGCGCAGGGGCGGCGTCTAAGTACTGCCCGCGACGTCCTCCCGGTGATCACGACGCCGACGACGGACGCGGAGCCACACGACGCCGCCTACCGACGCGCAAGGGTACTGCTACGCAAAAACTTTCCGGATCCAGCCTGACGCCTGGGGATATTCTAAGGTAAGGAATCTGTCACTAACGTGTCTCTTTCAGACACAACTAACAAACACATCCAGACATGTAGCCACCACTACAACACCACCACACAGTGAAGCCCACTGAAAGAAAGGAATACTGTGTATGCTGGGCAAGTCAGTGTAGCCAATAGCATCATGGGAGTCATAGTCACAGATATTGCCCACCCTCACAATGCGCACATCAACACCTCCATGAACCATGCTCACATCACAGGGAGTGGAAAACAACTGACAAGATGGCTGACACTGGCTACTGCTGTGGGGAGTACAAGGCCCTGCTGGCAACTGTGCACCAACCAACAGCAGGACACCACTGACTGACATCCTGAAAGACAACTTGCACTCCCTGCAATGGAAGCACGTTCCATGGTGGGATATCTGGCTGGGTGGGAAGTAGGACTCACAGCACAGACCATAGTCACCAGCAGCTCCACCCACACACCCCCCTAACACTAACTCCACACAACTCACCTGGGAGAATGCATTGCCTCACACTCCAATCAAATATCCCACAAAGAACCACAACCCTGGGTCATGCTGTGTGAAGCACAGGGACACACATGGGACCTGTAGCAGAACTAACCCCAGGATAACACTGTCAGCCATCTTGTCAGCACAGGCACACAACCCCACAGGGAAGCAGAGTCAAAGGGAAGGAAGCATGGGCATGCTGGGAAGGGGGTGGAGGCAATAGCATGATGGGAGTGGTAGTCACAGCTCAACATCCCTCACCCACATGGCCCAGCAAGCTCACACACAAGCATGCACACACCACAGAGAGTGGAAAGCCCCATCAAAGATGTCTGACACTGGTGCTCTGTTGTGGGGAGCACAAGGCCATGCTGGGAACTGGCCACCAACCAACAGCAGGACACCACTGTCAGCCATCTTGCCATTGCTCTCACACTCACACACAGTGAAGTCCACCCAAAAGCAAGTAAGTATGGGCATGCTGGGAAGTGGGGTGGAGGCAATAGCATGATGGGAGTGGTAGTCACAGCTCAACATCCCCCACCCACATGGCCCAGCAAGCTCACACTCAAGCATGCACACCCCACAGAGAGTGGAAAGCCCCATCAAAGATGTCTGACACTGGTGCACTGTTGTGGGGAGCACAAGGCCATGCTGGGAACTGTCCACCAACTAACAGCAGGACACCACTGCCAGCCATCTGGCCATTGCACTCACACTCACACACAGTGAAGTCCACCCAAAAGCAAGTAAGTATGGGCATGCTGGGAAGTGGGGTGGAGGCAATAGCATGATGGGAGTGGTAATCACAGATATTGGTCACCCCCACAACTGTCCCATCAACACCACCCTGAACCATGCGCACATCACAGGGAGTGGAAAACAACTGACAAGATGGCTGACACTGTCTACTGCTGTGGGGAGCACAAGACCCTGCTGGCAACTGTGCACCAACCAACAGCAGGACACCACTGACTGACATCCTGAAAGACAACTTGCACTCCCTGCAATGGAAGCACGTTCCATGGTGGGATATCTGGCTGGGTGGGAAGGAGGACTCACAGCACAGACCATAGTCACCAGCAGCTCCACCCACACACCCTCTAACACAAACTCCACACAACTCACCTGGGAGAATGCATTGCCTCACACTCCAATCAAATATCCCACAAAGAACCACAACCCTGGGTCATGCTGTGTGAAGCACAGGGACACACATGGGACCTGTAGCAGAACTAACCCCAGGATAACACTGTCAGCCATCTTGTCAGCACAGGCACACAACCCCACAGGGAAGCAGAGTCAAAGGGAAGGAAGCATGGGCATGCTGGGAAGGGGGTGGAGGCAATAGCATGATGGGAGTGGTAGTCACAGCTCAACATCCCTCACCCACATGGCCCAGCAAGCTCACACCCAAGCATGCACACACCACAGAGAGTGGAAAGCCCCATCAAAGATGTCTGACACTGGTGCTCTGTTGTGGGGAGCACAAGGCCATGCTGAGAACTGGCCACCAACCAACAGCAGGACACCACTGTCAGCCATCTTGCCATTGCTCTCACACTCACACACAGTGAAGTCCACCCAAAAGCAAGTAAGTATGGGCATGCTGGGAAGTGGGGTGGAGGCAATAGCATGATGGGAGTGGTAGTCACAGCTCAACATCCCCCACCCACATGGCCCAGCAAGCTCACACTCAAGCATGCACACCCCACAGAGAGTGGAAAGCCCCATCAAAGATGTCTGACACTGGTGCACTGTTGTGGGGAGCACAAGGCCATGCTGGGAACTGTCCACCAACTAACAGCAGGACACCACTGCCAGCCATCTGGCCATTGCACTCACACTCACACACAGTGAAGTCCACCCAAAAGCAAGTAAGTATGGGCATGCTGGGAAGTGGGGTGGAGGCAATAGCATGATGGGAGTGGTAGTCATAGATATTGGTCACCCCCACAACTGTCCCATCAACACCACCCTGAACCATGCGCACATCACAGGGAGTGGAAAACAACTGACAAGATGGCTGACACTGGCTACTGCTGTGGGGAGCACAAGGCCCTGCTGGCAACTGTGCACCAACCAACAGCAGGACACCACTGACTGACATCCTGAAAGACAACTTGCACTCCCTGCAATGGAAGCACGTTCCATGGTGGGATATCTGGCTGGGTGGGAAGGAGGACTCACAGCACAGACCATAGTCACCAGCAGCTCCACCCACACACCCCTCTAACACAAACTCCACACAACTCACCTGGGAGAATGCATTGCCTCACACTCCAATCAAATATCCCACAAAGAACCACAATCCTGGGTCATGCTGTGTGAAGCACAGGGACACACATGGGACCTGTAGCAGAACTAACCCCAGGATAACACTGTCAGCCATCTTGTCAGCACAGGCACACAACCCCACAGGGAAGCAGAGTCAAAGGGAAGGAAGCATGGGCATGCTGGGAAGGGGGTGGAGGCAATAGCATGATGGGAGTGGTAGTCACAGCTCAACATCCCTCACCCACATGGCCCAGCAAGCTCACACCCAAGCATGCACACACCACAGAGAGTGGAAAGCCCCATCAAAGATGTCTGACACTGGTGCTCTGTTGTGGGGAGCACAAGGCCATGCTGAGAACTGGCCACCAACCAACAGCAGGACACCACTGTCAGCCATCTTGCCATTGCTCTCACACTCACACACAGTGAAGTCCACCCAAAAGCAAGTAAGTATGGGCATGCTGGGAAGTGGGGTGGAGGCAATAGCATGATGGGAGTGGTAGTCACAGCTCAACATCCCCCACCCACATGGCCCAGCAAGCTCACACTCAAGCATGCACACCCCACAGAGAGTGGAAAGCCCCATCAAAGATGTCTGACACTGGTGCACTGTTGTGGGGAGCACAAGGCCATGCTGGTAACTGGCCACCAACCAACAGCAGGACACCACTGTCAGCCATCTTGCCATTGCTCTCACACTCACACACAGTGAAGTCCACCCAAAAGCAAGTAAGTATGGGCATGCTGGGAAGTGGGGTGGAGGCAATAGCATGATGGGAGTGGTAGTCACAGATATTGGTCACCCCCACAACTGTCCCATCAACACCACCCTGAACCATGCGCACATCACAGGGAGTGGAAAACAACTGACAAGATGGCTGACACTGGCTACTGCTGTGGGGAGCACAAGGCCCTGCTGGTAACTGTGCACCAACCAACAGCAGGACACCACTGACTGACATCCTGAAAGACAACTTGCACTCCCTGCAATGGAAGCACGTTCCATGGTGGAATATCTGGCTGGGTGGGAAGGAGGGCCGGATGTCAACCAAATACAACCAATGCAGACCATGTACACACCCCAACATTCACATAGAAATGCCCAAATAATGCAGGCCAATGTGCTACACCAATATCAACCCCTGACTGTGACAACTTAGGACAATGCAATGTACAGGCCCGCATCCAGAGGCACAGTCACAACTGTCAGGTGTGTCAACCATTGATGCCTGCAGAAACATAACATACATTGTGTGTGTCTCCCAAAAACAGGTGATGATGGGGACACAGCAGCAGACGCTGAGGAGTCCCCGTCCCAGGCTCAAGAGGATACGGAGCTCACTGGTGTGGAACAGCCTCTGCCCTCCTCGGATGAAGAAGACCCACCTGGCACCTACGGAGCAAGTCATCATGCAGCACCAGCAGGACCACCAGCTGCATCCCCTGCACCCACCCCTCCAACGACTGTCAACACACATACCACCCCTGCCGACATGGACAGACCAAGGAGCACCACCACCACCAGCACAGGGACCCTGGACCAACGTGGGGCCATGGACACCAACACCACCAACAACCCCCAAGGTGGCCCAGGGTCACCTGTGCGTGCCACCTCAGGTACTGCACGTGTCGCCAGGGGTGGTGGGAGGGGTGGGAGACATAGGTCGCTGCTCGCAGAGGGGTCTGGACTGCATGAT
Source organism: Calotriton arnoldi (assembly GCA_963921515.1). Classification (NCBI taxonomy): domain Eukaryota; kingdom Metazoa; phylum Chordata; class Amphibia; order Caudata; family Salamandridae; genus Calotriton; species Calotriton arnoldi. The sequence continues at coordinate 425,482 of CAWUFW010011882.1, forward strand.
GACCCACAACTGGCACGCATAGCCGATGCGTACCAGTCCAGCACCGGAGAGTTCAGCCAGGTAGTGGGGCTCCTCAGGGACATTAAACAGCAGCAGGCTGCCAATCATGCCCACTTGGACTCACACATGTCCCGCGTGGAGTCCAAGTGGGACACACTGCAAGAGATGTCGGCGGTGCATAGGGACATATTACAATGCCTCCGCCAGATGAGCAGCAACCAGTCAACACCTCCCTGTGTGCCCACAACATCTGGTGCTGAAACAACTGCAACTGCCACAGGGAGGCAGGATGACTCTGGCGGAGAGTCCCCTGTACCACAGCAGCCTGCACTTGAGGGTCCCCCCCCAAAGAAGAGGGGTCGTCCGAGGAAGGACAACTGAGAGGCTGATGGCCATGCACAACCCCCAGGAAGCCAACACCTGTTCTGGAAAATCACCTTTGTGCCCAAACTGTTCACCCTGTCGAATGCAACACAACTCTCCCACATGACATGGGGAGCTCAAGTTGGACCAATGTCTCAGATGACTGTGGACTTTACTCTGGACATTTCTGCTACCAGGACTTCCAAATCATCTAGGAACTTTGGATTACAATCACAACGTACAGCACCCACCATCCTGTGCACTATACTCACACATGTATGTCAATAAACTCACTAATACACCATACTTGCCTCTGTTGTGATTCCAACATTGTCTCTGAAGTGGCGATGATGATCTGGGAAATGACACTGTGCATGCTAACTGCTACAGCAAGTACAACACCGGCATGTGAGTCATGGCGACGTCACACATATGAGGGAGACACACCACCAGGGCTACACAACACATACACACCAGGGCCATCTGACTCATCGCCTACACTGATGTTGCCAGGAAATACGTTGCATTGCACAGACCCAACACCTATTCACAGTCTGTGTTAACTAGCCCACTGGTGCAGTAAGCAAATGTCAGTCAGATGTGTGACCACAGACAACGCACATCACAAAGTGAAGCACAGGTTTATTACACATTTGCAACATGTTGTAACCACCACAGATGCAAGGTAATCCCACCTGGCAGCGGGCACACAGTCAACAAGTGTAGAAGGAAGGAAGTCCATGGGTGTGGCGCACATCACCTGTAGGGACACGACAGCTACCACCCTGGAAGTCGAATCACGGTGTCGGGGATCACAGTTGACCAAACTACTCTGAAAGTACCCTGTGAAGGACAGAAATGACACACAGTCAAAAGCACTGAAGAACAGGACAGAACTGCAATACTCATGCCCAATACATGTCACAAGATACCCACCCAGAACCAAGTTAGCATGTCAACACTGTTGGGGAGTACAGACTACCTGTAAGGACACATCGCTACACGCATACAGTCATGTAGCCCATGGACACACTCAAACAGCACCAGAGCACCACCAACACATATCATGCAAACTCACATCATTGACATACTCTGGATACTCACATTCAGCTGAAGAAGTTGGTGATGAGCTGTGTGCGGACATCACCATCATCATCATCATCATCACTGGCATCGTGGTCCAGGCCAGGATCCTCCACAGGTGGCGGACGTTGGTCATCGTCATCCAGGATGAGAGGCAACTCCTTCCGCACTGCCAGGTTGTGTAGCATGCAGCAGACGATGACAATCTTGCACACCTTTGCTGGGGCATATGGGAGGGACCCTCCTGTCTTGTCGAGGCAGCGGAAGCGGCTCTTCAGGAGACCAAATGTCCGCTCAATCACTCTCCTGGTCCGACCATGTGCCTCATTGTAGCGCATCTGGGCTGGTGTCACAGGGTTCCTGAGGGGCGTCAGCAACCACGGCATGTTGGGGTATCCGGAGTCACCTACATACAGACAATTGCACATTAGCTGAGTTGGAAAAGAGGGTGGAACACTACATTGCAGAACACACACAATGGTACAAAGTCAGTACACACCAACAAGCCAGGCACGCTGGTTCCGCATCTGTGACATCATCCTCGGGATGCGACTACTCCTCATCACGTAGGCATCGTGTGCAGAACCAGGGAAACGGGCACACACATGTGAGATGCTCATATCTGCAAGACAGACCACCAGTGCATTGACCGAGTGGTAGTGTTTGCGGTTCCTGTATGCCTGCTCTTGGGCCTGTGGTGGTACCAAAGCCACATGTGTCCCATCAATGGAGCCAATGACATGCGGCATCCTCCCCAGGGCATAGAAGTCACTCTTCACGCCAGTGAGTTGTTGGAGTCTAGGGAAATAGATGTACTGGTTCAGGTATATCAACATAGCCTCCAAAACATCGCGGAGCACACGGCTGAACATGGTCTGTGACATCCCACCAGCAGTCGCCACAGTGTGTTGAAAGGTACCGGTGGCAAAGAAGTGTAGGGCTGCCATCACCTTCACCTTGGGGGTCAGCGCTGTAGGGTACGGCCGGCCAGGTTGCAAATGTGGTGCCAAGCGCACTGCCAAATCCTTAATCAGCTGCCTGGTGAAGCGGTACCGTCGGATGCTGTCACGTTCCACCATCGTTGCCAGGTCAGGGAATGGTCTAAGGACAGCTGGTGCCCTGCAGTGCATAGGTGAAGAAAGCAAGATTGTCAGTCACCCCACATATGTGGCATTGAACACACTCAATATCACATGATACATCATTATGAGGCACAAGTACATGATGTGTGCAGTTCCGTAAGGATATGTACGGCACATACATGGCCAACATCTAACATCACAGTTCAACAAGTGGCATCAATAAGTCCCAGGTTGTGCCATTGGATATCATGAGGCCGTGTCCCAGTTCCCATCTCCTGCTGCCACGTTACAAACACACCCCACAGTGACATGTGAGGACAGATGTGCCCCAGGCATCACAGCTCAACGACAGGTAGATTCCCAGGGACCCTGTATTGCCACATGGACACTGGCATGACATGGTGTATCATGTATACACCACAGCAAAACAACCATGACCCCCACAGGTAGTGGTCCCTGTTGCCTTGGCAGGACAGACATGGACGTCTGTGACACACACACGCACAACATCAAAGTCCATGCACAAACAACGTGGATGTGGAGACTGCCTCCCATTGTGCACATGAAATCAGAGACATTGTAAACACAACATGCACACAGACTGTGGAGGACCATCACTATTGTGCCAATGGGTCACCCTGGGTTAAACATACCGTCCCACATGGGACTCAGGGGGTATGTGACATGACATGCACATACACCACGTGAAATGTGACTATGCCACATGCTCAGATATGAACAGTTGCACATCACAGTGGTCATGTACACGAAACACCAAGGATTCTGTCCCCATGAACACGTGCACAGCCTGGGGGTGGCTGCCCCCAAGTGACACCCACAGAACAACATGTTCACCCCCATACACGGAATAGGTAATGCAGCCTTACATGCCGTAGGATACAGTTTGGACAGGCTGTGGTGTTGTAGGTGTGCCCCTCACTCCCTGGGAAGTATATGTGGCTGGCATATGTTCACCTGTGACAGGCCTGGTGACATATGCCAGTGACTTGTACAGGGACGCGTTGGACAGCAATGGACCGATCGGTGCGCACACATTGGCCATTGCATTCAATGTGAGCTGGTACGCGTTGCATTCGCAATACGCGTGGGACAGCAATGGACCGATCAGTGCGCACACATTGGCCATTGCATTCAATGTGTGCTGGTACGCGTTGTATTCGCAATACGCGTTGGACAGCAATGGACCGATCAGTGCGCACACATTGGCCATTGCATTCAATGTGTGCTGGTACGCGTTGTATTTGCAATACGCGTTGGACAGCAATGGACCGATCGGTGCGCGCACATTGGCCATTGCATTCAATGTGAGCTGGTACGCGTTGTATTCGCAATACGCGTTGGACAGCAATGGACCGATCAGTGCGCACACATTGGCCATTGCATTCAATGTGTGCTGGTACGCGTTGTATCCTAGGTACGCGTTGAACAGCAATGGACCGATCGGTGTGCCCGGCCGGCCCATTGCATTCAATGTGTGCGGCTACGCGTTGTATCCTAGGTACGCGTTGAACAGCAATGGACCGATCGGTGTGCCCGGCTGGCCCATTGCATTCAATGTGTGCGGGTACGCGTTGTATCCTAGGTATGCGTTGAACAGCAATGGACCACATATCAAAGTAACACGCAGATTACATGTCAGAACACAGCCATTGTGTAAGCAATGGACCCACCCATGATGCCCACCACAGAGTTAGGGAAACAGATGCTGTCCCCCACCTTGAGTCAAGCAAACTGCAAGGACACAGTACCCAAGTGACACAATTCCCTGACTGTAAGGGCCACACCAGGGTATCAGATGAGGAGTGGGCAGTGCACAATAGAGGGACATGGGTCCTGGACCACATGACTGATGTACTGTGGAAGTTTAACCAGGCCAGAGGAGGGCACATAGCATGGCAGACATAGTTCACAATGCAGTTATGGACTCACCCCCTCCTTGCTGCTCTCTGGCCTTCAGCTGCCCATCCAGATCAGGGAAGACCACCGCCAGGATCCTGAGCCTGTGGGGGGTCAGGGTCCGGTGTCCGCCCCTCCTGCGAGGAGGCGACAGCTCAAGCTGGACCCGTGCGATCCTCCGGGTCCAGCCCCGAAGGTCCTGCCACCTCTTCTGGCAGTTGCGGATCCGGCGCTTGTAGACCCCCACGGATCTCACTGCCCGGACGATGGTCAGCCATATCTGCTGCTTCTGGTGGGCATCAACCTGTGAGGATGACAAAGTGAGAATGCCATTACTACACATGCAACATATCCGTGCATTACACAGTTGTATATACATGTCTCAATCACAGGGGCACATGATGTACACAGGCAGTGCAACGATGGCCATGGACAGTATGCCAGCAGTTACTACATGGTATCATTGCCTGGGAAGTAAAACCTTGTTTAAATGCACTGTCACTGCACTATACCTGTCCAGTGCATGTAACTACACACTATGGGGGGTGACAACTACTCAGTGAGCCTGCTAGCCAGTGGCGTGCAGACTGTTAGCCTTGCTAGTCAGACAACATGCACATTTAGAAAGGCAGTGGACAGAACACTCACCTGCTCCCCTGCTTTCCCATACAGCTTGCTGTACTGTGGAAGGAGGTTGTCCAGCAGGGCCTGGTTCTCCTCAGCGCTGAAGGCTGGGGCTCTCTCCACAGTACGTGCCATTGCAGGGTCCAGAGGGTGCAGATACAGCAGCAGTGTAGTGGCAGATGTCGTCCTGGAGCATGTAGTGCAGGCAAGTGAGCTCTCAGGGGAACAGCCAGCATTATATGTGTGCTGCAGAGGCAGATACTGTCCCATGTGTCCAAAGTGATAGGTCCAATTCGTTTGCATCTTCTGAATCTGGCCAATCCATGGAATTGCACCACTTACACATGCCCCCAGCATCCTTCAAAAGTTCAACTTCATGACACCCATGAATTTGCAACATTGTTGTGGGTGACCAACTGAATTTACAGCATCAGACTCGTTCAAAATTTGAAAACGCGTCCGTTGCCAGGCCAGGCCATAGCCAATGGGTGCGCACCGATCGGTCCATTGCTGTTCAATGCGTACCTAGGATACAACGCGTACCCGCACACATTGAATGCAATGGGCCGGCCGGGCACACCGATCGGTCCATTGCTGTTCAACGCGTACCCAGGATACAACGCGTACCCGCACACATTGAATGCAATGGGCCGGCCGGGCACACAGATCCTATTAGTGATCTTGCAGGGGAGTGACATGTGCTACATGCACACCATTGTGGCAATGGCTATCAGGACATGGGTGCATCATGGTGTCTGTCGCTGGTATGCATCACATGCATTTCCTATTTGACTCTGGGCATCCCTTTCATCCGGACACCTGTACTGACTCAGTGGCAAGAGTTGTGATGTGTGCATGTTCACATGCTTCACCGTGTTCTCTGCACTGTCCAACTACTGTGTAGGTGGTGCATGTGTCCACACTGGGGTATTGCCATCCAACAGACACCAGACAGATGGGTGCAAGGCCAGGTGGGATGTGAGTGCCATGGTTGACCATCAGACTGACAATTGGCTTCTCCTGTTATGTTTGGGCACTTTTAGCAATGTTCAACTAAGGATGCCAGGGCTTGCTCTGTAATGTGCTGTACTTACTGTGGTGTGTGCATTCGGTGCAGGTGACTGATGTCTGTCTGTTTCCCTATTGATTGCAGATACATCCACGGCCACAGGAGGGGACAGCTCCACGGACCAGGAGGAGCCGCAGAGCCAGACTGGGTCAGCAGCCGAGGAGTGGTCGGAGGGACCCAGTGGCACGGAGGGCGAGGGAGCGACACCGAGGAGTCCTCAGCACCATCCACCTCAGCTGAGGACCACAGCAGCTCGGAGGATGACTCCCTTATGGAGGAGGGTGTCAGCAGCCACCACACCCCAGCTAGTGTTGCTGTCCCCGCCACCACCACCACCACCACCGCCCTCCCATCGGCTCCCATTCCCGAGGTCCGTGGAGGCTCCCATGTTCAGGAGCGTGTCTCCTTCGGGCCAGGCACCGCACCCCTGCCCCTGTGTCCCCTGCTGCCCTGAGTGAGGAGTCTGTGTACCTCCTTCGCCAGCTCCATGTAGGGCAGACAGCGATGCTGAGTGTCCTCCATGCACACACCACTCTGTTGACTCAGCTGGTGTCGTTCATGGAGGGCATCTCATCGGGCATGTCTGCCCTACAGAGGGGCAATAGGTCCATGGACTCCTCCCTGACGGCAGCAGTGTCCCTCCTCCGACAGTCCCTCACCCCTCCTGCCTCTGCCCCATCCACACTCCCCAGCACCTTAACTGTCCCAAGCACACACACACCGGCACAGGCACACACCAGCACAGACACGTGCAGCACACAGACACACACGCCACAAACAAGATGCACACGCACGCACAGTCAGGGGACTGAAACCACACTCACAGGGGATGGGGCCCAGGCACACACACACGCATCCATGAGCACTGCGCAGTCCTCAGTTGCCTCTCCCTCCAAAGCCCCCTCCCTTGCCTCACCTGCAACCCCAAAGACACAGCGGCTCTTCCTCAGTGACCTCGGCCTCTTCCCCTCCGATCCAGCTGATACAGCATTCAGGGGGAAGAGGAAGCCCACCCACACGGAGCGGAGTGCCCCTCGCCCTAGGGACACCCTCCCCCAGGCGCAGACCGACTGACGCCCCCACCCGCAAGTCCCCCCGGACCCGGAAGAGCAAGACCCCGCCGCCGCCCTGCAGCTCAGGCACAAAGTCTCCTTCCTCCATCCCTCAGGCCCCCACTCCCACAGGTGCCCCCACCACACCCTGCCCCAGGTTCCCCACCCACAGATACACCATCCCCAAAAGGATCAGGCCTTCTCCCCTGCCACTTGCTCTTCCAGCCCCACAACCCCCGCTGCGCTTGTCTGTGCCACTGGTGTGGTGAGGGTGTCCTCCCCCTCTGTCCTGCCCACCTTACCTGATCCCCATTCTTCTCCCCTGGAGGGAGGCACTGCAGTGGAGTCCACTACCACCCTGTCTGACTTGGGCACTGCAGTGGCGAACCTGTCCACTCCATTAGCACGGTCCACTGCAGTCGTGCCGGCACCCATACCATCTGAGTCATGCCCCCCAGTTGTGCCGGCACACACCATGTCAGACACCTCCACTGCAGTTGTCAGTGGCTCTCCAGCAACCACCACCCCTTCCCTGCCTCCTCCTGGTGAGCCCTGATCCTGTCCCTGCGGTGCCTGGCCTGCCCCCCGTATGCCCCTCCTAGGGATTGTCCCTGGTTTTTATCAGTGCAGGCATGCGTAGGGTGACATCTGCCACTGTCACCCTGTTTTGACTTTCATGATGGACTGGCCATTGGCCTTTGTTTATTTTTTAAATGACTTCAAGTTTCGAACACACATATGCTGAATAAAGCAACTTTCTGTTCTCTAGTGCTTTTGCTTCTGATGTACATGATGTTGATGATGCTAACCATGCCCTTGCTGCAGTGATGGTGATATTTGGTCTCATGAAAATGAAGTGTTACTGTGCCGGAACCCATGTGGTCCAGGGGGACTGTGTCCTATCCTGTGGTGTATCCATGTCATCCTTAGCAGCATCTGAGGGTGTCATGTTTTCAATATTTGGCAATGGGATTTCCTACTTACATTTGCAATGTCACATCTGTGGCTTCCACCCCTGCACATCTGTTGTGCTTGCCATTGTTCAATTAGTCTAGTTCCCTGACCGTGTGGCCATCTCCACTGGACATGCAGGTTTGGGCATCAATGGGGAAGGACTCATCTGTGTTGTCAGTGCGACTTGCTATACATGTGTGTTGGATCTGTGCTGATGATTTCGTTGACACTCCCATGACCAGGCTGATGTGACGGGAGCCTTCATTTGGTGCTAATTGTTGACTGTGTGACCAAGTGTTCTGCTGACATGATGGAGCCCTACTGATGTGACATATGGCACAGCTTTCCTCACACAGGAGTGGAGTCCCCTCATGGCAGTGTGTACTCCTGTGACATCGCCTGCGCCCAAGGTGTGTGTTGTATGAGCATGTCTGTGTGTTCACTTCCATGTTGCTGTGCATGCTGGGATCCCTAGTGATGTTCCTGTTTGTGATGCTTGCTGAGTTGACCTATGTTCCCCCAAAGTCTTCTCCCTGGGTTCTCTGTGATGTGGGTGCATGGCACATTACTGGTCATCAGGGTGTCACCCATAGGTGTGTTTGCTGTCAGGGCTGAGTTTGTGGGCAGACGCTGATGGGTCACAGTCAGGATTCCCCTTGGCACTTGTTGTTTACACCTGTCATGTGATTTCCGGTTTGTGTTAGCTGTCATTGGTTGTGACACGTTGTGTGTGTGACTGCTGGCACTCCTCAGGGTCAGGGCTGCAATGTTGGTAGTTGTCTATGTGTGTTCTTTGTGGGTGACCTTGGCTTCTTCATTGGTGTGTGACTGTGGCAGGGATCCCATTGGTTTGTGTGGTATTGCCGTCATGTCCATGTACAGCGTAAAGTGCAGTGTGTCAGACATTCAGGAGTCTTGTTGAGTGGCCATGTGTGATGTGTTTCTGCACCTTGGTTCCCACCACCCCCCCTGGGATTGTCATGGGTGCATGTGCAATGTCACCAGTGCATGTGAGCTTCACTGCTGCACATTGTTGGAGGTCGAGGTGTGTGGTGTTGAGTGTGTGCAGATGAGAGTTGTTGCCCGGCTAATCCCCTGCCTCCATGTTGCCCTTGGCTTACTGGCCGTGCTGATTGATTTGTGCTTGTGTAGGTGTGATGGTAGTTTGTTGCTCAGGACACATGACTGTGGTTCACAGTGTGAACGACATCTAGCTTTGTCATCAGAGTGGGATTGTAATGCAGCCCAGGGTCACCACATTGTGGGGGCCCTGGGGGTAGTGCTGTGGTGTCTCTGTGTCTTGCTGTGTCAGTTGCTGTTCCTACATGCTTGTGTGACATGTGTGATTTGTGCTCCCTCTCATCTGACAATGCCTGATTGCCCACATAGGGGATTTGGATCCATGAGTTGCCTTTGTGTGGCACTGTATGCACATCTGTGTAATTGGTATTCAGGCCTCCTCATGTGTTGTGTGGTTGCCTGGGGACACTGGTACCCCCCCCTCACCTGTTGTGTTTGATGTGCAGTGTGGGTCTGCCTGTTTGTGTTTGTGCATCTGCACCACTGCATTGGCATATCTTTAGTGTTCCATTGGCTGTATGTTGATTGGTGTGTTTCCCCTGCTGTCCCTGGGACTCCTAGGTCATCAGTCAGCACAATGATCATTGTTTGTGTGTCCCATTGCTGCCATGGTATGGTATCTGTTCACCTCACATCTACAGTCTCCACAGGGTATCTGCATTTGTGTGCCCATTGGTGCAAATATGTGGGTCTGCATTCTGATGGTCACTTCTGTCATTGTGTCATTGATGAGTGTTGACAGTGTCAGCCCCCATGGGTGATGTTTGTCTGCACATGGCCAAAGGTATGTCTTATTTGCACTGCACTGTTTGCCTCCCCCAATCTATGTTGCTATGGGACACAAGCACTACTTTGCCACTGATGTGTTTGTTGTTCTGTGACCAGGAATCATCCATGCAGTTTGGAAGTTGCAGCTTTTTCTTTGTCAACACTTACATTTTGGTCACTGTGATGATGGGGGTTTGGACCCCATTGCCAAAATGTTCAAAATGTGCTTCAGCTATGGACCCCACACTTACATTTTGGTCACTGTGATGATGGGGGTTTGGACCCCATTGCCACAATGTTCAAGATGTGCTTCAGCTATGGACCCCACACTTACATTATGGTCACTGTGATGATGGGGCTTTGGACCCCATTGCCACAATGTTCAAGATGTGCTTCAGCTATGGACCCCACACTTACATTATGGTCACTGTGATGATGGAGGTTTGGACCCCATTGCCACAATGTTCAAGATGTGCTTCAGCTATGGGCCCCACACTTACATTTTGGTCACTGTGATGATGGGGTTTTGGACCCCATTGCCACAATGGTCATGGCCTGCTTGCATTGTGGGGGCCACACACATTTATGTGTGGCACATGTGATAGGGGGTCACATTGTAGGTTCAAAGTCATGTTCAGTGTTGTAGGCATTTGACACCGTCTACACACGCTTGTCATGGTGTTGGGGGGATGTCTTTATGTTGCATTCTTTATGTTGGTGTGTGCTTGTGGTGTCATGTATTAGCCATCCTGTGAGTGGGGGTGTTGTTGGTGGTAGGCATCCAGCCCCCCATGGGTAGGGGTGGTAGTAATGGTAGGCATCTGGCACCACATGGGTAGAGGTGGTAGTAGTGACAGGCATCCGGCACCCCCTGGGTAGAGGTGGTAGGAGTGACAGGCATCTGGCACCACATGGGTAGAGGTGGTAGTAGTGACAGGCATCCGGCACCCCCTGGGTAGAGATGGTAGTAGTGGTAGGCATCTGGCACCCCCTGGGTAGAGGTGGTAGTAGTGGTAGGCATCTGGCACCCCCTGGGTAGAGATGGTAGTAGTGGTAGGCATCTGGCACCCCCTGGGTAGAGGTGGTAGTAGTGGTAGGCATCTGACACCCCCTGGGTAGAGATGGTAGTAGTGGTAGGCATCTGGCACCCCCTGGGAAGGGGTGGCAGTAGTGGTAGGCATCTGGCACCCCCTGGGTAGAGATGGTAGTAGTGGTAGGCATCTGGCACCCCCTGGGTAGAGATGGTAGTAGTGGTAGGCATCTGGCACCCCCTGGGTAAGGGTGGTAGTAGTGGTAGGCATCTGGCACCCCCTGGGTAGAGATGGTAGTAGTGGTAGGCATCTGGCACCCCCTGGGTAGAGGTGGTAGTAGTGGTAGGCATCTGACACCCCCTGGGTAGAGATGGTAGTAGTGGTAGGCATCTGGCACCCCTGGGTAAGGGTGGTAGTAGTGGTAGGCTTCTGGCACCCCCTGGGTAGAGATGGTAGTAGTGGTAGGCATCTGGCACCCCTGGGTAGAGATGGTAGTAGTGGTAGGCATCTGGCACCCCCTGGGTAGAGGTGGTAGTAGTGGTAGGCATCTGACACCCCTGGGTAGAGATGGTAGTAGTGGTAGGCATCTGGCACCCCCTGGGTAGAGATGGTAGTAGTGGTAGGCATCTGGCACCCCCTGGGTAGAGATGGTAGTAGTGGTAGGCATCTGGCACCCCTGGGTAGAGATGGTAGTAGTGGTAGGCATCTGACACCCCCTGGGTAGAGGTGGTAGTAGTGGTAGGCATCTGGCACCCCCTGGGTAAGGGTGGTAGTAGTGGTAGGCATCTGACACCCCCTGGGTAGAGATGGTAGTAGTGGTAGGCATCTGGCACCCCTGGGTAGAGATGGTAGTAGTGGTAGGCATCTGGCACCCCCTGGGTAGAGGTGGTAGTAGTGGTAGGCATCTGGCACCCCCTGGGTAGAGATGGTAGTAGTGGTAGGCAGCTGGCACCACCTGGGTAGGGGTGGTAGTAGTGGTAGGCATCTGGCACCCCCTGGGTAGAGGTGGTAGTAGTGGTAGGAATCTGGCACCCCCTGGGTAGAGGTGGTAGTAGTGGTAGGCATCTGACACCCCCTGGGTAGAGATGGTAGTAGTGGTAGGCATCTGGCACCCCCTGGGTAGGGGTGGTAGTAGTGGTAGGCATCTGGCACCCCCTGGGTAGAGATGGTAGTAGTGGTAGGCATCTGGCACCCCCTGGGTAGAGATGGTAGTAGTGGTAGGCATCTGGCACCCCTGGGTAGAGATGGTAGTAGTGGTAGGCATCTGGCACCCCCTGGGTAGAGGTGGTAGTAGTGGTAGGCATCTGACACCCCTGGGTAGAGATGGTAGTAGTGGTAGGCATCTGGCACCCCCTGGGTAAGGGTGGTAGTAGTGGTAGGCATCTGGCACCCCCTGGGTAGAGATGGTAGTAGTGGTAGGCATCTGGCACCCCCTGGGTAGAGATGGTAGTAGTGGTAGGCATCTGGCACCCCCTGGGTAGAGGTGGTAGTAGTGGTAGGCATCTGACACCCCCTGGGTAGAGATGGTAGTAGTGGTAGGCATCTGGCACCCCCTGGGTAAGGGTGGTAGTAGTGACAGGCATCCGGGCCCCTATGTGTATATGTGGCATTGGTGATGGCCATCCCGCCCCTATGGTGCTGCTGTTGCTGGTGTAAGTAATTTCTGCATCCCTCTGTGTGTGTGTGATATGTCGGGTACGTGTAGTTTGTTTTTGTGGTTGGTGTCTGGCTTACCTTCTGCACCGTACGCGTCCGTGCCTGTTCCGGTAGTAGATGTAGAATATTGGTAGGATCGGAACGATGGGATTCATGGTTGGTTCGTCTCGTTCGTCTTTCTCGTTGCTTCGCCTCGTCCTCGTCACTGGGTGTTCGTCTCGTAGCCGTGGATCGTGTTGTGGCGCGAATCGGAGCTTATGTGCGCCTCTCCCGGATGCTTTGACGTGCCGTGCGTAGCGACGGGTTCGGCGCGTACGGGAAGCGCATCGTACTAAACGGGCGGACGGGGCTGCATTTTGGCTTCCGTGCGACTCGATTCTGCGTTTCCGGATCCGGCTTGGTCGGGGAACAGGACCTGGATTGGGTGAGTACGACTGGGTCGGAATCTGTGCTGTTGTGCGCATTGTACTTGTTCGTTCGGATTAATGTGCGGATCGGTCGGGAAACAGGCATTCGCATGGCTTTTTTCCCGACCGAATGGTGTTAGGTGCCCCCCCATCCGAGATCGGAATCGGCCCCTAAGTCTATAAGCTTTCCGGTGGCTGAAATAAAAAAAAATGTTACCAAATCCCGGTCCTTGTGTTTGTCCAGCAACTCTTTTAGAGCTTTGCTTTTTCCACAATGTCAAGTTCAGTCTCAGCATATTTAGCTGACAAGCTCATCATCCCTTTGCAAGTTGCGGTCATGAGTTGAAACCATTCCTCTAGTAATTTAGGGTGGGGATTTTTGTAAATTGAAATGATGAAAATGCATAAGTCTCATGGTACTCTGCCCACCTCAATGTAGTGGTTAAATTATGGGACTTCCCACAATCTATTTAGTTCTTTTTACATAACTTATCATACTGGCACAGTTGCTGCTTAATGGATTATTGGGGTTGTTGTCCCCATAGCGCACAGGACCAATCTTATGTTAATTGAATGTTTTATCTTTTTCAAATAGGCTGCGCACAGCCTTTGCATGTTTCAATAAAAGTTCTGCCATCTTTACTTTCCCCAAAGTGAATGCCATACCAATATCAAGTCTCTAACAAACAGATCCTGCCAAGTAGCCCTTCTCTCCACATCAGGATGCCTGCCCGCAATATTAGAATATGTAATTGATTTAACACAAATGGTGGAAGCTTCTGCTACACTGAGCCCAATGCTCTCCCAGCCAATTACCAGGTTACATAGTCCTCATGTTGTTTTGGGGAGGCAGGAAGGAAACAGGTATCACTCTACTCCGATACCTTGCAATGCTGATAGTCACATCCACCACCGGCGTTGGTGCATGTCAGTGGGTACAACTCACGCTACTTTATTAATCCGAAGGTTGTGTTTTCATGAGTGTTGGGAATAGCAAACATGACCTCCCTCTAGATTCTGCTTAAAAATGCATGAAAGTGTGGCAATGCATTTGAACCAAAGTGTTCTTCGTCACAGCCTAACCTTACAAAAGGCCCAATTGCCTTTAAATGCAGTCTATTGAACTATAAACATGGAAACAAGACTTGGAGCCCAATTTGTAGTTTAGTGAAGAGGGTACTCCATCGCAATGGTGTTGGAGTACCCTCACCACTGAAATGAAGGTCCGCCTGCCTCATTTAGAGTCAGACAGACCTTTACTATGTTGATGATGAAGACTGCTCCATCTCTGCTGCTGAAATTCACCTCCAACAGCTTGACATAGTAAGAGACATCTGAGGTTTGGCCATTTGTCCGCCTATCCTATTTAGAGTGGGCGGAAAAATGGCAAATTTCACTGCCCAAAATCGCCAGGTAAAAAGTGGCAGTCAGCAACAGTGAAAACTGTAAAATTATCCCCAAGCCATTGGAGACGACTCCCATGGTAAGGGGTCATTGTGTTATTCTGTTATTTTCACAAAAGGAATCCAGCTTTGGGATTTTCTTTCTGAAAATAAAAAGAACATTGAAAGTTTGCTAAATGGCTCCATCATGTTGGCAGAGCTGATGTCAAACTTTCAATGCATTTAAAGGAACCACCATGATGGCAGTTACTGTAAATGCAAGCTCTGACTGCTGGGCTGTCAGACATCTCAAAATTTGGTGGGTGGATACTCCCTCGGTGGGATGGAGTACTTTACTCCAACTCCATGATGGAGTAAATAACCATCCGCCAACCTCTAAATCAGGCCCCCTGCCTGTTGTCAGCGACCACTTTCCTAAAAGTAGAAAATCATTATTTAAAAAATCATTTTTCAATCAGTAATTCATCTGTAAATTATATTATGTTCTTTCATCTAATTTACATTATTAATAGTGGCTCATAATTGTACTTTCATATAACCGGTAGATATGAATGATATACTCTGTAAGTACTCGATTGGTTATATGTATATTGCTAAATATGTAACATTACGAAAGACTTTCGTCCAGGTTTATTCATGTCATAAGTTGTTCATCTTCTGTTTAGTAAAAAAAAAAAAACATATTTCATAGTGTTCACGGTCTACCCATTAAATTTCAAACATGAGCTTGATGAGCCCACAATGGCTTTCAGCGGCAAGTGCGCATCTATCCAGGATTTGATTTTCTAGTTGGATTCAGGTAGATGTAATAATTTTCTCCTACGCTAGTACACTGAGAATTGAAAAGATAGATATTTATGAGTAACAGAACACTTTATTGATTACACACACATATAGGATGTTTTTTACACTAGATTGCGCGTGTAGGGAAACTATATGGGCAGTATTTGAATACAAATGCTACAAGAACAAATTCAGTGATGATATGGTCATGAGATGGTCACTGGGCTAGTTCTCCCACATCCTGGATAGATGGATACTTGCCAAGATGGCAATACAATACCATATTATACCTTACCCATTATGAATATTTTTATATTATATGATTATTTTGCTGTAGAATTTCCTTAACCAGTGGTTTTCTGCACAGTGCTGTTAACAATGGGAATTAATTTAAAATACAATATTTAGCTTTTATATACCATTTCATGAATGCATTTTTGATAAAGCAATGAACAATGGTGAGGGCCAATGGATTTAAGCAGCTCTTCAGCTGCTGTATTTACAGCATAGATGTGCATTTACCAATTTTGCTTCATAGTCTGCTGCATAATTTGCAGATGTTAGATAGATAAAAATAATACCCCCATAGAACATGCCACATCTGAATATGGCGCCACATAAATTAGGTATTCAACCCCCATATAATTCCTTTATGAGTCCTTATAGATAGAATTTAGCCACTGCATGGTCTTTAGTTCATAAATACTGTATGTATTACGAATGACTGGCCATGTTTCTTTGTTGAGGGGCTCAGAGCCCCTCCAGTTAGCCTAGGGCAGCTTCCTTGGTAGTGCTACCAAAACATAGCTGGAAACAAGTATATCAGGTATGACCGGTAGAGCCAACTGGTAACTAATTGATCCATAGCATGGAAGACAAGGCTCTGGACTGACGCTTGCTCAATTTTGTTTGGCTTTTTGTAACCTGTGGTTTTAATGTTCCTTTTTGTTCGTTTAAGTTTTCTCCTTAATTCAACGGGTCATTCTGTCTTTCCAGTATAGAGGTCTTTGCACCTATTCTGCAAAGGTTTGGGCATGTGGGTTTCACCAACAATTTTGGTCCTATCTTGGCCATCCCTGTATTGCAGTGAGATTCAATGGAATCTTGCCACCTCTATGCTCAACTCCTCTAAAGGCAACCTTTCAAGAATGGCAGTATATAAAAATCAGCTTCAAACATATTGCAACACAAAAGTAAGAATATTATAGCCCAAAATATCTACTTGCAAAATGTACTAGTAAGTACAAAACATGGAAAATTTGTTGCTAATAATATAATTAACGCAAAATCACATGAAATTGTGCACAAATTGCGCAAAATTACACATAACTATGTGAAATGCAAATCCATAATTGTGTTCTATATTTTATAGCTAAATGAGCCACGTGTTTGACTGTCAGGTTTTGCGAGTCGCATATTCATATTATTTACAAATATTAAAAGTGAGACCCTTACTCCTGATATTCTCTTACCACAAAATTTTGCAGTCACAATATTTTGACTGTAATATTGTGGTTAAACGATATTTTGCAGTTGATAATCAAGGGCCACAGCACTTGGTTGTGTTAGGAAGTTCATTTGAGAGGGCAGCTTGAATTCTCTTCTTAAATGTCAATTTTGTATGCTCTCATTGAAAATATCCTTTATTTGCTCCAAGATGGCCATAAACATATTGGTTAGGAGACCAGGTTTTATAGATGCTTTGGGCTGCTCCACTTACCTTTTAACCCTTTAAGACTCTGATTACTCTCTTGTTTGCGTCCATGAAGGTTATGTCTATTAATAAGCTCCTTAGTGAAGATAGAAGTTGTTCCATCTCCATGGCCTCAGATCTAATGATGCCAATGTTTATAAGAATTTCTAGAATTGTCCTCATTGCCCACTTAACAAACAGGACCAAAAGTAGCCTTTAGTACAGTGCCAGGTGCTGCTACAGTCAGATTAGGAGACTGCTCAACAGTCTTGGCTAGTTTATTTGGCATTCCACAAAAGGTAACTGTGCAACCTGGCTTTCTACCCCCTCCTCCAATCACATCTCCTACCTGTTCTCTTCCAGGATAGTTACGCCCACCTTTCACTACATTATTTTCCATAATGTGTGTCCCTCTCCAACGTCCAGACCTGTGCTCCTGTGTTTCTGTGCCTCAATGCCAACCCAGAACTTAGTTCTACTTGTCTGTCTTTTCACCTCTACTCACAGTCGGTGTGACTCAAAGTGTCACACACTGTGTTCCACAAAGTGCTGGAAGCACTCAGAAAACACTCAAAACATTAAAATACTCTTAATTCATTCACAATACACCCAAAAACAGAGAATTCTATTTGGGATTTTCTTGTTTTGGGCATTGGTTACTACTGCCTTGGCGGCAGCCATAGTTTTGTGCATGTGAAAAACTGGGTTGTTGGTTGACCTGGGTGTGAGCCCGATCAAGCAGCAACCACAAACCGTATCATGGTGAGGCACAAGCCGACCCTAAATTAACCTGTGCTCAACCCCCTGGGAGCTTGGCATAGAGCAGTCAGGCAAGGTGTGAAGTATTTGTACAACATTTCAAGCAATAATAAAGTAAAAAACACCAGACAAACAGGATCCCACACCAAGTTAGAAAAATAGAGTAAAATCTAAATAAATAAAACAAGACTAAAATGGCAAAAATTGAATCAGTAGAACGGAAGTTATGGATTGTAAAATGTATTAATGAAAAAAGCGTCAAAAAGCACAAAGTGCCAACTAGGTATATCTGGTCCAGCTGGAACTGGTCAAAGTCACACTTAAAAGTTGACAGTGATGGAGCGCAGGTCAGCTACAGGGACCAGGATATGCCCACTGAGGTTTAACTTCTCAAATCCATGCCAAGGCTCCGGTTTGTGATGGAGGGGGCCGCAAGGAGCAGGGAGAGTGTCAGTGGAGGCTGCCGTAAAAGCACGAAAAGCAGGCCAAGTGTCATAAGTGGGTGTTGCTGGAGCTTGGGATTGGTGGTCCCCCGCTAGCGGTCGATGCTGCAGCGCGAAGAGGTGGCTGCCAACAGCTAACAGGTCCGTTCGCAGTCATGAAGAGCCCAAAGCTTAAATACAGTTCCCTGAGCCACACAAAATGGTCCAGGACCTGACTGCCACCACTTGGGGGTCTGGAACGTACTTCAGCTGGATCCATGGACTGGTGCAGGATGTTGAGAAGCCTTTTATGCCCCTGAGGCTCAGATCAGGAGGCCAGCAGAGTAGTCCTTGGAGTCACTCTGGTGTCCTGGGTTCAAGGGTGAAGTTGCAGGGCCAGTTCTCTGCTCACCCAGGCAAGAGGGCAGCAGACAGCAGATCAACAAGGCAGCAATTCCTTCAGAGCAGCCATCCAGCAGAGTGCAAGTCCTTTCAGCAGCACAGCAGTCCTTCTTCCAGGCAGAGTATCCACAGGTCCAGAAGTATACTAAAAAGGTGGTGTCTGAGGTCCAGTATTTATACCCAGTTGTGCCTTTGAACTGGGGAGAAGCTTCTAGAGGTAGGCCTTTGAAGTGCACAAGTGCCCTGCCTTCCTGGCCCTGGCTCCAGACTAACTACACATGGTATGCAGCCCTTTGTGTGAAGACAAGACACATCCTATTCAAGTGTAAGTGGGACTGGGCCCAGCTCCTCCCTTCCATCCTGCCAGTGATGGTCCATTGAGTCATCTAAGCTCCCCTTCATGTTTTGCTGTTTAGGAGTAATGCACAAAACTCAGCTGTCAGCTACACCCAGTCATGTGACCCAGGGATAGGCTGCTGGCACCAAATGGCTGAGGCAAGAAAATGGTAACTTTCTAAAACTGACATTTTCAAAATTGTAATTTAAAATCCGACTTCACCATAAGGGAGGATTTTTCTTTACAATTACAGAGACACCAAACATGAAGGGGTTACCTGGTACCGTTTGTAAATTAAACTTATAAAATGTAATAAGGTAACTCCAATGTTATTCTATGGGAGAGGTAGGCCTTGCAGTATTGAAAAATGAATTTAAGAGTTTTTCACTCCCAGGACATCTAAAACTTCACAGTACATGTCTTACATTTTAAATACATTGCACCACGCTAAAAGTGACATATGTATTGAAAAGGAAGGTTTGGGCCTGGTAAAAGGTTTACTTTGCGAGGTCGAAATGGCAGTTCAAAACTGCACACACCCAGGCCGCAATGGCAGGCCTAAGACATGCTTAAAGGGCTACTTAAGTGGGGGGTACAATCAGTGCTGCAGGCCCACTGCTAGTATTTAATTTACAGGCCCTGGACACAGGTAGTGCCACTTTACTAGGGACTTACAAGTAAATTAAAAATGGCAAGTGTCTATAAGCCATTTCTACTATGTTTTAAGAAGAGAGCACAAGCACTTAGCACTGGTTAGCAGTGGTAAAGTGCACAGAGTCCTATGGCCACCAAAAATGAATTTAGCAAAAATAGGAGAAGGGAAGGCAAAAGGTTTGGGGATAATCCTGCAGAAAGGGCCAAGTCCAAAAGTGCTTGATTAGTGATAGTTTTTCCAGGCTAATTTACCCCTGGTGCCACCCTATTGACCACTGAAGCAGTTGAGAGACTTGTACACTGGCACCCAAAGCAAGTGAAGGAGTTCAGAAAAATGCAGGAAAATGGGCAGTGTCAGGTATGATGATGAACATGGTGGTGGTGTCAGGGGCCCTGCTTCATAGTGCACATAAAGCGCAAATATAAGAGCTGACAATGGATCAAAGCTGCATTATCCTTTGCAGCAACTCACAGTGTGTATGCAACCACCAGCATCTAAAACACATGCTTTGCTGCACAAATGCTTTTGCTGTGGGTGCAAGACCCCCCCCCCCCATTTCACCTTCAATGTCGTAGGTTGTCTATAGAGGGTAAATGTATTTCCTATGCTTCCATCAAAAATAGCAAGATGTGTTATTTATAAAGTCCACCAATATTCAACGAACCATCTGTTGACCACCTCTTGTGGGGGTTTCCTCTGTTTAGGCCCCACCCCGATTTTGCACCGAGGTCTAGCACCCAAAAGGGTATGATATGCAGTTATTAAATAAAGAGCGGGTGCCATTTTGTTAACAGTGTGATGGGAAGTTCATTCTATTAATTTAGCACTGACAGGACAAGTTCAGAACTACACAGCAGCTTTTTCCTAAGAGAACTCAACACCTGGTTTGCATACTGGCACTATATCTGACCTCAGGTCTACTCACTAACATGAAATGCTTGACTTTAATCATATGGTAATTGGACCCACCCACTCAGCAGGCCACACCCTAGATGATTCTTTCCTGCAAAAAGGACTGATCTCCATAAAGTAAAACAAGCTCACTACAGGGAGGCATCACTACATTATTCACTGCAGTCCCAACCTCCCCAGGGCAATCCAGTCAATATCCGACCTTACCAAAAACATTTCTATGAGACCCTGGCAAAAGCTTGACCTAAATGCTTTCAAAGCTAAACTCATTGCTTCGCTCCCTGAAGACCTTACAATATTCATACAACAGTTCCTCAATTATTAATATACCTCAGATCAATAATGGCTAAACTCCTGAAAATGTACCCCATTTAAAAAAAAAAAACCTACATAAGTTGAAGCACATTCTCAGTACAGACATGCAAGTTGTGCAGTAGTCTTCCAAAGTGAATAGGGACCATCAATAAACATTTAGAATTCAAAAAGGCAGTAAGGGGTTTCCCAAGATCGGTGCACAGATGACTCTCAAGCTCTAACTCTGTCAGGCATGTTAAAAAAGCATATAAAAAGGACATTCCCTTCATTTACATATCATTTGTTTAATGAACGCACATGCTGTTGCACCAGGCTTAGAGCACAATCTCTGAGCCTCATACACAACATGAAAGCACCAAATAAATATACAACATTACAACTAATACCTTTCACACATCCATGAACTGCATGATTACTAACTGCCTACTTCACCATTTGGTGAGCACTCTTTAGTCTCCACAAGGGGAATGATAGTGCTATAGAAATGTTATAATGATATACAATTCATTTCATTTAGGCAATCTGCTAGCTGCCTCTCAAGATAACATGTTATACTTTCCTGTATTAACCCACTTTTTAATATAATCCCAAGATGCCCAGGACGTGCATTTGCAACCAGGTCTCTACCATCCCAATCCACCAGGTACGGACTACTGTGACCCCAGCTTAGCCTATCCATGTCCCTCCGCTCAGATCTCACCAATGGACACAAATATCCTCAAACCTACTGCCTACCATGAGCATCACCTCACCCCATAGCACCAGGTCCCATCGGTATTCCACACCAATCTAACAGGGAAACATAAACACTGATGTTGAACTGCCTAATCTTCAATGCAAAATACATTCACAAGAATTGCTTGAATGTCTTCGACCTGCTTGTGGAAAAAGCACAAGAACTCACCTTCATTACAGAAATGTGCTCAGTAATAAAAAACCACCCCCAGATGTCATGAAGACACACCCCTGCTTCCTGAATACAACATCATCAAAAAAATCTGCAGTAGCAAAATTTAAGGAGATTTATCCATCATCTTTAAGAAATCCCTGAAAACCTTATACATCGAAATCCGTCCCATGTCTCAGTGTGAAGCCATGTAGTAAGGTGCTAGCCCACTCCTTCTGCCTAATTCACAGACCACCGCCATGCTACAGGAAATTTAAAGATGTCTTACTGGAGGCAGCAAAAACAATCTGCTAAATCACCCCAACCTGTACATCCTGTGTTTTGATAACATCAGGTTGGACAACCAGCATTTCACAACTAATGCCTTAATTACATTAAACCTTGAGACTCTCAACCACCATCAAATTGTATTGGGATCTACTCATTTTTCTGGACACACACTAGATGTCATGTTCTCCCCTCCTGGATATGTCGGAGAAACTAGCAACTCCTTAGTAATATGAAGTGACCATCACATCATTATATTCAAGATCAATCTTCTGGCCAGTAGAACAAACTCAAAAATAACTCAGGACACAAAAGAATCTATAGACTGTAGAAGAAACTGGACCTGCCTACAATGAATGCCCTTCTCACAAAATTCACAACCAGCAAAAAACCACTGGATGCTAATGCCATCTTCAACTGGCCTTCTGCAAGAACAGACAAACAAATACCACTGAAGAACTCAAATAAGACCAACCTCAAGAAAAGTGTAGTATGAAACAATGACAAGATCTAAGTAACCCACTTGCCTGACCTGACACACTAGAGCAGTGGTCTTCAAACTTTTGATGGATGCTGAAACCCCCCGTCAAACATTTTTAGGTGTAAGGACCCCCTCTAACAAACATTTCTAGAACTCCTTATCACTAACAACCATAAATGTTCTCCAGAGAAACAGTCAATCTGTGATTGCACCTCATGAGTACCAGTTTAATACAGGAATATATAGCAATAAGCAACAAAAAGATGACCAGTGCAGCTTTACAAATGGCCTTCTACTGAGCGGCAACACCTGTTGCTGCTTTTTAGTAACTTTTGAACCTTTTGAGTAAAACATTTTTTTTTTTTTTATTTCAACAGATTATGCGGCAGATGATGGATTAAGTGGCAAATGCAGCAAATCTATAATTATGCTAAAATCGCTGCAGTCGCACAATAACATAATCCCAGTGGCCCTTGGTATAATAGCTGTAATGCATGGGCTGCAACTTTATTGCACGGCATCAGAGGAAAACCATACTGTATTTCATTGGATTCTGATGGTTTGGCATTTACAGCTGTATGTAACTGGAGGTAGCTGAACATCATTCATCATAATTAAAACATACCATTTACAATCATCAATGATGAACTGTAAGGTCCAAGTAGTATGCTTTAATTCCTGGGTAGGAAGTGGTCCCTTAATCTTCCTTCATGCTGTTTTTCTAAAAAGGTTTTTATTTTTAACATTATGAAAACAAATGCTTCTATCTTAGCAAAAGCTGACTACTGGTTATATTAGTTTGCTGCTGTTGTTGACTTCTGTCACGTTTTGGGGGGCTGGAGGGCCTGGAGAGTCTGAACAAGGGGGCTGGGTCAAAGGTGTGGCCAAAAACAAAATATTCTGTATGTTTTTTAGATCTTTCACCATCAGGTAGCTACATATAAAATAATGGGCAGCTCCAATGAATAATAAATAAATAAAGTTGTTACTCAGTGGAAAATGCATAGTACATTATGAAACCTCTATTAGTTAATGCACTGCAAAGGTCTGTGTGAAACCAGAGAGCCACAGAATTAAATCGTGGTTGGTGCAGTAGAGAATAGTGACTTGTGTATTTTTAGTGCTGTGAACTCACAGCCTGTGACAGAAAGGACTGTGAAAATGTAAGTCTTTATTTTATACTTGCATTAAACACAGTATAGGATCAACCACTACAAAACGCGCAAAATGTTTTACGATAAAATGGTGCTTCCAAAATATAGGGGCTTATTTACAAGCCCCTTGCGCTGCTGGTGCATCACTTTTTATGACGCTCTGGTTGCGCAAAGTGCAGACCCATATCTACGAGGCCACGTAAAGTCACTTTGCATGGCTTTTCATGGCCTCCTAGATATGGTGTAAGGCAATGCAGCGCAAGCCGCTGCTTTGCCTTACACTGCATCAGGGGGGCTTTCCAAAGGTGTCGTGGTGGGTTTTCCCACGCAACACCCATGTATTATGACACATTCCCAGATTTAAAAGTATCTGTAAACCTGAGGATGCATCCAAACTGTACGCCGCCCCACGGGGTGCGTAATGAGGAGAAATATCTTTATTTCTCCTCCATTGTTTCCTCTTTCTATGTGCAGCACACATAGAAAGAGGAAAAAGCCTCTATAGATTGTTTTTGTGCACAAAGGTGTGCCTTCCTGCACAAAAACAATCCTGCCAACAATGCAGACACCCTTGCACCATGGTGCAAGGGTGCCTGCATTGGTGCTAGGCACCAAATTATGTTCCAGCAGAAAGGACAGGAATGCACCGCATCTTAAAAATATGGTCCATTCCTGCCTGTTCAAAGTGGCATAGGGCAGAACAGCAAAAATACTAGCGGGGCTGCCATACACCATTTTATTGTAAATGAGGCCCATAGATTTTAGTAATACCCAGAGCCTATGTAATGCAATTTATTTTATACATAACTGTCTCTTCAAATCCTTCTCAGGGATTGTAACCACTATGTAAATACAATAATAATTAAATGTAAGCACTTTACAGCTCAGTTAAATCTATGCACCACCATTCAAAAAGCTTCAAGTGATTCGATCAATTAACTGCAACAGCACTCTCCTGTGCTGTGATATGGAAGCCAGGCAGACAGCTAAACTAGTTAATCTGCAAATGTAAAGGATTTGCAGATTAACTCATTGTGCACATTTGCATTTTTTCAGGCCAGCAGCACACTAGCAGAAAGGCGTGTTTAGCTGTCTGCCTGGCTTGGATTTCACAGCACAGGAGAGTCCCTGAATAACGCTCCAGCCAGAATTAACTGTCTGGGACGTTGTCTTTTTGCAAAATAAAGAGCGTGACCCCCTTCCCATGACTCCACTGCCCCCCTGGGGATCGCGCCCCACAGATTGAAAACCTCTGTGTTAGAGTATTGTGGATGGCACACAAGCCATCCACAAAATGAACAATCTGGAAGACCTCCATTCAACAAGACTTTATGACTACCTCTGCGCCGCAAATAATGAGCAATCACATACAACTCAAAAGGGCGAAGACAGATCATGACGTGCAGTGACACAATCACTACCTACAACCATGCGGCCAAAAGTACGTGATGTCCTGCCAGCATCATCAAGAGAAGTGAGGCTCTGGGGATAACCATGAACACAGAACTATGTGTGATCCCACCTGCCAACAGAATTACTAAGAAAACCTTACAGTCTATGAAAACAGTGAGGCACATTACAATACTTCACAGCCCTTGTTTGGTTAAAATTCTTAGTTAAGCTAGTGTTAGTGTGTTATGTAAATAAATAGAAACAAAGATAAATATTTTATGTGTGGTGATGCTGATGCTAAATTTGATTGACAATTTTGAGATAACTTGGTCATATTTGTGGCTAATGGAGATTGAGTGTAGATAAATGCAATGCATGTCCTAAAACGATTTTGTAGTT
Organism: Calotriton arnoldi; assembly: GCA_963921515.1. Taxonomy (NCBI): domain Eukaryota; kingdom Metazoa; phylum Chordata; class Amphibia; order Caudata; family Salamandridae; genus Calotriton; species Calotriton arnoldi. The sequence goes on from CAWUFW010011882.1 coordinate 450,849, forward strand.
TCTCCTTTTCTTACAATTCTTCAATGCTTGATGATTCACCTTACCCGAATGTTTACATCTTTCAACAACGTCTGTCTTTGATTCTAGATTCAAGGTGCTATAATCGTTTCCTCCCTGGTGCAGATCCTGCTTGGATTTTCAGGTTTGATTGGTTTCCTGCTGAAGTTTATCGGGCCTCTTGCCATTGCACCTACAATAACACTGGTCGGTCTGTCTTTATTTATCGAAGCTGGAAAAAAATCTGGAGTCCACTGGGGCGTCACTGCTATGTAAGTCTGAGCGAACTTTGAATCCTTTATGCATTTAAAAACAAAGAACTTTGGGGCATATTATCAAGCCTCAGCGATAATTATCGCTGAGCGCGCTTTTAATTAACGCTGGCTATCGCTGGAATATATCGCCAAGCTAGCGCTGTATTATCAACGCTTAGCACTATGGCGATAAATATTCCAGCGATAGCGGGGTTTTCCATGGAACATCGCTGGTTTTCCAGCGATGTTCCATGGAAAACAGCGATAAGCTTGATGATAGGCCCTGTGGCCTTAGCCCCACAATCCACCTCCCATGTTAGGTATGCCTTAGTCAGGAATTTAACAGACGTTAAATTCCTGAGTTAAGGCAGAGTTAACGCGATCTAAATTATCGCTACGCCTCGTTGTTAATATCGCGAAGCTGCCTTCGCGATATTTTCCCATGTTGCTTTCACAGCCACGCCTACTTTGCATCTCATTATCGATGCGAGGCGAGGCGTGTGAAAAACAGGAGCTAAGTCAAGGAAACACGCGCTAGCGTGTCCTTGTAAATAATGCGATATAATTATCGGCGCTTTGCGCCAGAAAAACGGACGCTAAAGCGGCGATAATTGTATCGCCGGCCCTTGGTAATATGCCCCCAGATGTCGAGAATGTGCTCACTTAGATCTAACAGAGACAGCGTTTGCTGCCTCACCAGCCTCATCTAATCAAAACTTTTGATACCTAATAACCATACTTATATAGATATATTAATCTATTTAGAGGTCATTCACATATTGCTTCCACCAACCACAGCATACAGCATGGGGCAATGGGTCAAGCTCCTTCTGCCATTGTCAGTTCTGCAGTTTGAGTCTCTGCATTTTTCCCTGATCAAATGCGCACAGTCGCTTTAAAAGAAGGGCACTTCATCGACAGGGCTAGAGAGACAATATTTTTCGTTGCCAATGTTTTTTTCTTTCTATACTTTATTTTCTTTTTCAGTTATCGCTGTGTGTTTAAACTCTTTCTTAAAGTTACTGTAATTCAAACCCAATACCCTTTCTTTGTGCTAACAAGATTTATAATTCCCAGTGTTGTGCATTAGAAAGTTAAAAGGTTCCTATACCTCTTCTAAGTACACTTGCCTGCTAAGAAGCATGTAAACTGTTCTATTAACACTGTATGCAACGGTTAATTTATTTTGAAATTCCTGTTTTTACTGCAATAAATAGCTGCCACAACATTGTGTTTTCTTCTTATGCCGGGCCTAGTAACTTTGCCAATACTTGTTAATATAATTGTCACTAACATTCTAGAGCATGCTAGAATAGTGTGAGCATTGACATATTTGAAAGTATATTGTATCATTCCCTCTGGCATATTTTGAATTGGTACTCCTTAGATGGTTCTGTAGCTGGAAATATGATTGAATAATCCACTTCCAATGGTTTGTGCTACTCCGATACCAGATACAACATGGACATGACCTTTTCATGGAAACAACCATTATCCTGATCTTCCATCAGTCGAAGACGGTGCTGATAAGAGTGGTGGGGTGGGGAGTCGACAGTCGACGGAATAGGGAAAATAAAATAAATAAATAAACAAATATGACCACTTATCTTGCGCTCGCTGCATCGCCGACTTGGTAATGTGGCACAAGGTAAGTGGTTTTATTTATATTTTTATTTTATTTTCCCTATTCCATCTTCTGTCAACTTTCCCCCGCCCCACCCCACTGCTCTTACCTGCACCTGCTGCGACTGTCTTCCTTAAATGCAACTTAAGCAGATTTAATATTCTAACTCCAGCCCCAGCAAAAAAAGCAATGCTATTCATGTCTACATTAAGAAATCCTGATAGTTCATGAGTTAATGCTCGTTGGGCCCCTGCGGTTATCTGAAGTTCAAATCCTGGTGAGCCAGACTGAGCCTTCCATTTTTCTCTGGTCTGTAAATTTAGAGGCATGCTTTGGGAGTAATAATAACGCCTGTTATTTACTGTGCTTAGAAATGGAAGAAGTGTTGTATGAAGCTCTAGAATAAACTTGCTATGTATTATGATTAGTTACTGTTCCTGCTACTATTTTCTAAGTATAAGGGGAATGCACTTGGGCAATAGGACAATGTTGTTCTATACGAGCACATAACTGTTTAGGAATCGTTCACTTGATATGTGTAAGATCTGACAGCCTTAGGGTGGTCTTCCCCCCAATGAATTGCCTACCTCCTCCACTTTTCTGACCTCATTTTTGCTGGTTTTAGGCCTCTGTGCTTCTCACCACTGTTCACCAGTGCTAATGTGCTTGTGGTCTCTTCCGAAAACATGGTAACATTGGTTTATCCCCAATTGGAATATTTAATTTGCTTTTAAGTCCTTAGTAGAGTGGTAGGTACCTCCTCTACCCAGGTCTCAGGCCTGCCATTGCAGGCCCTGTGTGTGCAGTTTACACTTCCAAGTCCACTTGGAAAAGCAACCCTTTTGCCAGGCCCCAACCTTTCCTTTTTATACATATAAGTTACTCCTCAGATAGGTACTGTATAACCCATAGGGCAGAGTGCAATGCATTTACAAGGCAGGACATGTACTATTTTGTTTTTCATGTCCTGATAGTGAAACACTCCCAAAGGAGTTTTTCACTACAGCAAGGCCGATCTCTCCCACAGGATATCATTAGGATTACCTTATTACATTTTATAAGTGCACATTCCAATTGGGAAGAGATAAGACCCCCAAGTACAGTGTCTCTCGAATGCTAATTCAAAATCCTAACTTATGGTGAAGTCGGATTTCAAATTGCAATATTGGAAATGCCACTTTTAGAAAGTTGGCATTTTCTTACTTAAGCCATTTGGTGCCTGCTGCCTGTCTCTGATCAGTCTGGGGTGGGTGACAGCTGGGCTTTTTATTTCCCCCCTGGACATCCACACAAAAAGGGAGCTTAGGTGTGACTTGACTATAGTTGCCCTAAGTGGGAAGGGTATGCCCAGAAGTGTGTCCCATGCTTGCTATGCCACTGGATTCAAGCAAGTCTGGCTGATGACAGGCGATACCACGGAACCAGCCCCAGGATGCTTGTCTTCTGATCTAGGGGGTCCTGGCCTGACAGCTCGGGCTGAACTGTTCCCGTGTGAAGCAGGGTCAAGACTGATTTGCATATGGCTGGGTCCAAACTGAGGTGGCATGGTGAGCAAAACACTGATGGATTTTACCCAGATCAGTGACTGGGGGTGAATGTTTGACAATGTTCAGCATTCAGTCTATCATCTTTTTTGTGTTGCTATTTTCTTACTTTTGCCATTTGGTGCCTGCTGCCTGTATCTGATCAGTCTGGGGCGGGTGACAGCTGGGCTTTGTGTATTCCCCCTAGACAGCCACACACAGAGGGAGCTTAGGTGTGACTTGATGGACCTTGATGGGTCATCCTGACAGGATGGGAGTCAGGAGCTGGGCACAGCCTCACACCTACACCTGAATAGACTGTGTCCTGTCCCCACACAAAGGGCTGTAGTGAGTCTGGTGCCAGGGCAGGAAGGGACGACTCTGTATACTTCAATGCCCTTCTTTGAAATCTCCCCCACTCCAAAGGCACCACTGGGTATAAGTACTCAACCTCTGACACCATGACTTCAGTATACTTCTGGACCTGTGACCACTCTGCCAGGAAGAAGAACTACTGTGCTGCTGAAAGGACTGCCCCCCGCTGGCCTATTGATTTGCTGGACTCCTGCCTTGCTGAGCTGCCCTGCTGTCTGCTGTTCCCCTGCCTTGGTGAGAAGTCCGGAACCTACAGCACTTGAACTCAAAGTGACTCCAAGGGCTTGCTGGTTTGCTTCCTGATCTGAAGTCTCATGGACATAAAAGACTTCCAACCTTTCTGCTACTGCACCTGGACTCTGCCATCAGTGAGTCTGCCCTGCAAAGTGGTGCCACCCCAGTCCCGAACTCTTCGAAGTGAGGCCTAAGGTGCTTGCTTCAACAAAACCCATGCATCCTCTCTGGAACCATCACATCGGCGCCCTTGCGTGGAGCAGAACAGGTGCACCGCATTCGGAAACAGCGCATCACACTTGGAATCGACGCATGCTGTGCCGCAGAAGCAGTAGCAGCACAGCGCAGTGTATTCGGAACCGATGCATCGCCGCTGCTGCGTGGAGAAAATCGACGCATCTCCTCCCCGGCTTGGCTGGACACCGATGTATCGCTTTGTCTCCATCCCGCATCTTCTTCAACAGCGATGCAGCCCGAATCAAGGTACTTTTGCTAAGCGGGCCTAACTGGGTCCCTGTATCTGGCCTGCACTCCATCGCAGTTGGCCTGAACTTTTGACTTTGTCCCGGTCCAGCGCGACCAGATAACCCACGTGTGCACTTATTGCTTCTAAGTGCTATTTTGCAGTTTATTCCTTAAAAATTCATATCTCAAATTCTACTCATTGGATTTTTGTTGTTTTGGTCGAATGTATGACATTACTACGCATACATTTACAACGCAGTATTTTACATCGCATTCGTTACAACGCAAGTCGTTACAGCGACTTGCGCTGGAGGGAGCTGGACTTAGGAATAGTATGATTTACTATTCCAACTCCAGTCTACGTACAGTAGGGAAGGTGTTGGAATAGTAAATCATACTATTCCTTAGGTTAGAGCGCCAACCAGCGCAAGTCGTTGTAACGACTTGCGTTGTAATGACCGCGATGTAAAAGCATTGCGTTGTAAATGTTGCGTGGTAAAGGATGTCTCCCGTTTTGGTCATGTTATATTTATTGAATTAAGTTCTATTTTTTAACCTTGTGTGGAATCTTTTCTGTGGTGTTTTCACTGTCTTACTGTTTGAAGTGTTGCACAAATACTTTACATATTGCCCAACTGCTCTGTGCCAGGCTACCAGCGGGTGAGCACAGGTTAATTTAGGGTTTGCCTGCTTCTTACCCTGACTCAGATTGTGGTTCCTGCTTGGACAGTGTGCATATCTTTGCCAACCAGAAACCCAATTTTTAACATTGGTGATCAGCGATGAGGTTGTGCTTGTGCTGTGCCATACAGTAACTTGGTGCACACTCCCCATCCTCATCCAAGACCATTTTGATTTTTTCCAATTGTCCCCGATTGGCATTTTTTAATTTTTCCTCAAAATCATGTATCTGGCTGCTGGTCCTACAACTGGAACCATGGAATATGACCTTGCCAACTTGAAAGCCTACACAGTGGCTCAGCTTAAAGACTTTTGCAAGGAGATAGGGCTTCCTGGCAAGAGTGCCACCAAGAAGGTGGATTACAAAAGGCGCTGAGAGTCTGCACAGAAGCCCACTTTAAAGAGAATGATGGATTGGGGAGGCCTAAGAATGGCTGCAAGGGATGAGGGTGCATTCCTTGAATTTGAGCTCCCTTTGAGTGCAGGAAGCAGTGTCTCTTCCTGTGGCTTCTCTCCAGAGGAACTGATGGAGAGGAGGGAGTAGAGAGAAATTAAGCTGCAAATGGCCAAATTAAAAATGTGGGGCGAGGAGAAAAAGGATGAAACAGAGGCCAAACAAGCTGAGGCAAAGAGAGCCTTAGCAGAGAAAAACCTTTTACTGCTTCATGAACTGAGTCTGAAAGAGGTGATATCAAGGCCAGGCAGGCAGATTCCAGCAGTGATGACGGCAGCATACATGCAGTACCTGATGGAGAAAGGGTTTACCCAAGGATTTGGTGCCCAGTTATGTGGTGGGAGATGACATTGATAAATGGTTTTCTGCCTATCAAGTTGCACTCAAGGTTCACTGGGTTTCTATGGAGCACTGGGGGGGGGGGGGGTCTGTGGGAACACATGCCAACACTTGGGAGGGACACTCTTCTGACATTAGAGGTAGGGGTCCAAACAAAGTATACACCTATGAAGGCCATTTTAATTGCCAAATTTGGGCTGACTCCCGAAAAGTATCGCTAAAGATTCAGGGACAGCCAGAAGCTTCCCAGCAAATGCCAGGGAGATTCTGTAGATTACTCCAGTAAGGCACTGAATTTCTCGGTGAGGGCTGCAAGGTTAGTGATTTTAATGGATTGTACCATTTGATCTTGAGAGAGCACATGTGCAGTATCTGTTTACCTGAGTTTTGCCAGCACCTAGTGGACAGTAATCTGACCTACCCCAGGAAGCTTGCTGAGAAGGTGGACCTCGGGGCTAGCACCAGAATGTCCAAAGTGTTATCTGGGGAGGAATCCCACAAAGGTGGTCAAGGTTCCCAACAGAAGAACGAGGGGGGAGAAAAACTTAAAAGTAAGGAGTTCTCAAAAGAAGCCCGGAAAGGTAGTTAAGGGTGTCTGGAACCTGGAACAATGGCCCAGACAGCTGCTAAGGAGACGGGCAAGGTGCATCGGAAAACAGCCTCTGAAATTGCCACGATGGATGTTGACGGGGTCCTTGAGGAGGAGACCCCCGAGCCAACCAGGCAGGACATTGCCACCCTCGGTGACCTACCTGAGCTTTCCAGTTGAAAGTTAGGGGTGGGCCCACCAGTGAGGAATTCTGCCAAATGCAGAAAGAGAGGGCTTGAGGTGCCATGCCTCAGCCCAGGCAGCATTTCTATTGGCCCAGAATTAAGACAGCCTCAGATGTATTGTGCAGGTCCTGTCCCACCTGCCAGGCCAATGGAAAATCAGGGAAAAAACACAAAGCTTCCCTGATCCCATTACCAGTCATTGGCACCCCCTTTGAAAGGGTGGGCTTTGACGTCATTGGACCTTTGGACCCCAAGACAGCCTTAGGCAAGAGGTTTGTCCTGGTTTTGGTAGACCATGCCACCTGTACCCAGAGGCCATTCCTCTGAGTTCAATGACTGCACCCATGGTGGCTAGAGCTCTGATGGGGATATTTACCTGTGTTGGATTACCCAAGGAGATAATGTCTGACAGAGGCACTAACTTCATGTCCACCTACATGATGTCCAGGTGGGATGAGTGTGGTGTAGCGTACAAGTTCACCACAACCTATCACCCCCAAACCAATTGACTTGTGGAAAGATTCAACAGGACTTTATTTTGGGCCTGCCTGAGCCCAGAGGCGTAAGTGGGATGTCCTCTTGCCGTGCCTTCTCTTTGCCTAAAGGGAGGTGACATAGAAAGGAGTAGGGTTCAGCAGCCCCTTTGAACTCCTCTATGGATACCCTGGTAGGGGACATTTGAACCTTTTTAAGGAGGGGTGGGAGCAAGCTTCCCGGAACCCCCCGTATGTGGTCAGCTACATGCTGGCCCTCCGCAACCAGATGCACCACTTTTGGAAAAAGGCAAAAAGAAATCTAGATGCCAGCCAATAAGTCATGAAGCTCTGGTATGACCAGAAGGCCACACTGGTGGAGTTCCAGCCCGGAACCCCCCACTTGGATGTGGTCAGCTACATGCTGGCCCTCAGCAACCAGATGCACCGCTTTTGGAAAAAGGCAAAAAGAAATCTAGAGGCCAGCCAATAAGTCATTAAGCTATGGTATGACCAGCCTGGCCAGAAAGTGTCGGTCATGGAGCCTGTAGAGCCCTGGGGTCTCCAGGATTGCTGGACCGTCCCATACAAAATCAAGGAGCGGAAGGGTGAGGCCACCTCCTATCTGGTGGACCTCCAGACTTCTAGGAACCCCCTAAGGTAACTCCATGCAAACAGACTTAAGCCTCACTTTGAAAGGTCTGAAGTGAGCATGATTCTCATGACAGATGAGGGAGTGGAAGAGAAGAGTGAACCTCTCCTTGAACTTCTCTCTGCACAGCAACATGATGAGTCAGTGGAGATTGTCAACCTCTCTTCCACCCGGAGAACAGAACAGCAAGGTGACTGTTAGTTTGTGGGACAGTTTGCCTCACTGTTCTCACTCACCCCTGGACTCACACATCTGTGCGTCCATGATGTTGACAATGGAGACAGTCCACCTGTGAAGAACAAAATTTACAGGTTGTCAGACAGGGCGAGATCCAGCATCAAGGACGAAGTCTCTAAAATGTTGGCATTGGGTGTGATTGAGCCATCTAATAGACCCTGGTTTAGCCCTGTGGTGTTGGTACCCAAGGCTGCCCCACCGGGCACCACACCAGAACACCGGTTCTGCATGGACTACTGAGGACTCAATTAATCACCAGGATTGATGCACACTCCATTCCCAGAGCTGATGAGCTCATTGACAGGCTGGGTGCTACCAAATTCCTCAGTATCTTTCATTTGACATCAGGGTACTGGCAGATCGCTCTGACTGAGGTCTGCATTTTCAACCCCAGAGAGCCACTATCCATTTCAGGTGATGCCTCTTGTCTTGAAAATGCCCCTGCTACCTTCCAACGGTTGTATAACATGGCCCTGGCTGGTAAGGATGCCTTTTAGGCTGCCTACATAGATGACATTTCTGTCCAGTTCCAGCTGGGTGGAACACCTGCATCCCCTCCACAAGATGCTCCAGCCCCTGAAACAGGCAGGAGGCCTGATCATCAAGACCAGTAAATGCCAGATTGGGCAGGGTTCCATGGTTTAACTGAGACACCTGGTAGGTGGGGCCACGGTTGCAGCCCCTCCAGGCCAACATTGAAACCATCATGGCCTGGCAACTGCCAAGGACCCAGCCAGAAGTGAGAGCCTTCTTAGTCCTCATAGGCTACTACAGAAGATTTGTTAGGGTTATGCCACCATTATTGCCCCCTTAACTGAGCTGACTTCTAAGATGCAGCCCAGATTTATGATCTGGACAGAGGTTTGTCAGAAAGCCTTTGATTCCCTCAAGGAAGCCATGTGTACAGCAGCCCTACTCAGCGCACCTGATATCTCCAAGCAATTCATCGTGCACATGGACGCTTCAGAGTATGGCATGGGGACAGTCTTAGCAAAGCAGAATTTGGAGGGTCTAGACCAAGCAGTAGACTTAATAAGTAGTAGCTTACTTCCACAAGAACAGAGGTAGAGTGCCATTGAAAGAGAAGCTTTTGCTGTGGTCTGGGCACTGAAGACAATCAGATCATACGTGTTTGGGACTCACTTCCTGATTCAGGCAGACCACAGGCCCCTCAGATGGCACATTCAGAGGAGGGGTGAAATTCTCAAACTGTTGAGGTAGTCCATATCTCAACAGGGAATTGACTTTACGGTGGAGCACCACCCGGGGACAGACCATACCAATGCTGATAGTCCCTCCAGGTTCTTCCCCCAAGGGTTGGATAGCTATCCCCACTTTCAGCTGGGGGGGCACTTGCTAGACCTGACAGCCTTAGGGTGGTCTTCCCCCCAACATTTGCCTCCACTTTTCTGACCTCATTTTTGCTGGTTTTAGGATTCTGTGCACTTTACCACTGCTAACCAGTGCTAGCATGCTTGTGCTCTCTCCCCTACACATGGTAACATTATTTCATCCCTATTTGGCATATTTAATTTACTTATAAGTCTCTAGTAAAGTGGTACCTCCTGTATCCAGGGCCTGTAAATGAAATGCTACTAGTGGGCCTGCAGCACTGAGTATCCCACCCATTCAATTAGCCCTTTAACCAAGTCTCAGGCCTGCCGTTGCAGGGCATGTGTGTACAGTTTACACTGCCATGTCGACCTGGCAAAAAACTCCTTTGCCAGGCCCTAACCTTCTCCTTTTATACATACAAGTCACCCCTCAGGTAGGCCCTGTATAACCCAGAGGGCAGGGTGCAATATGTTTGAAAATCAGGGCATGTACTATTCAGTTTTTCATGTCCCAGTAGTGAAAAACTCCCAAAGTCATTTTTCACTACAACAAGGCCTATCTCTCCCTTAGGATAACATTGGGATTACCTTATTGTATTGTAATTGCATTTATATAGCGCTTACTACCCCTGATGAGGCGTCGAAGCCCTTATAACATTTTATAAGTATAATATACAATTGTGAAGAGATAATACCCCTAAGTCTGGTGTCTCTGGAATCCTAATTTAAAATCCCAAGTCATGGCGAAGTCGGATTTTAATTTACAATTCAGGAAATGACACTTTTAGAAAGTTGGCATTTTCTTTCTTTAGCCTGCTCTGTGCTAAGCTACCAGAGCATGAGCACAGGTTAATTTAAGGTTAGCCTGCCTCTTACCCAGACCAGGATTGTGGTGCCTGCTTGTACAGGGTGCATACCTCTGCTATCCAGAAACCCAATTTACAACAATGTGGATATAGAAATGCATCCACATATATGGTGAGGTGTAGTAATTTATCATGCTTCTCAAGTACGCTATATGAACGAAACATGTTTACACTATAGGTTAGATCAAAAAGTGAATATCAAATACATGGTATATGCAAGTTCATCACTGTGCTTATGTTTTCTTCCTGTGTTTCTTATTTTAGGACTATTGCACTTATTCTTTTGTTCTCGCAGTACCTAAGGGCTATTGAATTTCCACTTATGTCCTATACCAAAGGGAAATGGAAAACATTCAAGTATCCAGTATTTAAACTCTTTCCAGTAAGTAGATTTCATTTTAACTGAACAAAATGGGTTTTTAAGAGTGCTTTACTTACAATGTCTAAAATGATAGATGAAAAAGTAAATTTTGGTAACTAAAAATCTACATGTATTTATAAAAAAGTGAACATGTATTCCATTACTGATATTACTGGGAATGCAACATTTTACTGGCAATGGGTGACTTATCATATAATGCGTATTTATGGCTGCTTCTAAATGTGATAGGTGATGACTGACCATCAGAGCTCAACAATTACCCTATACAGTGCTCTGCTGCCTTACAGCTAGGACATGCTATACAAATACCACATACATGCATACAAGATATCTTTTTTTACCCCAATTCTTCCTAAAAAGGTTGATACTATTAAGAAAGAACAAGGAATTTCAAGGGCTTTTGTGGGGCTGGGTAAATAAACACGTTAGCTACCTCATTATTGGAAAGAATAGTATTGCTTTAAAATCTAAGAGTAAATGTAGGCCACATGAGGGCAAAGCCCTCAAAAAGTGTGATGCCTGGAGAATAGTGACCCCTTTACCCCCCCCCGGACTTCTGGTGGGCATGAAGAGAAATGATGGTACTAATCACCCCGTCCGTGCTCTATGGATGTGTTTAAAATTCTTCAAGGCAGGAAGTTGTTATTTTTCTTAATGTGGACCAACAAATATGGGTGATCTGTGGGAAAGTTCATTAAAAGAAACAACACTGGAAACAAATATTATTAACAGAGTTGCTGAATGTTAAGGACTTAGGGCCTGATTACGAGTTTGGCGGTCTTGCAGCGGGCCACCATGCCAGCACCCTGTTGCAAGACAGCCAAACCTGTAGTCAGACCGCCCACGGGATTCTGAGTTAATTCTGTGCGGGCAGTCCTGCTGCAGTGGTGCCATGGTAGTGCGTATCTAAGCAACATAGGTGTGCCTTAGACATGAACTGACGTGAGACAGCTGCAGCCCTTTCCTGCACAGAAAGGAATGCGCAATGTTGTGCATTTCTTTTTGTGAAGGAACAGGGGGTGCAAAAATACAGGGGGGCACAACATGTGCCCCACTTCATGCACCCCCATGCACAGAGGCAACAGGTGGGCCTATTAGGGCCCCCTGAGTTTCCTCACCACTACCATTTTCAAGGCATGCTCACCGCCATGAAAAGGAGGGCAGTGAAGAAACTCGTAATATGCTAGGCAGGGCCACTGCGGCAACACAAGCATATTGCAGACTCAGACCGCTGCGTCATCACTGTGTAGTCCATAAGCCCTGAAGGTTGTGGTGGTCCTGGGATGGTACCACTGCTGCACTTGCAATACGGCGGTCGGACTGCCAGTGTGGTGGTGCTCTGGCTGCCACTGCTGCTATGGCAGTCCTATGTACCACGATAGTCGTAATAAGCCCCTTCATTCTTCACTCTTCTATAAATTGCTCTCTTCAGTCAGGTATAGTCTGACTAGGGTATACACATGCAGAGATGATGCTTTTTTAAAATACTTTTTTGTGATTGTCAGGATCTGTACTTCCTCCAAGGGTTGTCCAATCCACCCTATCCCTCCCTCCTACAATTATGCAGCATTACTATCCAAAGTAGATCTTTCAGTACATGAGCCATGCCAGATTTCCAGGCTGTTCACATAATTATTTATCTAAATGCCAACCATTTACATATCCAATGGTTATATTGAAACTCTTGACAGATCCAGCCCCTCCTGTACCTCTGTGGTACTACAGTGCAATATTTGAAAGATCCATATTTTTATGAAGGCCACCCTCATCTTGTAGATCTTTCCGAATTGTGAAGAGAACCAAGTCCGGCTTCACCTAGTCACTGGAAATGGTACAGAGTGGCAGATAATTACTGTCATCTATCTAATGATTTTCACCTGATTGGTTTTATTAGCATCCTCAAATCTTTCGTGTCTGACAGAACCCAAACAATAGGTATTTTCCCTTTTAAGTCATATCCAGCAATCACCTATGAGTCTCTCAATGAGCGATTCACTCATGCATTGTGTATGATCTTTACTTGGAGCCATTTTCCATTCTGTTTTCATCATATGCTGATGACACTCACTATATGTGTACCTTGATGTGGGGTAAGCATCATTAGTAGCTGAACGTAAGGATTGTATTGAGACTTGTAGTCTGTGAATGCGAATATACTGTTAACTGTTTTACTGTGGAGGACGACCAGTTTATGTCCTCCACACCACCTTTGCAGTGCAAAGGACGGCAACTGGTCATCGTCCTCCGTGCTGGAAAAAAAGTTGTTTGTGGTGAAAACACCAGAAACAATTTCTTTTCAAATATCAAAGTCAAGACATGAGGACACAGGCCCTGACATTACAGCAAAACAAAATGAAAGCAGACCGCACTAATGCATGGTCTGCTTTCACTTCTGTTTGGTGCTGGAGGGATAACTCTGCCCCCTGAGTATCAATCAACACAAAACGTCAGAGTTGGAAAGAGGACAATGTCCCCTTTGCAGTGCTGTCTCTCCATTGTGGATCCCTACTTGGGGATCACACTGGGCATGCGATCCCACCGCTAATCTCCAGGATCATTTCCTTCCAAGGGGAGCAACCCCTTGTGCATGGACCTCTGCTCCCCCACCGCAGGCAAATCAGTATTTCTGCCCCCTAGGGGGGGGAGGAGGGGGATAGAAGATTTTTCTCCCAATATGTCCACCAGGGAGCAGAAAGCCCACTAAGCCATGAGGGAATATTTTTGATTTACTGTTTGAGGGAAGCAACCTCTTGGACACTGGTATGAGCCTGTGCTCCCCTTTGACCTCCAAGCACAAGACACTTTCTTCCCCCACTCCCTGGAGGGTGGATAGGAGGTGTTTACTTCAATGTACACTCCAAGGGGCAAAAGGTGCACTAGACTACTAGGGAATATTTTTTTATTACTTTTGAAATGGTACTTCCCTTGTGTGACTTTTCATCTTCTTGTGTTATGGAGAAAGGGCCAGAACTGTTTAAAGATGTAAAGAACATGTTTAATGGCAAAGCACTCTTTTCAAGGCATCATGACACTAAATAATGGGTTTCTATGTGTGAGGTGACAATACCTTGGGACCACTCAGGGTTTAGCCTTATTGAAACACACATTTGCTTGAATACACTTGAGGGTCCATACTGCAAGATAATCAGGAGCCTTCAATTAACTGTTGTTGATACAGGGAGACAGCAAAAAAATCTCTGTACATGATTTTTTATACTTTTTACAAAGGAAGATCATATCTGCTCTGCTACTGATCCTTTAGCCTGTGGTAAAGACTTATATACAGTGCGCATCTATGGTCCAATTGATCATTAAACATTGTGACCTCAACCTTGGCCCTATCATTCTTGGGTGCGTAGATGACACTGGAGGAGGGAGGGGTACTAGAGACATTTCAGTGTGTAGTGTTACTCCAAGCAGGAGATCAGATTATGAAGAATAATCAAACAAAATAATACTTACACCAGTTAAAAGAGTATCACCTAACGATATAAACATAATTAGGCCATATTCTGAGTGGTAGCAGCTACAATGCTGCATATGTGGAAGCAAAGATGAAAGAGTCCTTTCTGACACAATCTAGTTTACATACAGTGCAGCACGTTATCGCAATCCAGGTTTTACAATTTCATAAATTTTCCATTTAATTCTAAAATTTACAGCATAATAGATCTGCTTTCTCGAGCACTGAAACCTTAAATAGGGTTGGAGGAAAGCACAGTCCGAATTTTGCACAAGAGTATATTCGGTCGTCCTACTCAGTCTGTGGATATGTTGTCTCTTCACATTTTTGCCAAAAGTCTGACAAGGATTGAAATTGCCAATTTTAAAATTTGCATTAGATTAATTGATTTTATCCTTTATTGTTGTTTCCATATTCCATTTTTTCTTATTTAATTGCTTTAGCACTTACGAAAAACTTAGGACCCGATTCACAAACGCAACTTACACTTTTGAGTAAGTTTACACTTTGCAGTAAATGCACTACTTTCGGTTTACTCTTTTCGGTCCATAAAAGTGTAGGTTAGTGGTCTCCACCACCTGAGTATTTTAGTTGGTTTGCTCTTGTGTGGGTGGTTGATGTCCCTATCAAAACTGCTCCCTCACCCTCCCTAAGCACCTCTTAGGCCTCATAATTCCATTCCCTTTTGTAGTAAATCTGCCCCTTCTTTAAGCCACAATCCTGTGCCCCTCCCACATTTACTACTAAAACCTACCTACATGTGCAGAGACTCCGCAGTCGGGTGGAGAACGTCGCATACATAAGTGCAGGTAATGTGGAGGCAGAAAACTCCACAAGTAGTTTGTAAATTTCAATTAGTAGTGAGTTTTGTAGTACTGCAAAATGTATTACTATGTGCATTTTGTCAATCCGGACCTTAATGTGCAAGCCTCATATTGAAACATGTATGTCCTATAAAATTCAATTTGAAAAGCGCAATTGCCTAGTAAAATCAATAATGAAAATTCTGAATAGAGAAAATCATTATTATGATACATTTCAGAGTTTTAAGAGCGTTAGAGCAATAGATTTCGAAACTGCTGATCTATAATACCATATTTTTCAGAGCTGCATTTATACTCATTGAACTAATGTATGTTTCTACCCCTTGACAAGGTGTTGCTGGGTATGTGTGTCTCGTGGCTAATCTGCTTTCTTCTTACGCACTTTAATGCCTTCCCCGGCAACCCTGCGGAATATGGATATGCTGCTCGGACCGACATTAACCTTGACGCAATATCAAATGCACCCTGGTTTCATATTCCATATCCTGGTAAGCTGAATTATTTATATGCACATCTATACTTGCACTACGGTGACAAAATGCAGATTATAATGTTTCAAGGCAACCTCTTCATGAATGAGCAGTGTTGTATGAAATTTGAAAAAAAAAAGATGTATTCAATTCTCTTTTATTAGATGAATTTACAACCTTCATTTTCAGAATTGCATTGCATACCAAATCCTCCTATCTCTTGCATGTACGCGGCCTCTAAATGGCAACAAAGACATTATTTAAACATGTACATTTATATTACCAAGTCGATGTTTTTAAACACATCTTAAAAATTAGTGAGCACAGCAAAAGAATATCGTTTGTATCCACCAAATCCCTACCAAATGTATTATTTGTCCTGTTTCAGTATTTTTCAAAGGACAATATTATTCTCAGCTATCTCGTTTGAAATGGTCTCTTTGTTAAGTCAGGGGAAGCCAGTGACATCAATATTAAAATAAAGGACCTGGGGTAGATGTATCAATATTTGAAGCAGCTCAGCAAGACAACTCGCATCGCTCCGTCAAATGGAGAGGGCAGGAATGTGCCATATTTACCAAGGTCTGAAACATTCCTGCTCTCTTCCTGCACTGGGAACTATGTGCTACCTAGCACCACTGCAGGTACCCTTACGCCATGGTGCAAGGGTGCCTGTGTTGTTGGCAGTATTGTTTTTGTGCAGGAAGGTTTCCTTTTCTTAGAGGCATTTTCCTCTTTCCATGTGTGCTGCAGAATGCAGAATAGAAAAAGTAAACAACGAGGAGAAATACAAATATTTCTCCTTGTTGCGCCTCTATCAGGAAGGCGTACAAATTTTGACGCATTCCCAGGTTTTACTAATCTAGGTAAATCTGGGAATAAACCACAAAGCATGGGTGGATGTGCAGGAATACTCATGCTCCACTCATGTAACACCTTCCCGGAGCAGGTAACACAAGGCTGCGACTTGCGCTGCCTTGCGTTACTCCAGATTTACCAAGCCATGCAGGGCCATGCTAGGTGGCTTTGCTTGGCTTGGGTAATCTGTCTTCAGGACTGAACTGCCCTTGAGTCACCTTGTGTGACGCAAGGGCAGCGCAAACCTTTGATAAATCTGGGCCCCAGATGCTTTGCACTGAGTATGCATTACTTTCATAACATGACACATAGATCTACGCTGGAATTTACTATCCATCGTAAATCAGGATTTGTGTTGGATAGCTTCCCAAAGTAATGCAGAGTGTAATGCAAAGTTGCAATATGTGCTGGTTTGTTTTACTTTGCACCAAAGTGTGCATTGCATGCATGGTACATGGGCGATCCATGCAACAACCCATGAGTTTTGATGAAAATCTCTATCCAGGGCCGGATTTAGGGCAGTGTCACCGGTGTGGCTGCACTGAGCGCTGACCAGGAGAGGGCAGCAACCTCGGGCGGGGGGCCACTGTGTTTAGCAATAACTTACGATTTAAAAGCACCTGCTGCAGAGTTTCTTGTGCTTCCAGCTTTCAGGCAGCAATAAAAATGCCAAGATAACTCTTGCGATTAATGTTCCTACTAGGGAGAGAGAATAGAGTGTTTTCTAGTGGCAGTTTTGACTCGCCATGAAGTAGCGCAGAGGGTTAATGTGCCTGGTGCAAAGAACAAATCTGTATTTCATGTGGATAGCTGAATGGATTTGTAAAGCCAGCCTTAACCAGCTCTTTAAAACAAATGAAATGGATGTGAAAGAGGGGATATGGAGAGAGGAGGAGTACTTTTTCTGGGTGGTAGTGAGGGAATCAGAGGAGGAGGTTGTGGGCGGCGCCAAAATAGATTGTTGCACCAGTCGCCACCAGCGCTAAAGCCGGCCCTGTCTCTTTCAATAGACATTCGTTGACTGGTTTTGTGCTAAAACTCTCATACCTCCTCAAGGCAGTCATAACTAGGAGAAACTATTAGTTTCTCCTTGTTTTTATTTAACAAAGAGTAGTGATTTACCTCTTTAATGAGTGAACCAGAATGCACTGATATTTAGTGTATTTCATAAGAGAGAAAGAGATATACATCTTGCGTCTGAATTGCATAATGTGCAAGCAGAAGCCTAGGATCAATCTCGGTTCCCTTGCTTCACTGAACTGGGTGATATTATGAATTATTGACCTCATTGTGCCAATTTATCCTTGATAGCGACTTTTGGGTGCGCCTTGAAATACATCACTTCATGATGTGCACTATAACAACACCTGTCTTGTGTGTGGGTTACTAGACTATGCTATAATGTATGTCATATATAGGGGGCATACGACAAATGACTTGTATCTTGGTTCATTAATGCCATTGTTGTCAGGGCAGAGGTGTCGGGCAATTCTTCAACATTTCTGAGATCAGGTTTTGAATTTTGTATGTCAAAGTAGCATTTAGTTTAATATCATCTGTCATAAATAATATATCATTAAATATCATCCCATTTGATATAGATTTTCTATCATTAACTCCACTGGAGCGATATTTTTGTGAATGATATTTAGGACATGCTATTTATGTCAGATGATGTTCTGACTACCTCATTCTGGTACTACAACATGTATAATGTATCATTTCTATAAGGTACCACTCAGTGCACTGATATAATCTAATGTAGTAAAGTGAAATGTTCCCATGAGTTAAAGATGTACACTTTTTTAATTTGGAACAGTATAAGTCATATTTTTCCAATTTCAACAAGACATTTTTTGCACAATTTTGATGTCAAATATTTTGATGTCTCATCTCATGCTTTGACTTTGGTGCGCAGTTAATTTGCTGGCCTGCCCAACTCTGCAAAACAAAGAAACAATTCACAAACATACCTGATCTCACACTGTGGTGGGCATATTTCGCTCATGACTGCACAATGGGAAACAAACTTTACCATGCAGCCTTTACCATGAGAGGCCTTTGCCCCGCAGTTTTTAACACAAATGTGTCTTCACTGCACATGCCTTTACCACACATGCCTTTACCATTCATGTCTTTACCATGCATATTGGTAAGTATTGGTAAGTATATGTAAGTAGTTTTAGAAACTTTAGAAATACTTAATTAGATTTATTTTAAATATATTTTATATTTAATAAAAGTTGAATTGAAGATTTTTGTGATGGGATGTAAGGGATTCTGAGATTTGAAGTGGTTAATGGAATTAATACTTCGTTTTTTAAAAAAAGGGTTGGGTATTAATTTGCAAGTCAAAGAAATATAAATATTGTTTTTAACTAAAAAAGAATATTTTTTTTTCAATTTAAGAGTAATACGTTTTTGGGAATGGGATTTAGGGGATGCAGAGGTATTGGGTGGGGAAGTGTACTAATACTCAGACATCAATTATTAATACTTGAGCATTAGTGTTTGATTGTAAAAAATAATTAAAGTACTGGTTAAATGAACTCAAGGATTAGAATAAGAAGTTTTAGGGTTGGGATGCAAGGGATATAGGGGTATTGGGTGGGGAGCTCCATTAATACTCAGGTATTAATTTGGATTACTTGGGTATTATTTTTTGTTTTAAAGCAATATTTAAATAATAATAATCATTAAATAAATTTAATTTCAAAATATCTATAAGTTACAATATTAATAAGTATAATTATAAACACACAATAAGGTGCACCAAATACTGTCTATAAGCACAAAATAAAAAATCCAAACGGAAGGGATTCCATTTTCTATACAAATCTTCTTTTTATTCTGTGTGCTGTTTCAAAGGGTCTTACGTATGTGACACTCAAACAGGCAACGTGTTTCGTCCAACATACAGGACTTCTTCAGGGCAAGGTGTAAAGTGAACAATGTTACAACTTGTGGTATCGGTCTACATATCTGTCCCCAGTTCAAAACAGGTTTCAGATCTCAGATTATTCAATTATGAATAATTTTCTCGCAAAGTAGAACAGAGTGTAAGATTTATAGTACTACTATATCAGCCAATCGCCTATTGCATAGATTTCCAATTTGAGGAAAAAAGGAGTTATCGATTAGACCCCAAATGAGGCACCAGAATAAGTACCTGAGGTGCCGGCGTAATGGTTGAATACCTGCCAAAGATCGGCAAGAATGATCGTGCTTGCCAATCCTTGGCAAGTATTCAACACTGATGCCTCGGGTACTTATTCTGGTGTCTCTTTTGAAAGATCGTTCTTGCCGATCTTCGGCAAGTATTCGACCATTACGCCTGCGCCTCGGGTACTGATCCTGGTGCTTCTTTTGGGGTCTGATCGATATCCCCTTTTTTCCTCAAATTGAAAATCTCTGCAATAGCCGAATGGCTAATATAGTAAAACTATACATTTTACACTCTGTTTACTTTGCGAGTAAATTATTCATAAGAAACATTTGATGTGACGCATTAAGACATTTCCTTACGCTTTATTGGACAATCAAGGAATTAGAGTATCTGTTAAAGATTGCGCCAGTCTCATTTCCTGTAAATATTGTTTCTTTTTTAGAATTTCCAGGGAATGATACAGGTTGGAGTGATTTTCCCAATTGAACTATTAAAGGAGATTAATAAATTCTGATGGAATAATTGATGCATGGAAGTCATCAACACAATCAGGAGGCGCAAAACATCAAGCAGTTAACTTTTTAAGTTTGAATTGTAATTTTAGTGTTTGACAAGTAATCCTCAGTTAGAATTTTTTTTTCTCCAATATACCTGGGAAAAGTGAAAACAATATTTGAATTTGGGTATATAGCTAAAGTAAACCAACAGTGTTAAAACGTATGTTATTCAAAATCAATTATTATTTTTCTAGGGCTTTTTTGTTGTTTTTGATTTGACAACTGATCAAGTCATATCTTTATTTGTCCGTCTACAGTAAAAATAAAAATAAATACAATTTAGACAATAGGTTACAGAAAATTGAAAGACACTGTAAAATCACATCAGAATAGCAACCTGTTCCAATAGCTTACAGCTGATTTTAAAATCTGGCCTACATTTACACAAACCTCTACAGAGGGAAGCATGAGTAAGTATAACAAGGCAGGCCTGCAGGCACTAAACCCCATCTCTTTAATGTTGGGAAAAGAGATCTCCTGGAAAAAGTCAAATAATACTTTTAAAAAAACATAAAATGAAGCAAAGATTGTGGAGAAAATTCAACACAGGGACAAAGACAAATAGATTCCATAATAAATTGTCCCTAAGGGAAACACAGCTGCCACCTAATTGAGCCCATTCTAAACCCTGCCAGGAGCATACGCTCCCAAGTATAGTTGACAAGCTCTAGGTATGGCTCAAGACCTGAGGTAGTCTGTACCAAAATATAGTTTAAACAGGTGGTTTTAAAAGTTCACCCTTCTACCATTCACCCCATCTAGAATTCATGAAAGTATGGGTAGCTGAAGTCTTGTCTCTAGCAGTTAAACTATTGGGAGCAGAAGAAAAGGATGGTCTGCCCAAACTCTCAGTAGTAATTTAATGTACTGAAGCCAAGGAATGGTATGACCAAAGTCACAAGCAAGACAATCCTTTATAATATCATTGTTCAGTACTGCAGATTTATTGCACCATATGGCGATCCACGGTAAGAGAGGTGCAAGTTTACTACTAGCCTCTATAAGGCCTATCCCCAATTCTTTGTGCATAGCGTAACCAGAGGAGCTCGTAGGCAGACCCAAAATTCATCAACAAGCATGATTTTCTTTAAATTGCAGTGAAATAATGTTACAGTGCCACCAAATTCCTACCCCAAAAGTTAATATTGGTAGGCACTTGCATTTAGAGATTTCTAAAAGGGGGATAATTGGCTTTTTTCCTCTATTTGATGCCAGGGAGAATAACAAGCCCAGGACATGAGGTAAGCTCTCTTTTCGAGTAAACAAAAAGGGACCCTCAAGTACCGTTAGTGTCAAAGATTATACCCAGATCTGGGAACGAAGGGGTCCTCTTTAATTGTTTACCATTGATAGTAAAATAATTGGACTTAGAAGTTTTGGGTCTGCAGGCCATAGTAAAGATTTAGTAAAGATTGTCTCTAGGTTTAATGGCTCCATGAACTGAGTAAAAAACCCTAGCATCTGGCTTAGGCCACTGAGTGTTCTGGTTATAAGCACTGTGCCAAACGCATATAGGAGGACCGGCATGGGTCAATGGTTAGCCATGAGTATGTCCTGTTCATCCTCCAGCAAGTCAGCCTCAAGACCATTTGCATAATATAAAGTAGGGACTAGGACGTATCTGTCAAAAGTCAAAAGAATCTGTACATTCACCTTTGGATTCAAACTGCACAGAGGCTGAAAGATCAAAATGTAGTGCACGCAAAAAGTTTCACCACCCCAGAATCAATACCATAATCACTCAAAATTGGCCACAGCTTGAGCCAATTGATGCTATCAAACGCTAAAGTAAGGTCCATGAAGGCTATATAAAAAGGGAAGCATTTCACCACAGTGTATTTAGAAATAAGCAAATAAAGATTCAAACACTCTTCAAGGGTCCACAAGCCTGCCCTGAAACTGTACAAAATCCCTGTAAAGAAATTGTTCTCAGAGGTCCAGTGTTGGACCATCTCCAGCACAATCCTGTCCAGAATTTTTAATGGTTGAATTCAAAAGAGAAATTGGGCAATAGCATCAGGGGTCACTTCGATTGCTTTTTTTAAAAACAAGGACTATCATTGCATATCTCCAAGAATGAGAGAGCCCAGACTTACAAGTCGCATGTATGGCATTAGTTAATAAGGGTGCCCAGATCTCTATATTGTGTTTATATCAATCTATTGAGACCCCATCAGGACTCAGTGACTTACTACTGGAGTGATTGTTGTTTACAGCCACCACCTCATGCAAATCAAAAGAAATATCAAGGTGGTATAAAGGCAAAGGCTCCTCACAAACACAATTATCATCTTGAGGGGCAAGATAGATTTTTTCAAAATGTGCAACCGACTCTTCAGGGCAGATATTATTTGCCTGGCCCTTGACAGGGCCCTGGATGGCTTATTTGCATTAACTTCTTTCCAAAAAGAATATGTATCTTTGCGCTTCCAAGAGTCCAGTAAATCCTCCCAGAGCTCTGTATGCAAGTGCGTTTTTTACTGCTTTAATGCTCTGATGTATTCTTCCCTGCACAAAAGAATCTCCTCTCTAACCCTGGGGACACACGCTTTAAAGAGATGCGGAGGTTAGCATTGGCAAAACTACAGACAGATTCAAACCACCCTGGAGAAGTTCCACCTGGCCGCTTCAGTGGTTTCATTAGCTGCTTCCTCATTTGGTGGCTCAAGACAGCAAAAGCCCCAATAACTTCGAATTGTACAGTGTCTTTCAGAAGACACAAGCCCACAGCGCCTGAGTTGCCTTTGATTAGCCTGTTGAAAGCTGTAAGAAATTGGGTTTCTGATTGAGGAGGGTACCACCCTACTCAAGCATCAACCTCAATCCTTGTCAGGGTGAGGCACAAGGAAACCTCAAATTAACCTGTGCTCAAACCTCTGGTAGATTGACTTAGAGAGTCAGGCTTAACTCAGAGGCAATGTGTAAAGTATTTGTGCAATACTTCAAATAGTAACACAGTAAAAACACACCACAAAAGGATCCTACACCAGTTCAGAAAACCAGAGTAATTTGTAATAAATAAAACAAGACCAAAATAACAAAAATCCAATCAGTAGAACTGGAGATATGCAAGTCTAAGGATTTTAGAGAAAATAGTGCCAAAAAGCACAAAGCCCCAATTGTGAATATCTTGTTGTCCAGGATAACGTCATAAGTTCAGGCCAACCACAATGAAGCATGGACCAGCTCAAGGGCGGAAACTGTTGGGACAACGCGGGCAGAGCCAAGTGTGTTCCGACAACACAAGTGCTACCACACTCCTCTTAACCACGCATATGCCTTAACCATGCATATGCATGGTTAAGGCAGGGCGTGGTCTAGCGGCTGCTGGGCAGAAGCAGGAAAGATCCGGAGGAAGCGGTGAGGTGAGTGTGGCTGGGGGTTTTATACCGGTGCAGGTAGTTTTTAAGGGTTGGGGGTAGTTTTCAGGGCTGGGTTGTTTTCAGAGCTGGGGGGTCGGGGAAGCTTTAGGGTTCATAGGGGGCTGGGGTAGTTTTTAGGGCTTGGGGAGAGTGGGGAAGTTTTAGGGCTTGGGGGCAGGAAAGTTTGTATGGTTCATGGGGAGGGGCTGATTTTCTGGTGGGAGGGTGGTAGTTTTAGGCCTCAGGGCAGAGGCTTGGCTATTTTTGGGCTCAGGGTGGGGGCAGAGATCAGGATACATTTTAGGACTTGGGGGCAGGGTAGTTTTTAGGGCTCAGAGGGGTCGGGGTAGTTTTTAGGGCTTAGGGGAGGGTAGGGTAGTTTTTAGGACTTGGCGGCATGGCGGTTTTTAGAGCTCAGGGGAAGGGGTTGGTTTTCAGGAGGGTTGGGGTAGTTTTAGGTCTCAGGGCGGGGCGGGGGTCAGGGGGAAACTTACCTGAAAAGTCTTAACCACGCATATGTCTTTGCCATACATGCCTTAACAATGCATATTTTGTTGTAAAGGCATGCGTGGTAAAGTCATATGCGTGGTTAAGACCTGCATGGTTAAGACTGTGTGGAACCGGCACGAGTGGTAAATGCATGCATGGTTCCATCACACAACCGCTACAGGGACCCAGTAAGGCCTCCTAAACAAGAGTACCAAAAATTCCTCATTGTGGAGTGTTGTAAGGTCCAGTGCTGAGGATGAGTCATGCAGCAGAGCTAATGTGTCGCTTTTCGAGGATCTGTGAGACTGCATTGCGAGAACTTGTGTTATCATTGAGGCTGCCACCAACAAAAGTTTTGCAATGCAAGGGCCTGCTTCTGGAAAGTTTTGCACAGGCGGCGGTTGGGATGTGGGTTGTGAGGTCGATGTGGAGTCCTGTGCATGGGGAGAACCTTCGCAGCAGAGGCGATACGTCAGTTCTGCTCAGGTTTGCACCACACAGCAAATGAGATGCATAGGTTCTGCTGGATCCACAGATGGGCTGGCAGAGCACCTTCAGGCCCACTTCCAAGGGTCCAGGACTGGAATGGCACCACTTGGCGGGGTAGGACTCACAGATGGCAGAGTCCAGGTGCTGGATTCAAGGATGTTGGATGAGGTGTGGCGCAGCGGCCAGGGTGCCTGACTCCAGACCACGGGGTTCACGGTTCGATCCCCGGTGCCGATGGCAGGTTAGTCCAGCACCATGTAACTCTGGGCAATAGCTCGCTTAATCTTCCCGAGGGCCCCCAGCGCCGGGACACCTCTCCGGAGGTAGCTGTGCGCTTTACAAATGCTGGTATTTCATTTCATTTCTGTCCCTGAGGCTCTTGTCAGGAGGCCAGCCAACTAGCCTTTGAAGTCACTTTGGGGTCCTGGGTTCGACAGATGCAGGTCCAGTCCTTCTCACCCAGGCAGGGCATCAGTTCTTCCTTCATTCTGCCAGAGTATTCACAGGTCCAGATGTGTACTGAAGAGTTGGTGTCTGAGGGCCAATATTTATACCTGGGCCTTCCTTGAAAGTGGGGAGAAGCTTCTAAAGGTTTTACTTTTAAGTCCTCAGGCATCCTACCTTCCCTGCCAAGGATCCAGACTAAATACAGGGAATATGCAGCCCTTTGGGGGTAGGCAGGACAATGCCTATTCAAATGTAAATGGGGCTGTGCCAGTTTGCCCACCCCTCCTGCCAGTGATGGCCCACCAAGACACTCCTACGCTGTCTGTTATGAGTGGCTATCCAGGAGAAATACACAAAGCCCAACTGCCAACTACACCCAGTCATGTGACCCAGAGGCAGGCTACAGGCACTAAATGGCTAGGGCTGGAAAATGCCAACTTTCTAAAAGTGGCATTTTCAGAATTGTAATTTAAAATCCAACTGCACCATGAAAGAGGATATTTCAATACAAATCCACAGACACTAAACATGAACTGGACACCTGCGCCCATTAGAAAATTGTCACTTTTTTTATGTGATATTTTAACCCCAATGTTAGCCTATGGGGGAAGTAGGCCTTGCAGTAGTGAAAAACAAATGTAAGAGTTTTTTCACTACCAGGACCACTAAAACTAAAATGTACATTTCCAACTTTTTAAATAAATGTAAATCCAGTATTTGTAAAGCGCACAGCTACCCGGAGGTATCCCGGCGCTGGGGGCCGTCGGGAAGATTAAGCAAGCTATTGCCCAGAGTCACATGGTGCTGGGCTGACCTGCCGCCGGTACTCGAACCGTGAGCCCCAGATTCCAGCGTCAGTCGCCCTGGCCGCGGCGCCACACCGCTTCCCTAATACACTGCAGCATGCACTCTGGGCTGTCCAGGGCCTAGCCTAGGGTTGACTTATATGTACTAATAATGAAGGTCTAGGCCTTGCAAAAGTTTTTTTTTCTGGATGGAAATGGTAGTTTAAAACCTGCACACACAGAGTGCAATGACAGACCTGAGGCATGTTTAAAGTGCTACGCAGGTGGGTGGTACAATCAGTGCTGTAAGCCCACTAGTAGCCTTTAATTTACAGACTCTGGACACAAGTAGTGCCACTTTACTAGAGACTTACAAGTAATTTAAAGATGCCAATTGGGTATAAGCCAATTCCACCATGTTTTAGGAGAGAGCACAAGCACTTTAGCACTGGTTGGCAGTAGTAAATTTTGGAGAGTCTTAAAGCCAGCAAAAACCAAGTAAGCAAAACAGGAGCATGGAAGGCAAAAGAGCATGGAAAAACCACCCAAGGATGTCCTGTCTGACAAAAACCTTCACCGGGTGAGCATTTTTCCATACTAGCCTGTGACCATTGTTTTTTGATGGATTATTTAGCTTCCCTTACTTGAAAATGCTTACGCCCTGCAGGAACAGTCAGTACGGTCTGAAGGGGGTTATGGTTGGTAAATGTTTTCAGTGTGACAGGTGCCTCAACTACATTGTTAGGCCTGTCCCTGGAGGCAAATATGCAATCAACAGCCGTACAAAAACCTTTACCAAAAAAAGGTGGGTGCCTCAGGGGACAATGGGGCCACAAAATCCATCACATTGCATAGATCGTGTGCCAGCAGTAATTTGTACTATTTCGTGCCTGTAGCACCTATGACAGATGGCTCATCTCTATGCTCCTCAGGCTAAAGGGATTAGGTACAGATAACAAATGAGGGGTCCTGAATTAGCATTAAAATCTCCCCAATCAATACATTAAAAGATTGACCAGCAATAAAATGCTTATTACTCAGTTCACCAATCCATTCAATTATTGCATTAAAATTCAGGTTAACATCTGCTGCAAAATCATCATTATAGACATAAATAAATATAAAGATAAAACTTTTGGACCCACAATAGACATAGGGGACATCAGTGATTTATTAAAACACTGAAGATTAAATGCTTGGATCATATTACTGGACACAAAATGGGGGAAATAGTTCAATTATAAGGTGGTTTTAAACCTGGTCGTTAAACTTGCCTGTTATCTCCCAGCTGGTGACGTTATTGCAGGTTTACTGAAATATATATACCCATATATAAAAGAAATCCTGATTTTGTGCCCAAGTCTCTTGTAGGCACACTACAGCAAACTGTTGGATGTATTTTGACCAGGCCTCGATGCTCAATTTAGAGCACACCCCCGCAATGTTCCAACTGACTAATTTAAGGTCATGAATACATTTGGAACTCTCCCCTGAAATGAAAATGATCCCTTCAACCACATCTTTCAAGAAAGAAGTCAAACATACATTTTGAACCAAGTTTCTAGATTAGGTTTCGTAATTCTACCTTTTTGAGCAAACGTTTCTCTTTGATATATGCATACAGACAATGTTTGACTGATATATATATGTTTGTACCTTGATTCACTTGTAAAGTGCTCTGATAGCCGTGAGGGTCACGTTCGTGCTGTATAAAACTTTTCAAATAAATAAATACATCATAGCTTGCGACTTTCAGTAGGTGTGTTGGCATTACCGTGCTCCCGTAGTTGGGCTAAGACCACAAGGTCACATGGCTTAAATCTTAACTGTCAACCATTGTCAGAGCATCCAGTGGGCAAAGCAAAATGATTGGATGTGGGCACACAGGCTATATATTTGTCGAAGACTGATAGACCATTTGGATGGTGTGCACAAGGAAAAAACAAGGGACCTTACGAGCCAGGTTTAAATGTTTGTAAAAGTAGCCCAGAGGTAACAAAGATGATAGCCCAAATTTGGCTGATTCCAGCAATCCACCAGCCAGATATGGCCTCCTAAAATTAACTATAAGACAATAACTCTGAAATATCTTAGGCAACGGGCCGACCCATGATGATCTCATCAGAATGTTGCTATATTTAAAACTGTTATTCTTAACATTTTGTGTTAAAAAAATTATAGACTCTGTATTTTAGTTGTTCTGTGGACTTGATTGATCGAAGGGCTAATGGGAGTAAATCCATCAAAACGATAACATGAAGCCGGGCGAAGATCAACATCCGGGTCTACCTCACAGGAGGACCCCTCCTCATTGCCTACTCCTCTCTGCAAGGCTTGCTCTTCACCTAGTTTGATTGTAGTCTCCCTATCAGGACAGTTGCAACATAGGCACCCCCTGCTATCTGGAACTAGGACAGATACTAGACTGAGCATGGGGTACGGCCCTCTTGGTATGTACAGGAACACCGTGGTAGCCAGACATCTTATCCAGAACCTTATCCACTGGTTTTGCAAGCAGAGAGTCTATGGCCCCCAAGCGATCATACAGGGTTGTAAGATTTATATCCAATAGAGATTTCAGTTTGTCACATAGGAGATCGGCAAGCACATTTGCATCAAAATGTGGCGATAGCTGAGCTGCCTCTTTGGGCTCTCGGCCGGGTCCCATAATATTTCTGCTATGTACTATCAGTTGTTTCTTTGAGTGCTTGGCTGCTGGACCCACAATAGGCATAGGAGACATAGGTGATCTATCAGGTGAGTGGGGGCTACCAGTCACCAGTTGTTAGAAATTGGGGTGTTGGTTGACTGGGGTATGAGCTCTAGGCAAGCAACAACCACAATCCTAGCCAGGGTAAGAAGCTCCCAAATCTTAAATTAACCTGTGCTCACTCTCTCTTAGCTGGGCCAAGAGCAGTCAGGCTTAAGTTGTAAGCAATGTGTAAAGTATTTATGCAACATTTCAAGAAGTAAAACAGTGGTGAAAACACCACACAAAAAGATTCCACACCAGGTTAGAAAAATAGTTCTTAATTTATTGAATAAAACAAGACTAAAACGACAAAAATCCAATAAGTAGAACTTGAGATATTGAATAAAAGTTTTCGGGGACAAAATGGCACCTAGAAGCAAAAAGCGCTATTCGGGATATATGGTCACGCTGAACTGGGTCAAACATTTAGGTCGACTGCGAAGGAGCATGGTCCGTATACAAGGTCCCAGTGAGGCCCGCTGAACAAAAGTACCTTAGTCATGGGACCATGGGCATACAGTTGAGGCGATGCGTCGATGCCAATCCATGCAGTGGCAACGATGCGCTGGTCCTGATCCGAGCAGCAGCAGCAACACGTCAGCTCCAACCAGTGGTGAGCTGCGATGCGGAGGCTTCAGCATCATCGTGGAGGCTGCCGTCGATGGAGATGCGAGGACCTTGGAAGTACATCACTCAGTGGTGGTTCTGAAGGCTACTCATCGAGTCCGATCCATGCAGCAGTGGCGATGCGTCAGTGACTATCTGCGCAGCAGAGGCAATGCTCCAGTTCTGATCCAAACAGCAGAGGCGATGTGTCAGTTCTGATTCACTTAGCGGCAGTGATGCAGTGGTTTGACAGCGGATGCATCAGTTACATTGGAACAAGCATCTTAGGCCCACTTCCAAAGGTCCAGGACTGGAGTGGTACCACTTGGCAGGGCAGTCTCACACAGGGCAGAGTCCAGCTGCAGAACAAAGGTGGTTGTCCCTGAGACTTCAAATCAGGAGGCCTGCCAGTTAGCCCTTGGAGTCACTCTGGGTTCAAGTGATGCAGTTCCAGTCCCTCTCACCCAGGCAGAGGATCAGCAGGCAGCAGGGCAGCACAGCAAGGCAGGAGTCCAGGAAAGCAGCAGTCCAGCAGAGTGGCAGTCTCTTCAGTAGCACAGCAGTCCTTCTTCCTGGCAGAGTCTTCACAGGCCCAGATGTGTATTGAAGTGGTGGTGTAAGAGGTCCAGTACTTATACCCAGTTGTACCTTTGAAGTGGGGGAGACATCAAACACATGCCTTGATGTGTAAATGGGTCCTCCCTTCCTGCCCTGGCTCCAGACTCACTATAAGGAGGTATGCAGCACTTTGTGTGGGAACAGGACACATCCTATTCAGGTGTAAGTGAGTCCAGCTCCTCCCTCCCATCCAGCCAGGATGGCCCACCAAGTCACATCTAAGTTAAATATTGCTGATTTTATAGATTTTAATATATTATGAAATATTTAAAAAAAAAAACAAGTTGATAGTGCATCGTGAGGTAATTAATTAATCTCTAATGAGGTGTTACACAGAGCCAATCATGAAGGATGAACAACTTTCTTTCTGGCGTAAAAAAACACAAAAACTTGACATTCCACAGCAAATCTCAACGGATTGCAGTGATTGTAGGAAGAGATAAGCAGGGCGGCATTGTGTAAACTGTTATGTTTTTAAAAAGGGTAGGATATAACGATTTCTCAAATTACGATACAATTTACAGAATAGTACAACATGCAATGTGCTCTGTGCCATCATGCTATCACAAGTACAATTTCCTAAATTTGTTGTCCATTTATTAATTTCAGTAAAGCTAACTAAGCAATGGAAAGTATCCATTCTAAAATGAATCAGGACAAATAGATGTCTGGAATTATTTGATATGATTTTTAAATATGGTTGCATTTCATAAGTAGTTAAGATAAGTTGATTTTTTATCACGGAGGGTTTCGATATTTCAGCGCTCAGTCTTAAATTCTCTAGGTGCATTATGCATTGCTTTTTCAATGTTGCTCCGCTAATGACTTTGAGGGATTCTGGGTTTACAAAACTTTCTGGGTGCCCCAAGTCATGACAAAAATTCTGGATGTACATCTACCAAGACATACATGTTAATAGGCTTGATTTAAGACACTCCCCAATGATCAAAGGATTTAAAACAGTATGTTCAGATGACCAGACTTTGTGCCACAGTAATATGAGTTGATTATTATTTGGCCTGTTAAAAACATGACCCCCAACTCGGCGTGACAGACATACGTAGAGGCACCCTTGGGGAAAGCAAGCAAATACCTCAAAAACTAATTTTCTACCATTTGTAAAGCTGTGCAACTGGTGTAGCCCCAGATCCCTGCACCATACAGTGCCACACTAATACATTTGACCTTGCAAATCATGATCATATCTGAGGGGGAATTCCTGCCCAACCGTCTAGAAATGTTTCGTAGAGCCATGCATGCTTTTTTGAATAACAGAGCCCTGGGAGAGATAGCACGATTCCATGTACCTTTTCTGTCAAACATGATACCTAGGTATGAAAAACTGTTTGTAAAAATAATGTTGGTATTCTTGATTCTTAAGTCCCTGCAAGTGGCTGTTCTCCTGCCGCACTTCATTATGAATGTTTTTGATTGATTAACTTGTAGGTGATGACCTTGCATGAACTCGACAAACTTTTTGAGTACAGCGGTAGACCGAGGGGAGTGCGGCCATAAGAATGGCATCAACAGCGTAAATGAGGGCCGGAACAGGGCGGTGTCCCACTTGTGGAAGGTCTTTGGAAAGTGAGGTCCTCACCACCCCACCATGGTTCATGTAAAATGAAAAGAGGAACGGTGCCAGGACACAGCCCTGCCTTACCCTTCTCTCCACATTGAATGGCTGTGTGCATTCTCCTCGGATGCCATATCTAACCCTGGCTTCGGAACCTGAATACAGTTTTCTCAGGAAGCTGATAATCGAGGTCTCCACCCCCATATCGGACATGATTGTCCATAGCTTAGAGTGGTTGACGCAGTCAAAGGCCGAGGACAGGTCTACAATTGCCAGAAATATGTTCCCTCCCTTGATCTTAGTGTATTTACCAACTAGCATACTTAAATTAAGACCCTGCTCTGTAGTCTCGATCCAAGTGCAAAATCCATACTGTAGGTCTGTCGGGATGCCATTTGTTTCTGCCCACTCTTGTAGCCTGTTCAATATAATTCTACTCATTATCTTCACTAGGGAGTCGAGCAGGGAGATCGGCCTGTAACAAACAGGGTTGTGCCATTCTCCTTTTTTGTAAATCGGAACAATAATTGATTCCGCCCATGTAGGAAGAAAGCCTGTAGTACTACATGCACATAATGCCACAGTTAACAAAGGCCCACACGAAGTAGTGTTGGTCTTGTACAGGTCCACTGGAATAGGATCAGGATCGGGTGCTTTTCCACCTTTGCTTGCAGCTATTGCTGTGTTAACTTCCTCCAAACTAAAAGGAGCGATTAAGGAGGTTTGGATTGGGGCTTCTGTTTCATTGTGAATATGCACCTGGTCTCCTTCAGACACTGGAAGGGAGAAAATACCAGAAAAATGTTTTATCCAGTCATCTTCCGGTATTGCAATCTCAATTCCAGGGCAGGGTGGCCAGGGCACTCTTCACGGTTCAGAAACATTCATTCATCACTTAGGAACCGATTCTGATGCGGTTAGGAAAGCATTCCCACCTAGGGCCCGATTACGATGCGGTTAGGAAGGCCTGCTAATGGCATTTGCTCCTTCCAAATCGGATTGGGAACGTGTCTTCCCGACCGAGGGCCAGATTACGATGCGGTTAGGAACATAGGCTCCCATAGAAGTCAATGGGAGTCCAACCAAATCGTATCTGGAAGCATCCGGATGCATCATACTCGGTCGGTCGGACTCTCCCGATCCGAGTCGGTCGGAAACCATTTCCAAACCAATTCAATCGGGAAGATTTCCTAACCACATCGGAATCGGGCCCTAAATGCCAGGTGTTGCAAAGTCATCCTCTGCTCTGGGCACCCCCCAACTTTTTGCTTACTGGTACTGGTGGTAACTGACTCTGACTGACCCTGGGCTTTGCCTAATCAGGCCCAGGGCCAGTGCTATGCTGAAAACACTTAGAATACAGTGAAAACACCTACATACACTAGGGTACACTATGGGTTGGGGTACCCCTGTGATTGGCATGACCTACCCTATAAGCCCCTAGTATATAATAGGGCAGGGGAATTGAAACTACCTATCAGTCCCTAGTATATAGTAGGGCATGGCAGTTTGGAGGCCAGCAGCCCTTTCTGCACTTGCATGTGTGCACTGCTGAGGCCTGAGGTCAGTTTTAAAAGCAGCCCTAGGTGCCATGACTGCTTTTAAAAAGTAAATTGTGCCCAAACTCGACTTTGGTGTTTGGGGCACTTAAAAATTGATAACCTACAATGTTATGGCATATTAGGGACCCCGAGGGTCTCCCCTAGGTGTCCCAGTGGTGGGGGGTCAGGTATCTATAAGGTAGACCCTTATAAAATTAGTTTTATATGCCCTGGGTTAAGTGAAATTTTACATTTCACTCCCCACATTGTGGTAAAGTGCTGCCCAAATTCGACTTTGATGCTAGGAGCACTGTGAAGTGAGGATCTGCAATATTTCTACAGATTCAGAACCCCTAAAGTCTCCCCTAGTTGTCCCATGGGGTGGGGGTCTTGTGGATATAAGCAAAGTACTTATAAAATATGTTTTTGTAAGTCCTCGTGCTGGAAAAATGGCCCAAGTCATTTTTCCCATTGCAAATACCCTACTACATAGGTTAACATGGTAGGAAGCTATTAACTAATAACTCTTGATAGGAGAGGGCTAGAAGTGCCATTCAAAGACTTCCCTGAATGGTATTAATAAATTCAACAATATGATATTGTTGAATTTCTCCTAAAGTGTACATACAAGAAGTTATAAGACATTCTTGTTTGTAAGTCCAGATTCAGCCTTCCAGTGGTCTGCCCTGATTGGTCAGAGTTAAGTTAATTAGCCAGGCTGCCTTGAAGAGGTGATAAAGAGCCCCTGGGGTCAACCAGCTCTGCTGGCAGGGCAGTGTGCTGTTCCATAGGAATGCCAGGCCAGGGGGAGGAGTCATAAACTATGTTCTTCAAAGAGGAGAGCAGAGAACAGTGTCATTTACAACTCTGAACTTTCCACCTTAGGCAGATGGTAGGATTAAGGAAGGTATGAGCAGATGCAGGGGGGAGAGTCTAAGTAAATTAGCGATCCTAGGGGTGTGTTTAGCCAGCTCTTACCTCCTTGCTGGAAAATCAGCCATTATGGATTTGGAAGATTTGATGGACTCTGGGACAAAATAATGCCACACTCTACAGGATGTGGTCATATCTTTGAGGAGTTACCCTGCTCCCATTGGTCAGGAGTGACCTCCTGCTTGACCCAGAGAACTTGGAATAAGTATCTGAGAGGGGCAGAGCCCTCCAAATCTGCTGCTTGAAACTAAAGAAAGCAAGACATTGTGCCAAGCT
Organism: Calotriton arnoldi; assembly: GCA_963921515.1. Classification (NCBI taxonomy): domain Eukaryota; kingdom Metazoa; phylum Chordata; class Amphibia; order Caudata; family Salamandridae; genus Calotriton; species Calotriton arnoldi. The sequence goes on from CAWUFW010011882.1 coordinate 484,722, forward strand.
GAGAATTTTTGCTGTGCAAATTCTAAGGCCTGACCTCTGATGCGTGCACCATCAGAAACTACAGCCCTGTGGACTACCTTGCAGAAAAAGAAGTAAAGAGTGGACTCCCTGCAAGCTACAGGTTAACAAAGCTCACCTGGACCCTCACCACGAAGGATCATCAACCTGGGGAACTACCAGTGGATTTGTAAGGGTGACGTCCAAGTGGATTGTGGGAACTGAAGTCCTCAACTTTCAAGGACCATCTTGTAGCTTCCAGACCCTAGGAGTGAGTTTGAGACACTTTGGGACCCTTTGAGGAACTTCAGGAAGAAGTTCAAGAAGTTTGGAGAACTTTGGAGGAACTTTGAAAAAAAGCTCCATAGAGGGACCGACTCAACATGGTCAGCCAAGCCGCTTGCCTTCAACCGCAAGCCGGCCAAGCCATCCAGGTTCGTCCCGCTAAAAGCTCCGTCGGTCCAACTTCCAGAGTTTGACCGGGAGTAGAAGAAATCCGAGGCCGGCGAACCCTCACCGAATCCGGCCTGGTGAAGAGCATCGAGGGACCCTGTGAGAAAAAGCTCCAGAAAAGTTTCTAAGTCCGCTCGTAGAAAAGGTGACCTGGAGCAACCGAGAAAGCCAAGCCGCCTGCCTTCAACCGCGTGTCGGCCTGGATCCTGGGTTTGCCCCGCTGGAACGCTCCAGAGGCCGAACCGCAAAAGTTTCTAAGTCCGAACGTAGAAAGGTGACCGGGGGCTCATCGCAAGGCAAGCCAGCGAACCCTCACCAAATCCGGACTGGCTGAGAGCTTCGAGGGACCTCGGGGAGAAAAGCTCCAGAAAAGTTTCTAAGTCCGAAGGTAAAAACTGTGACTGGGACCTTCCGCGTGTGGTATCCGCTCAGGGCTCCATCGCGGTCAGCCTGAAACTTTGACTTTGGGTAGCTCTATCACGAGCCTGTATCCCAATATGGTGCTATAAGCTTCTAAGTGCTATATTTTGCTACATCTTTGAAAATTCATATCTCCGGTTCCCTACATTGGATTTTTGTCGTTTTGGTGTCATTTTAAAGATAAAAATATTTCCTATTTTTATAAATTGGTGTTGGATTTTTATTATGTGTTGTGTCTTAATTATTTACTGAATTGGTGTTTTTGAATGCTTTACATACCTGTCTTTGAAGTTAAGCCTGTCTGCTCACAGCCACGTTACCAAGGGTTGAGCATAGGAATAATTTTCTAAGACCTATGCTGAGTCCTACCATGTGTTAGTGGCCTTATTGCCAGTGACAGACCCACATTTTCCCCTACCAATAATCCACTTTCCAACACCAGGGTTATCTCAGTAGGGAGTTTTATGAAAGATCTACATGAAGGCTATACATTCAGCATTATATGAAAATGAAGAAAACAACAAGCTATGCCACAGCCATTAGGTCTGCCATTGGGTGCCAGCCTATTAGTTATGTCAGTGCTTGTCTTGTTTTCTCATGGGTTTTGCAAAATAATTATTGTTGGATGAGTTGCCGTGCTCTCATCAATAAAAAATAAAATCAGCCAAAAGAAAAACTATATTTTGTGTTTTCTAACTGCACACATGGTTATTACCTCGCACTGAAGGGAACTACTTTGTCTGCAGATGTGCTCCTTGGGAAAGAGTAGAATGTTGTCACTCACAGTGGTGGCTGATATGGGCTGGCTCATTGCCTCTTGCTGTATGCTGTAGTGGGCGGAATATGCATATCATTTTTGGAAAATCAAATGGGCTTGGCTAACTCCAGAACTAAAACTGAAGAAAATTAGAAAAACATCAGAAAATTGGTTATGACAGAATTATATTTTGATCCATCAAAAATAAAATTAATTGAACAGTTAGGGGAGAGGATGTAGCCTTACGGCTAGAGCGGTCGACCCTGAAGCTGGGGAACCAGGTTCGAGTCTTGGCAACGACGCTCAACAGCCTGTGATACTGGGCAAATCACTTAATCTCCCCAGTGCCTAACAAAAATGAATGTGTCCTTGTGTAACGAAACTGGTGCTATGTAAAGCGCTCTGATACCTGATATCTTCGAGTCTAGTTCGCGCTATATAAAACTCTAAAAAAAAAAAAAAAGAAGTAGAACTATTTTTCAACATTAATTGTTAAGCCTTATAAAACAGAATGGGATTTGGGGTAGAGTTCGTATTTGTTTAAACGTTAGTGTTAAAAGTAATTTCTGTTGAAGTAGAGGATGATGTTAGGGGTTGAGTTATGGTTGTGGATAATGTTATGTTTAAGCGTTGGGATAGGTGGTGGTTTGTGGTAAGTCATGGTTGTGTTTGATTGTTTTCAGGGAATTTACTTCTGTTGATATTTGTTATTAGAGTTTTTCAGAATTGCCAGTGCAATACAGAGCATTTTCATAAGATTCTCTAAATTACATCTTGGTAAGTATAGACCCTCTATAATTATGCATTATTGCATAATCTATATTATTACATTAATAGAAAACCAAAATGTGTGACCTGGTTTAGATTGGTAATGATTAAGTGGCTCGTGGTGTCTTCTCATAGCACATGCACGAATTACATTTTACTGGGAAATGTCCTCTAGCTTACTTACAGAGCATATAAATACACTAGATTGCTAAATTTAGTCCATGTGAATATAATTTAATTATCATATCTGCATGCCCTTGACGGATACATACTGACCTGGCAGTCATTAATAGATGCTCATTCCTGACATATTTATGAAAATTTCCATGTGCTGTTAATTTACTTGCCCGTAACCTAAGCTGGACATAATTTGCAGTAAAATGTACAGTGTTACTGTACATAAAAATGATTGTCAACTTCTTGAAAATAGTTATTTTACAACAATTTATTGTATTAGGTATGAGATATTTGTGCATGAAATTAACTCTCCCTATCAGACCCCACTGCTCAAACGCCCCACGGTGAAGGTCCCTCTCTCATGTGCTTTCTATCTGTGCTTTTCAATGAAGTTCTCTAAACAGGTGATTGCTGCTTTGCACTGTGCATTTTACTTTGGTGGTAGTTTTCTATTTTTTTTTTTTAAACCACCCATCACTGAGAGACTGGGAACACATTTCACAAAGACAATAAATTGTCTGGTCATTGTGCTTTATATAACATCGAGAGCACCATGAGATCATCTTTCTCTGTCGGAGGAGTCAATTATTAGCATCACACAATTGGTTAACCGTCCACCATATGTCAGGGGATGCATGTGAAGAAGGCATCTTCTATCAACCTGGTCAAATAAACCTTTTGCGAGGCCTAAACCTTCATTTTTAATACATATGAGCCCATCCTAAGGTAGTCCCTAAGTGCCTATATAGAAGGGTGTATTATATTTAAAAAGTAGGACATGGGTACTTACTTTTTAAGTGTCCTGGCAATGAAAAATCTCCAAAGTCTTTTTCAATTTTGGCATGGGTAGTTCACCATAGAAAAGCACTGGGTTACATTATAACACCTTATAATGCATAATATCAGTTTCGGAATAGCTAGACCAGTGGTCTCAAATTAATTGGAATGCAAAATATTATCTAATGGTAAAGGCAGATTTTAAACTACAATTTTGAAGATGCCATTTTTAGAAAGTTGTAATTTTCCTGCTCATAAGGCTCTAATAGCCCTTACAGATAGAATCCCCAACTGTCACCTGGCAGCCTGCTGGGAGGTGTGAGTGGCTCCCAGAAAAGGGAACAAAAGGGTCTTGCCTGGAAGGAGGTGTGACCTGCTACTTACAGGGTGGCCTGGGCAATATGCTCACGAACTGCTCAAGCTTCAAAGGGGCAGCCTCTGTCACAGGCAAATGTAACTCACACCTTGGCCTGCCTCTGTCATTGTTCAATTAGCCAGAGTGGCACCAATCTCAATGGGGGAGAAAGCCAGCCCCTGAACTTGTTTTGTAGGTTGAGTTACTCATTTCCCTATACACACCTCAGGGGTGTGCTCAGAGCTCTGATCTGGGAAAGAAAGGTTCTGCAGTGTTGGAGTTTGGCAGACCAGAGCACTGTGGATTTGTTTAGGGCCACATCCCAAGGAAAACTGTAACAGTGGTTAGGGTTGCCCCTGGGAATATTTACCCTATTGGTTAAACTTGTGCCAGGCATAAATGTGGCACTCCCGGGTACCTTCTCAAGAGCACCGCTGGACCTGAGACAGACAGAAGAAGAATTGCACCTGCTAAACCCTTTGGAAATTCAGAAAGAGGACTAGACCTCCTGTAATTTGTGGGGAGAGACCCCAAGGTATGGATTTGCTTACACTTGAACTTAGGACAGAAGAGTGGACTACTAGGGATAGTTGGCTATCCTCCTTTTAAGCTCCTGGGTCACAAAAGCTTAGATGTTAGCAACCTCAAGAGCCCAGCTGACAAGCTTGAACTGAATTTGCTCTGGACCCTGCTGGTGGCTTCTGAGAGATTGAGCCCTAACCCTCCAAGTGGTGGCCATAAATTCCTGGACCCTTGGCTGGTGTTAGAGTGCACTCGTTCCCCCTCAAAAACTGCAAAAATTGACACTTAGAAACTTTTGCCAAACTTTCTGCAAAAAGAACCAGAGGCTACCAGCAGACCGCCGCTGAGCTGCTGACGTCAAACTGCCGATCATACTCAACTTGCTGGTTTGCCCCGCTAAAAGGATATTTTTTAAGTCTGAATGTAGAGGATTTCATCAGGACCTACCCTGAGCAGCTCCACTTTGTCAACGTCTTCCTGGACTCAAACTCAAACATTAGACTTCACCCACTTGGAATTTCCTGTCTTTGATGCAGAGAGCCTCGAACTTCCCACTGAAGCTGAGACTCCCACTGAGGTCCTGCATTTCAGCGCCCCAACCCGCCCATGGCCTCATCTAGGAGGATTTTGTCCAAGAAAAAGACTAAGTCAGAAGGTTAGCTTTCTGCTAGACAAACCCTGGTCCCGATATCCAACCTGCACTCCATTGCTGTCAGCATTAACTTTTGACTTTGACCCAGTCTATTGCGACCAGATACCCACCATTGGTGGTTTGCTCTTTTTGAAGCAAGAGATACTTCTTAAAGTTTGCAAAATTATAACTCTGGTTCCCTACATCTGACTTTGATTTGTTTGGTGTCTATTTTTCCATTAAAATTAATATTTAATATAATTTTATGAATTGGAGTGGGATTGTTATTGCGCTGTATTTTCTATGTTTTAATTGTTTTGGGAGTGATAAAGGCTTTATACATTTGCCATAAATTAAACCTGTCTGCACTGTGCTGCAGCTACCAAGGGTTGAGCTCAGATTTAAATTGTTGAGACCTAACTGGACCCAGTACAGAATTGTAACATTATTACTTAGTGGGGACTCACATGCCCTCCAGCTAATAATCCTCTTTCTGACAGAAGCCCTATGCTTATCTATGATGGGAATCTGCAACTCCCTATAATAATCTAGGAGACCTTGCATCAGCTAAAAATTACAGTTTTGCAGCTGTCTGTAAAAATCTCAAAGTCACGCTTTAGGGGGTGGAGCTTGGCCACCAACACTGATGGCTACCTGAAGCCGGAGTTCCTTGGTCCCTGGCCTGCTGAGGAGAGACCCTGGTGCCATCCTGGGGGATATCCAAGTCCTGAGCTGCTGTGTGCCTGCCCTTCCATCCCCTGGGGGGCTCCAACATTGTGGATGCCCTGATTGGGGTGCTGTGAGCCTAAAGGGGATGCAGATGCAGGGGAATGTGGCCCATGCAGGGAACCGAGCTTGGGAGTCAGACTGAACGTGGCTGCCCGGACTTGATGGCAGGGACCCTGCACACCCTCTCTATGGCGATACTGGCTGTGCTATCCGGATGGCTGTGATCTATGCCAGGAGGCGCCCTACACCATGGCAGCATCGCAGTGCGCCCTCTGCAGTTGTAAAACTCCTTGCGGCCTATGTGGGCCGCACAGCACATGAGGCCCTGATCTTGGCCCCATCGCATGCCAGATCGGCCTACGCTCAGTGCTCTGACTGCCGCTCATCCTGGAAGCCCAGATTCTGCATTACTGCCACCTATGACAGCCTTTCTTTTTGCCCAGCAGGGAATAGCCCCAGTGCCATGGGTCTCGCCCCCTCATTGACGGACGACAGAGGTAGAGAGAGCCAGCCTTGGAGGCCATATGGGGGCTGCTTGTTCTTCTCCCCTCCTCAATCATGAATCTCCCCTCCTTGCTTGTTGCCCCCCTTCTGGACTCGGGGCTTAGGGGAGACACCGTCCATCATCTCCTTGACGGCCACTACCTACAGCCTGGACCCATCGATCTCTCCTCCCCGCTGGGGGCCTCCCTTACCTACATGGAGCAGAGCATTGTGTGGGGTTACTAGGGGGCCCATCTCCTGGCATTTGTGGTGCTTCTCACCCCTCTTCACACCTTTGGAGCCCCATAGAGGACCTTGAGAGGCCTACCTCCACCCCCCCCTCAGGCTGCTCTGGACCTGGCCGACCCTAGAAATCCCACCCCCCGAACATCAATATTGGGGGGCCCTGTCTGGCCCAGGCCTGTGACTTGCTCCCTGTTTCTTCACCCTCACCTTCTTTGTGTTGGCTATGGGAGTGTCTACCAAGTGACCCTGAGAGAGTGATATGCTGTTGGGAAGCAGGACTGCCTGCCTCTAACTGCTCGCCGGCTCCAGTGCTGTGCTCCTGGACCTCCCTGGGGCCCATGCCCGCTCTGTGATTGCTGGGTTTCCCTCTGGGACCATCGACTTGTTGCTGGGAGAATACCAGTCCTCCTCCTCTCCTGCAACTGGCTGCCTCTCCTGCATCCGCCTGCCTGCCCTCGTGGCCTCCGGGAAGATGTCCAGACAGCTGCTCCATTCTGAGGCAGTGGCCCTCCACAAGCCCTCTGCACTGGCCCCACCAGACCGCCTGGATGACCCGATGGCTCACATCCTGTAAGGAATCACAGCAGTGTGTCGTAAACTCGATGCCAAGATCATGGACCTCATCTCCGACACAAAGTTAATACGGGTGGAGATTGGGGTGTTGCAGGGCTGCCTGGACAGAGTGGAATCCTGCCTTGACTTGCTGGAAGCACAAGTGGTCAATACCACTGACTAGTAGGATGAACTTCGAGGCTTCTCCTGAAAAATTATGGACCTGGAGTAAAGGAGCCGGAGAGATAACATCCACTTCTTCAGATTCCCGGAGCGGGTGGAGGAGGACAATGTTGGGTACTTCCTCTGTGACATACTCACAAGCCTCCTGGGGATACCCTTCCAGAGGAGGTCAAACATGCCCACTGTGTCCAGGCCTGTCGCTCAATGCCTGCTGACAAGCCTCGCCCGCTCATTCCTTGTTTCCTGCGCCATGTCCAGGTCCAGCAGATCCAGACTTCGGCCAGCGCCCAGGGCCCTTATGACTATGAGGGTCATAAGAATTGCATCGCGGGGGACTACTCAAGGGAAACCAACAATAAACTCTGGGCCTTCCTGCCTCTGCACCCAGCCCTGCGCAAATGGGACATCAAGTACGGACTGTTGGAATCGGCGTGTATGAGGATTACCATGTATTGCCGCTCCAAGGATTTCCTTGACCCAGTTGACCTCAAGTCCTTACTTGACTCCTTACAGGACCTTAAATTGGACATTGTCTCACCTGCCTCTCTATCTCTGTCCACTGATGGGGACCCAGCCCGTACCAGGCCATCGAGCCAGCAGTGCAGGCTGGACAGATTGCAGGAGCAGCTTTTCCCCACACCTTCCAACAACTGGCAGGTCCGTGCCATCAGGGCAGTGGTGGAAATTACACATGTGTCTGGCATGGACAAAGTCCGTTCCCCGCTGAAGGCCACCAAGGAACTCAACCCGACTCAGGAGGATGGCAGGGAGTCCTCACATCCGACTGCAATGCTGACTAGCTGAGTACTGGGATTGCATTTGTTTTTTTCTTGCCTTTGCTGTTGGGGTCAACCCTGCTATGACTCCATCCTGCATAATGGCCCATCTTCCACACCTTTCTGGCCTACTACCTCCTCCTGGGACTGGTTTTTGGGGGGAAGGCTATACAAGGGCACTCAATGGCTCACTGTTTTTTGTTTTCTCCATTGGGAATTGTGCTGATTTTGATGATGTGGTTGCCTTTGTTTGCTCTGTCTCATTCTCTTTGCTTCATGGCAGGGGTGTTGCATGGTGCCTATTGCATGTTGTTCCCTATTGTTGCCTTCCGGGGCCTTCCACTACCTCATTTTCATCTTTGCCCCTCGTGCCAAAGGTCCCTTGGGGCGGATTTCCCCTCCTCACTCGCATATTCTACTACCCATGGTGGTGGATGCCCGCATCTTGGAGGGCTTGCTCTTGGACCATTCCCCGATGTGCCTCCTGCTCGACCTCGGTCTGGCTCGTACAGTCCGGAAACCCTGGAGTTTTAATACCTCCTTCTATTGCATGCCTGATCGGAAGAGGCTTATGCAGTTCCACCTCGCTATATATCTGGTAACAACAAAGGCTTGGTAAAGTCCTTACGGACACTCTGGGCTGTGGTGAAGGCTACTCTTGGGTCAGTTCATGCGGGATGCGGCACTCTACAATAGGTGCTGGGCAGAGTAACAAGTCTCCCTGGTAGCATTAATTTGAAATGTTACCTAAAAACTCAGTGAGTGGTGAAATTCTCATCCGTCATACTGCTTTCACTGATTTTTAGCACTGGGAACTTGTCCCCCGTGAATGGCACCACATGGCACGCCAGAATGTGCTGCTTCTTTCTGCTACTCAAGCAGATTTTGTACTCGAAAGGCAGCTTTCGCAACATGAGCGGCAACTTTCTCAATGCAAGATGTAGCAACCTGCCGCAACCACCTGCACCGAGAAATCTCGCCGGGAGGTGGACTAGCACTTGCTGTTTTTTGCTTGTTCCAGCCAACTTAGTGCTGGTGAGTCAAGCACGAGAAAACTCCACCATGTGGTGGTTGGTAGAGTTTTTGTCGAACTCCGCGCTCCGTGAACTCCGCCAGAGGAGTGGAGTTTACTGCCCACCCCTATTTTAAACCTGACCCGATGCTATACAGACAACCTCACAGATTCACCAAGTAGGAGCCTGGAGAAGGCATGCCTGGACCTCAACGGCCTCCTCACCACTTAGGCTTTACATACCCTCCACCCCCATGGGTCTCCTAGTCAAAGCCCCCTCCTGGGGATCGTGGACACCTTTGCAGCTTTTTTTAGCCACCTCTACACCTCAGTGGCAGTGACCGATGGACTGCTCTCCAACAAAGTCTTTATCACTGTGCTTCCCAAACCGGGCAAAGACCCCCTTTCATGTGACAGATATCGGCCTATCTCACTCCTGATTCAGAATGTTAAGATCCTGGCGAGTGTTATGGCCACCCAGCTCAAAAAAGGTCATCCCTACCCTAGTCCACCACACTGCGGTTGGATTTGTCCAGGGCCTGTTCTCCCATAGCCACTTTCGCACCCTGGCTCCATCCCCAGACCAGGCGAGAAACCTACCAAGGGAGGCCCTTTCTTCACCTGAGTATTAATTGAGGTTATCTAAAACATTGTTTAATTAATCAAAAAGTGGTTTCACTGTGAATTGTGGGCTCAGAACACGAGTCCTCAAGCAATGTAAACTTTCTTCAGCTGGTACGAGTCCTGTAAAATAATGGGACAGCACACATACAACTTAAACTACTCAGCCCTCTGCCTTAAAAAATACAAGCTGAACTATTTTGCAACATAATCTATAACATCTCTTATATATAACAGACCCTTTCCATGCTGATTCAATGTCAAGCACAGGCAGTTGACTAAACCTGAACATCATCAGTGTTCTCCTTGTTTCTTAGGCACCTCAACTATCCTTGAAGCAAGCAGCATTTTTTATTGAAAGTGAGTTAATCATCCTCAACTTATCCATATCATTCATGACCACATTTAACCTGAGGTATGGTTGTATGATAGTAGGTTATATAAACTCATTTTTTTTTTTTAATAAAAAATGTTCTAACAGTGTGCATAACATCATTATGCCTTTTGCATTTGGATCACAAATACACTGGCCTGTTTCGTAGGCCACATTATTGCCTCTCCCTTAACGTTCACTGCTCCCATTCTCATTTGCTGAACTGCCTAAGCTAAACTGTTTACTAGGGCACTACTCATGTACAACTGCATGATACAGTTTTGCAAGATCAGAAAGCTTCTTGAAGGTTATTTTTAGTTTCATAGATTGCATAGCATGAGGTTGTAAGCAAAGCACTGCACCTTCAATTAATCTGGCTTTTTCGCCCATTTAAATTCATCCTCTCAGAAATTTCCACTATCTGCGAAAACCAATTTATAGTATGTCTTAACCTAAATCCCATAATCCCTTAATGGTTTTCTGTAGTAATATCTTTCCATATGTAGCCATTGAATCATCTGGAATGTAGAAGATTTGGGTAATTTAAGGATTGGCTTTCAATGCTTCCCATTAAATTGAGAACACAAGGAGATGATGGACGAAGCACTGAAACTTTTCAGACACTCACCCCAGTCACAGATCTGGGTTGAATCCATCATCGTTCTTTAGCTCACTACGCCACCCCAGTTCAGACCCAGCTATATGAAAATCAGTCTTGACCCTGTGCCTCATGGTAACAGTCCAGCCCGAGCTGCCAAGACAGGTCTTCCCTGGACCGGAAACAAGCATCCTGGGACCAGTTTCGGGGTAACACTCCTCATCAGCCAGGCTAGCTTGAACCCAGTGGCAAAGTGAGCAAGGGACCCACGTCTGGGCATACCCTGCCAACTTAGGGCGAACAAGGCAAACATAAGGAGATCATGGACGGAGCACTGAAACTTTTCAGACACTCACCCCCAGTCACAGAGCTGGGTTGAATTCATCATCGTTGTTTAGCTCACTTTGCCACTCCAGTTCAGACCCAGCTATATGTAATTCAGTCTTGACCCTGTGCCTTATGGGAACAGTCCAGCCCGAACTGCCAAGCCAGGCCTTCCCTGGACCGGAAACAAGCATCCTGGGACCGGTTTCTGGGTGACACCAACTTCCCATTAAATTGTGGCATCCATCAAATTTCTGATCCATGCAATATACTGTTGCCCCATAGAGGACAATTAGAATAATTTTACCCATGTGTGCCTGTGTCTGTCGTCCATACGTTTTATCAAACCTCCTGAAAAATAACAAAGATTTTACTGGTTGATTGTTTTGAATTGCACGATCTACTTCATACACCAAAATCGAAGTGAACACTACTCCCAGGTATGTGTAGTTGTATGTTATCTGAACAATGAACCATAATCAATAAAAAGTTCCACACCGAGAGAAAATTCTCCCTGTATGAACCAGATTTGCAGCAGGCAAATGAAGCTCTGCTGTGCCCAGGAATGTCACCTAGAAACGCAATGCCACTTGAGGAAGTCCGACTGGAATTTACTTACTTAGGCCCTCATTCTGAGTGGCCCATATCATTCTGGTTTATGCAGTAACTACATTCCAGATTTATGAGTTTGACAGCTAACACCACACATTCACATTTTTCCCCAGATAAATTAGACTCTGCCAAAATTACCTGTTAAGTAATTCCTGGGACGTGTGGATTTTGATGTGGTAAGCCTCAAATTCTGCATTATGTGACACTATCAGGGACAAACTCAAAATCGGATGATATTTATGGCACCCTATGACTTCCGCCTCTTACAGTGTCAAAATTAAGCACAGAAATATCAGCTCAAAACCAAGCAGCTCATAAATTAATGAGGGCCTTACTCACTTTTTATCGTATGACACACGCAATTGATGTCGCTGCATTTGAAGACCTTTGTGAAGGCTGGTCATTTGTACTATGAAACAATCTAAAGATATTTAATTCAAGTGGCTGTGAATGGACTAATGCAGTGGAATTTAACATGCATTTTAACTAACTCTTATGAAGAGAATCAAACAATGGGCATGAATGCTAACACTGCTCTGTACCAGTCGGAAACACCCTTGATGACAAGTGGAGAGACACCTTGTTGTACCCCGCATCCTACATTTCTTATATGATGTTAGACCTGGCATCCTTGGCGTGGGTTTCACCTGTATTTTTGCCTTGCCTCCTGTATTTTTACTGTGTGTTGGACTTCGTTGTTGCTGGTCTAGATGCTTTGGGCACTTTGCCACTGCTGTTCAGTGCCAAAGTGCAAGTGCTCCCTCTGTAAATTGTGTTTATGGATTGGTGATTCCATGATTGGCATATTTTATTTACTGGTAAGTCCCTAGTACAGTGCACTGTGTGTGCCCAGGGACTGTAAATCAAATGCTGCTATTGGGTTGCAGCACTGATTGTGCCACCCACATGAGCAGCCTGTAAATGTAACTCAGACCTGCCACTGCAGTGTCTGTGCGCAGTCTAGTACGGCCATGTCGACCTGGCAAGTGCACCCACTTGCCAGGCCCTAACCTTCCCTTTTCTTACAGGTGAGTCACCCTCAGGTAAGCCCAATGTACCCCTGTGGGCAGGGTGCAGTGTATGTGACAGGTAGGACATGTCCTGATGTGTGACATGTCCTGTGAAATACTGCCAATTATGTTTTTCACTATTGAACCTGTCCCATAGGATAGAATGGGTGTTCATTTATAACATCTTATAAATATAACTTCCCATTGGGACAAGATAGGAAGGTAACGTTTAGTATGCCTGAACTCAGAATATAAAGATGCATCCTTTAGTGGGGATGATTTTTACATTCTGTGTTTGAAAATACCACTTTTAGAAAGTAGGTATTTTCTTGCTTAGCCATCCTTTGTGCCTCTGCTATGTTTGTGTATTGACTGTCTGGCTTTGGAGTGACAGGGGCTGAGGATGTGCATTCTGTTCAGACAGCCACTTGGGGGGGTGAGGAGTGTCCTGCCTTTCCCCTGAGCAGCAGTAAGGAACCGACGCATCACCTACCCCGGAGCAAGGAACCGACGCATCACCTTCCCTGTGTGTAAGGAACTGACGCATCACCTTCCCTGCAACCCTTTTTGCTTGTGTTTTTGACGCATCCAAGGTACTTTGTATTGAAAGTGTTGCATCTATAGTTTGCTATGAACAGAACTATTTCTACCTTTCAAAAGTCATATTTTGATAACTGTATTGTGGATTTTTGTTGTTTTGCTCTTGTTTGGTTTAGATAAAGATTACTTATTTTTCTAAACTGGTGTGGTGTCCATTTGTAGAGTTTTCACTGTATTACTGTATGTGTGCACAAATGCTTGACACACTCCCTCTGAGATAAGCCTGTCTCCTTGTGCCAAGCTACCAACGGGGTGAGCAGGGGTTATTTTAGAAGTGTATCCCCCTTACACTGACTAGAAATAAGGGTCCCTACTTGGACAAAGGTGCAAGCCATTGCCAACTAGAGACCCCCATTTCTAACATATGATACATGCTATCACTGTGCCAAAGCACTGAGCCGAATATCCATATTTCCCTGTGATAGACCTTTTGAGATGCCTGAGAAATAAAGAGGAGTTAACATCATCCAAAAGATCAATTTACAGTGTTGCCCAGTTGGCTACACAGTGAGGACCTTAAGTCAGTATAGGGATGAAATGTAGGTTTATTACAAATTCAAAGCCAAACTAATGTATGCAAGTCTCAAGGATATGTTGTAAAAATACAGAATCACTACTGGCAGTCCAAATCGTTTGATAAAGTTTAGCCTCAATAGCATTAAGCATACAAGAAATTCAGTAATAGCAATCCAGACAATAACGGACAAAATCTGGTGATCAGTATATGAATTTCAGTCCTCTTGCCTTTTCATTAGTAAATCAAATTTACCTAAACTAAGTCTGAACTAAGTAGCATTAATTGGGAAAACCCTAATTAGATCCAGTAAAGCAGGAAGGTGTCAGCATTGTAGAGACATCTGTAGAAGTTCTCCAAAATTAGGAGTATTGCATAGCATAAAGTTACACAACAGAAATATAGCAAAGAGGTCTGTACCCCTCTGAGTCTAAAAGGAATCTGCCTAAAGATAAAGTTTGAACACCAAGGAAAACTCCACAGTAGTTCAGTTTGCCAAATAAATGCTTTCCGCATGCTTAAATATCTGGGAAGCGAATCACTGACATAATATCGACAGACACAATATTGACCTACATTTGTATCGACACAAAAATATCGAGTACACTAATATCGATAACCTATACTTAATTAAAATAATACACTATTATCGACACCAAAATATTGTCAAACAAAAATATCGATAACACTATTATCGAACACATAAATATTGTTATTCAAAATATCAGACATAGTTTAAAAATATACATGTCAAAAATATCGATCACAATAATATAGACAGCAATATTATCGTTTTTTTAAAAATATCGACAACTTAAAAACAGATAAAACAAACAAAACTTAACTCCATAAATATATTTCAATCAATACACATACACTGCATACAAAATAAATCAAATACAATCAATTTAAAAAATAGTAAAACATATTAAAAAACATTAAATCATAAATACACTATTAATAACTATTTAAATCTTATATTTCAATAATATACACACATTATTTTACATCACCTAGATTATAATACACATTTAAAGGATTCAACATGTTTAAAAAAAAAAAACACTAACTGACTCTTAATTAGCGTTTTCCATATATGGAAACCAACTACCAAAACAGTTAAAACAATAAATATCAACCAAGCAAATACACACAATATAAAAATAAACCAATCACATTAAACAAACAATTAATTAAACACTATTTAAAGAAAGAAAAATTATTCTTATTTTACACATCAAACCAAAAATAATCAAGAAGACGAAACTCTGCCAGATTGCTGCCAGAAGCAAGGACTTCATTAAAGAAAAATCTATTTCCTATTTTAAAATGTAAGTAAAATGCCATTTATAATATAACACTAATGCTAATCTTCAAAAACGACTATTTATCATACACAAATAATTAATATATATATTTTTTCAATCTATGTCTCCTCTACAGATAATTCTCAAAGCATCCAAACAATTACAGACCAGCTTCTAAAATCATCTAGCAAATAAAGTAAGTATTCAGCAAAATGCTTTTTAAAAATTAGCTAAAACACCCAAACAAACCCCAACTTCATCCCAAACCCCCACCCCACACCATATACAATTTAACAAAATAATTAAAAATATGTTTTACTCTACCAACAGAAACATCAGCAACAAAACAGAATTCAACCAACAAAGAAAGGACATCTCCATTCAAAACAACCTTAAAATCAACATTGTAAGTATATTAATAACAATGTGTATTTATTAATTAAAAAACATGTACAATATTCATTTATTAATTTTTATATACATTTTTCGTAGCATTTAAAACATCACAATGACAGAGGGCGCACAGTTTATCACTTCCCAGAAAGGAAAGTTTTTGTTATGCTACATGGGGTATGTCTATACCCAGGAAAAGCAAAGTGGACTTAAAGTAAATTGGAAATGTAGCAATTACTATTCAAATAGGTGTTATGGGAGAGCAACAACTAGAGAAACAACAGTTTTGTATGTAAGGGAGCATAACCACCCCCCAATTGTTACTGAAATAGAGGTTAGGAATGCCCTAGACGACATTAAAGAAGCCAGTACTAGCTCACAAAAATCTACAACTCAAATACTTAAGGAGATGCTGCCCAAAGTACCCCAACATGCTACTGGCCAAATGCCCTCTATTTCTTCATTAAAAAGAACTATATCTAGAACAAAAAAAGCCACAACGACCACCACACCTGCCCCAAAAACATTTGAAGAGGTAGTAATTCCCCCAGAACTAGCTACAACTCATAACGAAGAACCCTTTGTTCTTTATGACAACAAATCCAAAGACAAAAGAATAATTATGTTTGCAACAGCAAATAATTTAATAAAACTACAACAATCAGAAACATGGATGATGGACAGGACTTTTAAAATTTGTCCCAAACCATTCTATCAATTTTACACTGTCCATGCCCTATATCAAAACACTAACATCACTTTTATCTGCGCCTTACTACCCAATAAACAAAACTCCACATATATGGAAGTACTAACTAAAATTAAACAAGAAACAAATAATTATTTTCCACAGAAAATAATTATTGATTTTGAGCAGGCAATGATAAATGCAATTCTAAAATCCTACCCACACACATCAATTCAGGGTTGCTACTATCATTTCAATCAGTGTATATGGAGACACCTTCAGAAATCAACACTAAGGGGCTGATTACGATGGCAGACGGAGGCACATCTGCGGTGCTGGCGGTGGTGGAAAATGTCCTTTTCCACACTCCAGCAGCGGTCCTCGCATCCGCCATATTCCGATGGGCAAACATAGCCCATTTTCCGTCCGCTTCGGAGTTACGTGAACCGCCAGAAATTTCCGCCCGCAACCGCGGCGGAGGGAGCCAATAGAGACACACAGCCGTGCGGAATGACGTCCCGTCTGCCATACAAATTACGATGCCGCAAACACCCCATCACACCGCAGAGGAGAATCCACCCACCCGAAGCACTACAGCGGAGAGCGAAACTCGACTCCCGGTCCCTTCCACGCGGTCCTGACCGCTATGGATCCAGCTCTTCAAGCCTTTCCGCTGCTGTACCTCATCCACTACCAGCAAATAATTTCACCGTCGCGGACAACGCCGCAGGTACGCAAATTCACAACTCTGCATACAACCACAACACACAACTCCTGTGCTGACATACGGTTCCTGTCCACATGAGACACTCTGGTGGGGACAGGAACATATCCCCCAGTGTACCCACACATGTCCTACCTGCTAGAAACCCACACCTCCGCATCCGGGTCACCCATCAACCGCGAAATCACTGCAATGTCCCGGGAAAGTCACCGCAGCGGTGAAGACGCAGGAAAACCTGCGCACAATGTAGTAGGCAGTGCCGGCGCCAGGCATGGGCAGTCCGGCCAGATTCACAGGGCTCCACCTTCACCCTTCCCACAGTACGCATCACACACCCATTTGGGCACATGCTCTGTGCCCCTCCTGTGCCCCCCTGCACAATTAATCAACCAGGTGTAGCCAGACCTCGCACCTCACACATCAAAGGACAAGGGAGATTGACTGGGAAGGTGGGGGTGAAGAGGAACACCCTGCACAGAAGCTCAGGGGCTGGACAACCCTCCTCCTCACACCTACCTTCCACTCATGTGAATTAAACTGAGTATAATTACAAAATGAAGACTCACACTGCATATGAACATCCACTGAACTGTTCACACTGCCTGTCAAGTCACTCAGAAACACCCCACACTGACACCCAGCCACATACTCATACCATGGGTCAGCAGCAATGGAGGACAATAAATTAGCCAGCCAAAAGTGAAGTGGACAGTGCTGGAAAACCATGGAGCAAGCCACATAGCATGTGTACATCACATGAAAGAGAAGGAACATATCACAACACCCTTAGGCCATCCAATCATACATGGGTGGCACAGTGAGTGAAATTAAACCAAAGTGACCTCTGTGGAACAACTCAGGTATACATCAAGGCAAGCCATGCATAGGCACATTAATGATAGGAAGTGTCTGAAGTCATACAGTGACCAGCCACACATCTGTGTCAACTTACTTGACATGTGTATGTCATCAGCACAACACACATGTCTCATTGTCACACTCTCTGACTCTCAAACACAAGTAGGACCTTCACACATGCCCCTCATCTACCCATCTCATACCTGCAACACTCAACACCTTGAGAAACACACAGAATGGTGCAAATGATGTCCTGTGAGGTCACTGACAACCAATCACACACCCTGTGGTGCATCCACAAATATCAGACTCACACTCAGGGATGCCTGAACCAATGCTGACACAAAAACAATAGCCAAACACAAATCTCACAAACAACATCCACAGAAGTCCAACAAGCCCAGACATGTGCAGCCAAACAGTGGAAAGGCAATGTGACCCTAGACAGAACAGGAATACACAACATTGTCACTCTGGACCAATGCACAGACACCATACCCCAACCCAAACAAAAATGGCATCATCAAAAGCCAATCATGAACACTAACTGGGATCAATGTGACAAATCAGCTAACACACACATACACACCACACCAGTCATCAAGTGAACATGGTGTCATAGTGTACCACAAGCATGCACATGCACAATCCTGACAAGTGACAGGTCAAAAATAGGAGGACAAACCACCATTGTGCACTGAAAACAAGCTCATGAACAAGAATCCACATTGCTGCATGTGACAGACACACAAGTAATGCACACTACACATGCAACACACATCTGAATGTATCACAATGCACAAATGTCATGCAAATAGAACATCACACACACACATTGCACCTGTCAGTAGAAAGAGCCAACACAGACCAACACAGGCCAAACACTGCATACATCTACAACAAAAACACAACAGATGCACATACCAATCCATCACATAGCAAACTCAGCTGGACATCAGGGGGATGCACACCAGGCAAGTACAAGGCAACATACACTGACAGCACTGCATGCACACCAAGCAGTGTGTGCACACCAACCAAACCAGTAGCACACATATCTAAGTGCCACACCATGAATTCCCACAACACAAATCATCACAGCACAAACATAACATCACACCCAGGAAGGGTAGCAGTACCTCAGCAAACACACATACAGCTTACCCATCACCCACAGATGCACAACTCAGGGAAACCCAGATGCAAACAACATGACTAGAGAACTGTGCTGCTCAAACATATGCACTGCACATGAGCAACTATGACTGCAAAATAGTAGAAGAGAACAACACATAAATAATTGTGAAACTGTCCTAAGTGGCACATTGGTCCTGTACACAGATCATACTCCCATAGTATAGTGTCACACTATGAAGTGGTGGGGAGGCTCACACACTGGCAAGCCATGGGGTGGAAGACATGAGATTGAAGTGGTGTGTACTTCAGTAGTGGAAATGTGAGGAGTGTACAGTACACAAACACATAGAGGAGTTACTCACAATGTGTAGGCATCAGAAGCACATATAGGGGATGGCATGACTCCACATACCACATACCATACTGGAGCCAAAAATGGGTCAAGTGATAGCAATGCATGAGAAAACTCACAAATATTGTCAGTGTGGCTGAGCAGGTCTGCACAGTGAGCACAAACAGTAACAAGACACATGGCTGATCAACAAAACACAACACAGACTTGGCAGTCACACACTCTGCATACTCACAACTGGCAGCGACATCAAGTAGGTGTCCCCCAGGAGTGCAAGGACACAGCAACACACTACACAGTGCTCAACCTACAACTCCTACATGTGCCCACAATCTGAAGCACATGACTGACAATTTAAACAAACAGTCACTCATTACCTGGATCATACATGTGTGCAGTTGGCATTGCAGGGGCACACACACATCAACACTTCTGACAATGACAGCCCATTCACACTGTATGACCACTCAAGTTCACATATTCAAATGTACCCATGTGACTAGGAAGACAGGCCTACACAAGATGACCACACATCAACACTGCCGTTCACACATCAAGAAAGATCACACAGATATGATGGACCCTGGCCAGCCCGCAAGTAATCCTGTGGATAGAATTCACCTCTGTTGTGGTATTGCATCATAACATGACATGTGTACAATTTAGCAATCCTGACCATAGATTGATTAGGATAACAGTAGATCATCACAAACAACCATCATTGCACCCTCAAGCCTCAGAGTCAAGAAGAACTAAAGTGCCTGTCACCTCTGGCAAACTCTGAAAAAGTAAAACAAGCAATTGGCAAAGTTAAAGTGGCATACAGAGCATGTGTCACATGAAACCATACCCATACATAAAACCTTTTATTTAGCAAGGACATTGACAAAGCAGACAACAGGAGTAACTGTCTTTATTACATTATATACAGATAGGCATCAAAAGTAGAAAACAGCAAGGCCATTGGCCAGTCCATAGTTCAAAGTATGTACATGTGTGCATGAGAAACTGCACAGGGAATGGGTAACACCGTACACTGCCATGGGAATCACCACAGCTCCGGGGATACAAATGGGCAGTCCAGGCACCGCTGTGGGAGAGGGGGGTTTAGGAGGGGGACTTTGCCTCAGACTTGGCTGTCAGTTGAACTGGGAGGTGGCTGATTGTCTTCAACTGGCCCTGGGAGAGAGAGGACAAGCTGAGGTAGAGGCATCAGTGGCTGTGGGAGCCTGAGGGCTGCTTGGACCGGGTGGCATGGTGGCACGGGGAGGTGGAGACATGCTGCCGTGAGACACAGTGTGTGAGGGTGAATGTGGAGGGCTGGGTCTCCACTTCTTGGGGATTCGATAGGCAAGAATTGTCTTGGCAGGAGTGGGAAGTGGGGTGGGCACAACAGCCTCACTCTCCACCAAAGGTGTATCAGGTGCAGGTGGCCCTCCCTGTGGGGATTTTCTGGATCTGGTGGTACGCTTGGGGTGGCCTTGCCTTTTCCCCTCCATCCCCTGTTGTCCAGGTAAACCCCCCACTTTGCTCTCCTGTCCCAGCTTCACAGGGGTGTGGGTGGGAGTTGACGTTGTGGGTGAATCTGCCTTAGAGAGCTGTTCGTGCTGACTCTTTGGAGGCACCAGCTTCACAGCAGACAGGGCAATTGTTTGTTTGTCTTTGGGAGCAGGTGTGGGGATGGGAGTGTCCTTGGATGGGGGTGATTTGGATGAATGTGAGCTTGAGGCCTGCTTCTTGGCCTGATGCCCCTGAGTGTCACGTGAAGGGCTTTTGCATTTGCGCTTCTGTGTGTCTGTTTCTTGTTTTGGGGATGGTGTCTGTGCTCTTGGCCGCTTGGAGTGCTGCTGTTGTGTGCTGCATGTGGAGTACTTGGTGCCTGAGGGCAGTGGTGTGTGGGCACTCTCGTCAGGTGGTGCCACTGGCAGGGTGGTTGCTGAAGGGACTAGAGCTGTACTGTGAGCCTGTGACAGCTGAATGGCTGCCGTCACTGTGGCGGACAAAGACTGGACAGTTCTGTGTAGCCCCCCCACGTCAGAATGAATGACCTCCATGAAGGCAACTACCTGTGCCAGCTTCTTGTCATGATCCTGGAAGGCATTCAGGAGAGTAGTCTGACCCACACACAGCTGGCGCAAAAGGTCCACCGCCTCCAGACTGAGGGCAGCAGGGGAGACAGGGGCAGGGGCAGTGGTGCCTGGGGGGAAGGACACTCTACCCTTCCTATGGCTGCGGGCCGGGCCAGCACTAGTGGTAGTAGCTGGGAGGGTGGGCACTGAATGATGTGTGGTGGAAGAAGAGGCAGATTTCGAACTCCCTTTGCCCGCCGACATCGAGGAGTCACCGCTGGAGTCAGATGATGCTGAGGTTGGTGTTTCTGGGCGTGATTCTTCCAGGGCACTCCTGTCCCCCTCCGAGGCGCTGGTCACATCAGTGTCAGTGAGCTCATGTGTAGCAGTCGTGCCAGAAGCTTCACCACTGGTGTCCATCCCCTGTCCTTCCATGCCCTCGGTAGATGCTGCAATAGACAGAGACGTAGGTTCAGTATAGTGCCATACTCACAAACATCATATGCAAGCAAAGCACAAAACTAGAATATGATACCCCCATGTTGCCCACCACCCTGTGCAGTCTGCATGTGCAACCTTAATGCAAAACTCAGAAGATGCATGGAAACATGCATAGTTGACATTAATGACCCATGTGACATTGACACAGCCAAATAGCTGGCCCGTGCCTCCTTGTAACCTAACATACTGATCTCTGTAAGCATACCTACGTGCCTGTAGGTGAGATAGATATACATCTCAACATGTTGTCTCAGTCACATACGGAGTCACTTTAAGGGAACAACACAGATACTGACTCCAAAATGTCCTTTTACAATGGCCATGAGCTACTGATATCCACCATGTTGTGCTTTGAAGCACAATGACCGTTGCACATTGGTGTCAGATGTGTAGTTCTCACAATTTCCAAGTTAGGCACTGCACACATCTACGAAAGCACACTAAGATGATGCACACTGCTGTTCACTGCCCGGTGATGTCTATGACACCCATAATGCAGCAGATGTCATAAGGCCACATCTCATCTTGCAATGTCAAGGGCCATTGTAGTAAACACATGAGAAAGTACATTTAGCGAAAATGCATGACAGCTGCATTCCACACAGAGGCCACTTAGAAGCCATTCCATCACACTAGAAACATCACAGAGCTCCGCACTGGCTCAGGGTTGGGATACATGCAGTTACTCACACCCAAAGTCACCCTTCGCAGAATACTCACCCCCAACTTGCTGCTGATGGGCCCTCAAACGTCCATCCAGCTCTGGCTGTGTCACTCCCAAGATGCGGGCCATTAATGGTGTCATGCTCCTGCGCGCCAACCTTCCAGTCCAAGGGAGCATCCCCAGCGTCATCTCTGCCACGTTTTTGCTCAGCCGGCAGATGTCATCCCACCTCTTGTGACAGTGTGTGTGCCGTCGGTTGGAGACACCCAGAGCCCGCATCTTGCGTGCAATGGCCCTCCATAAGGCCTTACGCTGGCGGACTTTAAGCTGCAGGCATGAGAGACAAGAAGAGGAAGTTTCAGTGACACTGTGTTATGTACCACTGTGTGTCAGTACAGGAGCATGCAAAAACATAGCACACCAATACAGAAATGTTGAGCAGAAGCCATACAGCATGACACATAGTACATTTGCATCAGATAATCTCATAGAAATGTATGCAGGTATGATGATGGACACAGTACATGGCCATCTCATACACATGCAGAATGCCAGCACAGAAAGCAATGTGAAGAAGGCCCTCATCTGTGATGCAGTATGTGAGTGAGCAAGACATACAATACATTGGAAATGATGTGTCGGGGCACACTCACTGTGTCCAACACTTCACACCCCTCAATGACCTTGGCCTGTGAATGGCTACCTGTGTCATGGAGGTCACATTTAGGGACATGATCTTACATTCTCACACTCTTCTCACAAGGTCTGTCTTGTGCAATCCTCAGGCCTAAGATAGCTTGTTGAGAAATAGGGTGGCAGACAACACATATGTTTCACTCTGTCCATTTACTGATGGGTCCTTGTCAAATTGGGCAGTATCTGTGCAGGCCAGGGGGACTCACACTGAGGTTAAACGTGGGCCATCAGAACATTCACATGCATGTACAATATGAGAGGGCTAACAGTGCCTACACATGCGAGTCAGAACACATAATGAAAACAATGGAAGGATGATATCTCCGAAGTACATTAATCTGATGTGTCATAGGTGAATTTCCACCAAGAGTGTTACACTCAGGCATTTCAATCTTGTGCATAATGCATACATATCCATGGGGGCAATATGAAAATTGTACACACATCCTGCAGTACCCTCTGGACGAAACACATTTGTAATGTCACAAATGAGCATGTGAAAACATCATGGACTATGACATCCATTAGCACAGGCAATGTTTGTTCAGACTTCCACTGTCCAAACCAGCAGTGTTACTGTATGGCTGGAAAAACACTGCATGTCCCTCCCATCCTTAAATGCAGCCATGGATCTGTGGAAATAAGGCTACACACCCCATTTACCAGAAGTCAGCATGCTAGGCAGTGTATCACACAATTACATTACCCAGGCTCAGACCAACGTTTGTATTGTTATTGCTATTGTTATTGTTATTGTTGTATTGTAGAAGTGCTGTAGAAATGTCCATGTTGCCATCCTCCCCAAATACTCAAGTACAATATTTACTAGGCCATGTATGGAGCATGGTGTATCAAAAATGAGGATGCATCCACATTAACTTGCACTCACAGGCACATACTACAGCAGAGCAACATCATGTGAGCACTCTTTGCACTCTCAAACTTTCACTCTGAAACACTTACCAAAACATCAGGAGCACCATATAGCCTCCCATACTGTGAAAGCACCTCGTCCACCAGGACCTCCAGCTCCTCTGTGGTGAAGGGACGGGCCCGGATGTTCTCAGTTCTCGCCATCACTGGGTCCAGGAGACAGGAACAGCAGCAGTTGGGGATGAAGAATGGCAGGCAGCAGTGTCTGGATGCAATGGATATGTGTGGCTCTCTCACAGACATGGACTAACAAGGGAACTGCATTAATTAACCTGTTTGCTAGTAATTTGCCGAGGATTTTATAGTCGTTGTTCAGCATCGATGGAGGGCGATAGGAGGCCATTTGGAGGGGATCGCAGCCTGGCTTTGGGAGAATCACTAGCGTTGCCTCCCTCAGAGTGGGTGGCAGTGCGCCTATCTCGAAAGCTTCGGCATACACTTTGGCTAGCCTAGGTACTAGTTGTGCGGAGAAGGTGGAATAAAACTCCGATGGCCAACCGTCAGTCCCCGGTGTTTTGCCAGTTGCCAGCTGCCCGATTGCGTCCGTGATATCGTCAAGCACAATGGGATCTTCTAGGGCATCATAATGGGCTGGTATGATCTGTGGGAGTTGTATCTCCGTAAGGAAGTCCGGAACGGAAGTGGGGTCATGCATGACTGGGGCTGCGTACAATGCTGTATAGTACTCATGGAATGATGGTTGCTTCCTGTGTATTCACTAGGGTCCCTGTGGATGTGTATATGGTGGTGATAGGGAGTTGTGCAGTGTCGGATCGCAATAGCCACGCGAGCAGCCTACCTGCCTTGTCACCCTCCCTGTGTCTGCGAGCCAGATATGTTTTATAGTCTAACGCGCAGAGGTCATCCATTGTGCTTTTATACGCCATGCGGGCCTGGGCCAGAGCAGGGCCAATCTGGGGGTCGGTGGGGATGCATTGCTCACAGCTCTGTATTGTTGACTCATGAGTGTGTAGCACAGTGGTCAGTGTTTTCCGGGCGCCATATGTTGCCTTGATGGCGTGTCCACGGAGAACAGCCTTAAAGGCGTCCCATACCACTCCAGCTGACGAGGCAGTTCCCTCGTTTACTGAAAAATAGGATCCGATTGAGTTTAGGAGGGTGGCCCGGTAGGATGAGTCGGCCAGCGCGGCACTCGGTAAGCGCCAAGTTGAAATCTCAGGGAGTCGCATGCCCCAGGACAAACTCAGTTGAAGCGGGGCGTGATTGGAGAGCGCTCGTGCCAAATAGCGTGTGGTATACTGTGAAGGGCATTGTCCGAGCAGAACACGGCGTCTATTCGTGTGTATAGATCATGCAATGTCGAATAGTGCGAGTAAGTGCGCGTCTGGGGATGTAACCTATGCCATACGTCATGCAACTGCATGTTAGACACCCACTCCATTATATGTTGTGCTAGCTTAATAGATTGTGCCCCCGGAAGAGGGGGGCGAGAGCGGTCCAGTTCAAGATCTTGCACCCCATTAAAGTCTCCTCCCCAATACATGGGGACCGTGGGATCCGTGAACAGGGATGGTGTAAGTGTTTGTAAGAAGGTGGACTGGCCCGAATTTGGGGCACATAGAGATACCATCGCCATTGGGGACCCATTCAAAAGGCCTTCCATAGTGACGAAGCGGCCCTGTGTGTCCACTCGGGAATGTGTGATCTGCAGTGGGGTTCCCCGTGTGACCCAAATAAGTGCTCCTCGAGCGTACCCCGAATATGTAGTACCCAGTACCGTACCCCTCCATCGTTTACGGAGCGATGCAAGTGTTTGTGCGGTCAGATGTGTCTCTTGCAACAGTGCAAACGTGACCCCATGACTGCGTAAATACTGATACACTTTATGTCGCTTGGCACATCCCGCCAACCCCCTTACATTCCAGGTCAATAAAGAATAGTCCCCAATCACCATCTGCCTAGTCTTGAAGTAAAGTTGTGGTGTGGAACGGTCCACCAGCCACTAGTCTTGGCCCCCCCTGCGTTCCACCCCCCCCAAGGTGGTGACCAAGTATATCCAATCCACAATCCCCATCGTTTGCAATCAGACAAAGAGATCAACGTAATAAGCAAAAATTCCCAACCCCAACATCCCACCCCAGGCCAGCTTGCCAACGGGCAATAGGCCATTCGCACTAGAATGCAATTCAAAAAGACAAATAAGAACATAAGACAATAATAAACAATATCGGTGCTGTAGCAGCTACTTATCCCTCGGTGGGTGGGGGTGTGGCCGGGTCAGATGTCATCGCCGTCTTGCCACCTCACTCAACTCAGCCTGGTAGCTTGGTCATGCGCCCTCACCATGTAGTCTGGACGCCCAAAGCCGCTGTGTGTGCTCAAAGTATTCAGCCCAATGCATCTGCAGTTTGTGGGGTGAGGGCCGGTCCTCCCCCTGTTAGTGCCTCGAGCTGCAAAGATGTGAGAGGCAATGTTTGGTCCATAGCCACGTCCGAATCGGAGTCTAGTGTTTGAGAGGATGTGGGGCTGCTGATGTGTTCCGCCGTCTTAATAGCTTGTGCTCGCTCCCGAGCCAGCTGAGCCTGCGTCAGTCGGCGTAGTCATACTCTGCCTCACACTTTGCGGGGCTCCACCGATTTCCAGGCCTGTGAAAATCTGGTGATGAAGTGGAAGGGCCGTGTGCTAGGCCCTGTTGCTCGATCCATGACCACGCTTCCTCAGGGGTATTGCAAAATTCCGTATCTTCCTTGTGGCGAATACGGAGGCATGCTGGGTATTGCAAGGAGTATTGTATATCGTGTTCCCTCAGACATTTCTTGATGTCCGTGTAGGAGGATCGCCGGCGCTGCACCGACAGGGTATAGTCCGGGTAGATGTGGACCGTAGAGTTGTCAACTTGCCACGTACCTCGGGCTCCGGTGACCTGTAGGATGTGATCCCGGTCCCGGTAGTTGAAGAGTCTCGCCACCACTGGCCTGGGGAAGGAGCCCGGGCGCGAGGGGCCCCCCGGGACCCTATGCGCACGTTCTATGGAGAAACGTTTTGAGACCTTACCCTGCAGGATGTCTGTCGCAAACCACTCCTCCAGGTAGAGTTCCATGTTGGGGCTCTCCGCTCGTTCAGGAAGGCCTACGATGTGCACATTATTCTGGCGCAAGCGCCCCTCCTGGTCCTCCACGCGCGCCTTCAGGTAGTCCACCTCTTGTTGGAGGGATTGCAGTTGGGTGGCCGTCGCGGTCACCGTGAGGCGCAATGACGCCAAAGTAGATTCGGACACCTCCACCCTGCCTTTCAGCTTCTTGTGGTCCTCCCTTAGATAACCCATATCAGTACTCAAGGAGTCAATCTTCGTTCCCAGCGTTGTTTTAATATCCAGGATTGCTGCCAACAGCTCATCAAATCTGTGTGAGTGGTCGCTACGGTCCACTGGGGAGGACGTCTCAGGGTGAGTCGTGGCCTTCAGGCATGGTGGCGCTGGCTCCAGTTCCGGAGGCCGCGCCTGAGGCTTCTCCGGTCCAGGCTTGCCCATCGCGGCTCCGCGGCTTCAGGTGGAGGCAGGGGTCCAAGGTGGAGGGCTGAGAGTGATGTAGGGGGACAGTGCGAGCGGTCGCACCGTCGTTCCAGAGACCCCAGCAGCATCTCCACAGATACCATGCCCTGTGCACGCCCACACAAAAGCAGTGCGGATCCAGCGGTGGGGAAAGGTAGGTATGGGGGTAGAGTATCGCACCGGGTTACCACCGGTGGTATGTCCAAAGTTTCAAGGTGGCTTGAATCAGTGGGCGGGTGGAGTGCACAAGAAAATAGTCTCTGGTGGAAGGGTGGATCAGAGAGCGCACACATGCGAGATTGCTCCGCCTCGGTGGGGCAAGCCCCAACTGGCTTGCCCAGCGCGAAGGCAGGGGGGTAGACCGGAGGAACCGTACCCAAATGCTCAGAACACTCCCAATTCCACAGTAGCGGGCACCCATGGCGCTTCAGCGCTAATATACCATCTGTCTGGTGCACCTGACTCAATACACCCCAGCAAGGCCGCGGCCTGACGTGCTTACGCAAGTGCGGTCCTCGGGTGCAGGCTGTGTCTGTCAGGGACTCCGCGCCTGCATAGTAGCTCCGCTCACCAGTAGGCACGGGCAGTGTTGGAATGCGTCCCCGCTCCTCACCTGGATGCCACTCTGTTGATGGTTCCACCTCACTGTTCGTCATATGCCGTGCAGATCTCGCGTGTCTGCAGGGTTATAGTAGGCCGCGCCACGATGTAGAAGGGGGGGCCGCGGGGGCCGAGGCCACGTCCTGCACCTGTCCTCGGCACCCCCGCGAGGGTCCCGACAAACCTCCGCCTGCAACTTGTCAGAGGAGGCCCCCGGTAAGCAGCCAGCAGGTGTGTCACAGGTTGCGCGTCCCGGCGTATCAGCGGGGCCGCGGTGCACTGGCCCAGTCAACGCTGAGCAGTGCGGGATCGGCAACAGCAATTTCTCAGGTATCCGATGTATTTCCGGCCAGGCGGAAGGTTGGCACCGCCGCCGGTCACCAGCACATAAGGAAGCCGCCGGGGATAGCGCGCGGTAGCGTGCCGGCAGCAGGCAGCTCATCCGTGATCACCAGGCCTCCAGGTCTCCTCACTCACTCGGGCGGTGCGCGGCACCCGCGCCTCTCCGCCGACCGGTGTCCTCAATATGGCCAAAGGGCGGCTCTGAGGAGCCTCCGATACCAAAAAAATGTAGGGGCTGCTACTCAAGGCACTGTAAGAACAGGATATATGTGGCGGGCGTGGAGCAGAGCTCAGCTTAATGTGACTGCTCCCGCCGCCATCTTGGCCACCTGGCTCTCTCACAGACATATATAGCCCCCTGGGGTTGTTTCAGTGGTACTCAGCTGCTGCAATTGGTGTTCCAGGTCAGCTTTTTTCAAATGTAACCAATGACCGGGACCGCAGTGGCGGTGTACGCCTACCGCGGGTTTCAAAAGTGTATTTCACTACCGGGATCGCGGTTCCCATTGGCTGAAAGGGCATGGGCATTGGCAGTGTCACACCGCGGGGCCCAGGCAGTCGCTACCGCAATCGTGCATCCTTGAATTGTACCCAATGACCGGGCCCGCGGTAGTGGGACACGCCTACCGCGGGTTTCAAAAGTGTATTTCACTAACGCGATCGCGGTTCCCATTGGCTGAAAGGGCATGGGCATTGGCGGTTTCACACCGCGGGGTCCAGGAGGTCACTACCGCAATCGTGCATCCTTCAATTGTACCCAATGACCGGGCCCGCGGTAGTGGAGCACGCCTACTGCGGGTTTCAAAAGTGTATTTCACTACCGCGATCGCGGTTCCCATTGGCTGAAAGGGCATGAGCATTGGCAGTGTCACACCTTCGGGGCCCAGGCGGTCGCTACCGCAATCGTGCATCCTTCAATTGTACCCAATGACCGGGCCCGCGGTAGCGGAGCATGCCTACCGTGAGTTTCAAAAGTGTATTTCACTACCGCGATCGTGGGTCCCATTGGCTGAAGGGGCATGGGCATTGGCGGTGTCACACCGCGGGGGCCAGGCGGTCGCGACCGCGAATTGGCATTTTTAAATTGGTGCCAATGACCGTGATTGCGGTGGCGGTGAACGCTTACGGCACCTATGGACACATCTTGCTGTAGCAATGGCAATGGCCAGTTCTCATCATTGAACAGTAGACACTTACTATGAATCATGCCACCAGATAGTTAAATTCAATGCTAGTGTGACATTTAACTCACTGATGACTACACATGCCATGTCAGTGCACAGTATTACATGCATTGGCATGTACTCCCTCACATGTCACTTATGATGTTGTTGTGCATGTACACAGATCTGTTGTGTGATGGACTCTCAAATATGTAAACATGTCAATGTGTGAGATGGCTAAGCAACCCACAGTAATGATGGACTGACTACATAATGTGCCTATTTCACTGTGTAGATTTCTGAACTCATGTTGATACTTGATCTTCATGCACATACTGTGCTCATTGTGTTGTTAATGTGTGCCCTGTCCGACTCACGCAAGAAGGTGTGGCAGGTACAGCAGCTATGTAGAAGCCAGCAGTGTTGCTGTTTCAGACAGGTGCTGTGTCAACTACTCTCAGGGCTGGTGACACAAGATGTCGGAATGTACCATTTTACATTCACATACTCTGAATCTGTTTTGGGGGCACTCACTATGTACATACTGGACACGTGTACAACTACTTTAGATCAAGGTGTCTCTGCATGTGACTTGTGCTGTAAGCTGTTGTTTCAGGCCAGTCATTTTTGACACTGTGTCAGTCAAGACGTAAGATGTTGGACACATCTCATAGGGGAATTGAATTGATATGTGTCCCCTTTTATCTTATGTAGGAGATGACCAAATGTGCATCGTCCATTCACATTGCTGGCGGACATGGAGGATGAGGACATCATACGTAAATTCTGTTTGAATCGACCTACCCTTCAAGAGCTATGTGGTCAGTTGGAGCCCCATCTGAGGCCTTGCAGAACCTATCCGACTGCTTTGACACCAACATGTAAGGTGATGGCAGCCCTGCATTTCTTTGCAACTGGTTTGTTCCAGTACACGGTGTCCAGCGCAGGTGGGATGTCTCAACCAATATTCAGCATGGTGCTACGTGATGTCCTGTCTGCAATGATGACATACAAGGACCGCTACATCCATTTTCCCAGGAGACATGAATTGGCAGCTGTGAAGGGTGATTTTTATGACCCTGCCCACATCCCTAATGTTGTTGGCGCCATTGACTGCACACATGTTGGCCTGGTTCCACCACAGGCACGTGAGCACATACACAGGAACAGGAAGCATTTACATTCCATTAATGTGCAAGTGGTATGCCAAGCGGATATGATAATTTCCCATGTCTGTGCCAGATTTCCAGGATCAGCACATGACTCCTACATACTGCGTAACAGCATCGCACCACAGCTGATGGCAAATCTGCATCTGGAGCATGCGTGGATTGTGGGTGAGTACGCAGAGTCAAGTAGTGTGCTGTATGTGTGACATGCTATCCTCAGCTATAGTTATATTACAAAATTGGTCTGTGTATCTCACACCTAGGTGACTCTGCATATCCCAACCGGCCTTAGTTGCTGAGCCCACTGAGGAATCCCAGGACCCCGGGTGAAGTCCGCTACAATGATGCCCATAGAAGGACACGTCGTGTGGTGGAGCGTACGTTTGGTCTTCTTAAGTCTAGATTCCGGTGTCTGGACAAGAGCAGAGGTGCACTACTCTACTCTCTCCAAAAGGTGTGTCAGATCGTAGTTGCATGCTGCATGCTCCACAACCTGGCCTTGTGCAAGGAGATCCCCCTGCTCCTGGACGATGATGAGCAGCAGATGCCCCTCCCTGCCAACCCACACATGTCCAGTGACGAGGATAGTGGAGAGGAGGAAGGTGTCGACCTGCGTCAACAGCTCATCAACCACTACTTCCCTTGAGTGTGAGTGACATTGTACAACAGTGCCATTGTCTGCTGTCTTTGATGGTAGTGAAAAGGCCTAGAGGAGCTTTTGGACTGCTGCCTGTTGGCTCTGTGCTGATGGCTGATGTTTGTGGCACAGGGTAGTCATGACCAGCCACATGATGTCTATGTTGCTATTGTTTCTCATTGTAATGTGTGTTGGTTTGTGTACCTTGATAACTAGTGTTGTGTACTGGCTGTGATGCTATCACCTGACAAGTAAATGTTGTTCGCTTGTGCCTTTCTAGGTCCCTTCAGCCTCTCAATGCCTCGTCACAATCAAAGCTTCTGGTACATTGCAATCAGAGTCAACATTGTACATACTGTGATAAACATGGAGCTGACACAAAGACTTAGGTGTGTAAAGAGTGTTTATTTATAATGAGTATTTGTGGCAGATGTGAGAAGTTGGCCTGGTATATGCTGTCCACTAATTATAGTGGGCACCTTGCACCAGTCCAAACAACCCCTTATTGGAGATAGGTTAAAGACAACCTTTATTGAAAGCTATCCTAGTGGTAGCTATGGAGAGCAGCCTTCAGGCTAAGTCTTGAAGGAATGTAAAGCAGCTTGTTTTACCAGTCTATAATCTCTTGAGTGACCAAATGAAAGAGGACCACACAAGGTATATATTGAAAATATATGTATTTATTGCTAAACACATCCCTCTAGTCTCTTTATGAGGCTAGAGTTCGAAGTACATAAGTTATAAGTTAGTTATCAACAGTAATAGCACAAATACACGTTTGAGCCCTAGGGGCGTACCAAACCATATACCAATAAAGTGGTATAAGAACCACAACTGAGCTAGACACAAGGCCTAGAGCCTGTAGAAGTGCTTGGACCACAAGGAACCACCCAAGGTAGTGACACAGGGGACCCACGGGGGACGCGTGCAGTGTGAGAACACAGCCGCGAATCGCCGTTGACTTCTATGGGGAAAGTCGCGGTTGGCATTTTAAAGAAAAGGGAGGACTTGGAGCAAACCCCTTTAGAACTGGGTTGTTCTAGAGTCTATACCCACGGGAGCACCGGAGTACTCGAGTTACCTCACCCAGGGAAGCCGGGTGCATAGGTGTCTTTCGGGGTCGGGTTTCGTCGTCGGTTTCAATGGCGATCTGCTGCAAAGTGCTGCTGGTGGCCAAGTCGAAAGTGTTCGGGTGGATCCAAAGGTGGATCAAAGATCTGAAGAACCTGAAAGCAGAGGGGACAGAGTCTGGGTCACTAGCCAGTGACCAGGAAGGCGATGAGCGGATGCCCACCGATGTCGGGTGCTTCAGGTAGGTTGACGGTCATCTTGACTCTTCAGCCACGAGGTCCAGGAGGCGTCGACGATGACCAGGAGCTGGATTCGAGCTGTCCCACGACGTCTGTCGATTGCTGAGGTGTCGGCGACTGGATTGGACCCAACAAGCCTTGGCAACAGCAAGTCTTGTGGAAATAGAAGAAGGATGGTGGTGCAGACCAGCAAGGTCTGAGGGACTCACCCAGCGAAGGTAAGTCAGGGCACGCCTGGACCAACCAGGGAAGCCCAAGCAGAAGAAGATTGGCCTTCGGGAGGGCCCACTAGCCAACGGACTAGCGACTGCGAAGGAGCCTCGAGTGGACGCACTTAGAGCTGGCTCACGGGACACTCGTGGAGTGGAGGCCAGTGATCTTTGGTGCAGTTGGTGTTGGAGGCGGGGGCTACTCGAAGCCCAAAGCACAACTTCGTGGAAGACCAGGAAGAGGATGCACTTGCAAATGCACTCGGTGTCCAGGGGTCACGGTTCCACGTTACCCATGACAGCTACGGGCCTCAGCTTTGCTGGGGACTCAGGGCAGCCTCAGCGAAGTCTGGAAATCCACCTCTGGTGATGCAAAGACCTCGGCGTCCGGTGGGAGCTTCAGCGATGCAGACCAGACAATTGCTTTGTTGGTGCCTGCCAAGCAGGGGAGTCACTCCTTGACCCCAAGGGAGATTCTTCAGTCCTCTAATCTTAAAGTAGAGCGTCGAATGTCCAGGATTCTGTATCAGAGTTTCGTCCAGGTAAATCTAAAGTCCTAAGGACTGGGGTCCCATACTTATACCAAGTTAGGGGGTTGGACATACTCTGGCGACCCACCTATGGGAGGGTCAGGGCAGAGGGGTGGTTACACCCCTTTCCCTTTGTCCAGTTTCACGCCAGAGCAGGGGCTGGAAGCCCCTGAGCCGGTTTGAACTGGGGTATGCACAGGGACACCAAGTGTGCCCCCAGTGCTGGACTTCAAAGCACTTTGAGAGTGCACCCACCCAGCCCCAATACACATCAGCCTGTCTGGGAGGTGGTTACACCTCCCTGCAACAGGAAACCTATTGTCCAGGCCTCCCCTGCTGGAGTTTCGGTCAGCAGCAGGAGGCCAGACCCGTGTCTGTGGCCGCAGCATCCATTTTGTGATGCCAGGGCTCTGTAAAGTTAATACCGGGTATGCCGGTTGGCACATGTCTCTCCCTCTAGAAGGGTGGAATGCTACCCCCGCCACCAGAACTGGCGGGGGGTAGTATTCCAAGATGTTTGACACCAAACACTACATGTTTCCGTGCAGCCATCCCAAAGTTAGCATTTAACGCGAGGTTATAATGCACTTAAGAGTATATGGTCAGGCTGCACTGCAAACAGCATCAGAGGAGGTACTCCGAATGCTGCAGAGGGGCTCTGCTCATGCAGGGGCACCCTCTCACATGAAAACCAAGCACTCTGCCTTCAGGATTGTCAAGTCCTGCCATAGGAGTGACTTATAGGTTTATATGTGTGTGCAATGGTAGTGTTATAGGTAGCCTATACCACTGTAAGGGGTGCAGGCACCACCTTACTCAGGCTGCAGTAGCAGACCTGTGGTGTCATTTTGGCTGGCCTTCCAGGGGTGGCATAATACATGCTTCAGCCCCTGGCAGGCCTCTGAGGTACCTATGCCCTGGTTACATAGTATACCATATACTAGGGACTTATAAGGGCACTCCAGATTCCAATCAGAGATGTGCCTAAGGCACATGGAAACCATTTTAGAGAGGAAGCAGCTAGGCTGGGGTTCTGATTAGCAGGGCCCCAGCCAGACTAAAGTCGAAAAACAGTGAAGCATCAGCAAAAAGTGGGGGTACCCATGTGAAGCAGATCCTACTCTCCTACAGCAGACAAGTGATGTTTTCCAAAACAGGTGCTAAGTGAATTAATGAGTTGTCAGTGACGGTAAATGAGACAATAGAGTAGTCACCACATTGATGTAGTGACCCAGTCAACAGACACCTGCCATTGACATGGCAGTGTGGGTAAGGATAGTCAACAAAGTCAATGTGAAGAGGAACAGAGGTGCCATCATGGCTGGCTGTGCGACTGGCGTTCGGATGGTGCTTTGCCATGTGTTCCTCCCGTGGTGTTTCTCGGACGGCCCCTTTTGCGTTTTGCAGGGGGACCAGTGCTGCAGGCTCAGCGGTGTCTGAGGAGTCATCCTGTTGCAGCTCACCCCTCTCTGTGGCCGCAGCTGAGGTGGTGGGAGTATCATCCTGTGGGCCACTGGAGGGGGTTGAGCTGTCCTTTGGGCCGCATGACTGTCCCTCAGAACACCCACTAGCTGGCCCATGAGGTCCACGATTTGGCCCATACGCGTGTCCATGGACCTCAGCAGCAGGCGGAGCTCACGCACTTCTTCCACAACCTGGCCCATGTGTCCCTGGGTTTGTTCGTATGCCCCAAGGACTCTGGCGATGTTGGCCAGGGCTTCGGTCCCAGTGTCCTCTTGAATTTGTCCACCAGTTGCCCTCCCACCTGCTCTGCTGTCCCGGACCTGTGGCGTTGCCACTCGACACCCTGCCCTCCTCTGATTGTGTGATGGTGTTGGTAACCACTGAGGCAGGGAGAGTGTTGTAGGCAGCACTGGTGGTGGTGGTGGTTGAGGCCGCACAGGTCGTTGCAGCAGGGGTCAGCACGGTTGTTGTTGCTGAGGTGGTGGTGGTGGGGACAGTGGGGGCCTGGGACGTGGTGCGCCCTGGCAGTAGGGAGTCTGCATCCGAGAGTCCATGTTCCGGGGAGGGAGACTGGCTCTGCAGGTCGGTGTTGTCTTCTGCAGCAGTCAAATGTTGATCTCCTGTTGAACAGAGGTGAAATGGTCATTGAAGTGCACCCCACAAGCTTGGTGTTAGACGTTTGGATGTTACATGTGATACACCACACAGTTTACATTGATATCACTTTGTATGGCTGCAAGGTACTGCGCATTATGACATGATGTGGAGGTACCTACATTACTTGTCCATGGTGTGACATGTAAATAGATACCATGTTCCACGTACAGATTGTGTGATTACAAGGACATGTCGTCATCTAACGACTTGCAGCACATCAACTTTATGTGATGCGTCTTTTTGGTTTGCTCTGCATGGAAGACGTTAGATCTGAGCAAGAACTGGCCATTGTAATCTTAAGCATACCCTGGTCATATCATGTACTTTACTTTCTTTTACCAACTGACCATGCATGTTTTGTGTTCATATGGGCCTTCATGCTCTGCCACCATGGCACTTACACATAGCATTCAGTGCTGTGCATGATTGTGCCCTGAATTTCTTCAACATGTGACTTGGTGGTTCAAACTTTAATTTATGTGACAGTTACATATGCTGTCTGCACACTGGAAGTGGCTATTGGATCTATGCCAAGTTGGGTGACATGTGAGGGCTGGTGTGGTCATATGGCTCCATGCTTTTTGAGAGGAATGGCAGGGTGCATGCACTGTCTACCTACCTGTTCTGTGACACAGTTGAGGGGAATTGCTGCCACATGGTTCTGGGTGTGGGGGGTGTACCATCCTGCTGAGCTGTGGGACAAGGGTGCCTGGTGGGAGTTGTAGTGCTGCCTTCCCAACAACAAACATCCCTCCCTGTTCAGATGGCTACCTACCTGTTAGGTGAAGGTGAGCAATGCAATGGCTGCCATTGGTTGTGGGTGGGGGGAGTGCTCCATCCTGCTGAGCTGTGGGACAAGGGTGCCTGGTGGGAGTTGTAGTGCTGGCTTCCCACCCACACACACAACCTCCCTGTTAAGATGGCTACCTACCTGTAAGTTTGAAGAGAGCAATGCAATGGCTTACACATGGTTGTGGGTGTGGGGAGTGTTCCATCCTGCTGAGCTGTGGGACAAGGGGGTCTGGTGGGAGTTGTAGTGCAGGCTTCCCACCCACTGACACCCCTCCCTGTTAGGATGGCTGCCTCCCTGTGAAGTGGAGCAAAGAAAGGGAATAGGCTACACATGGCTCTTGGATGGGGGAGTGTTCCATCCTGCTCAGGGGTGGGACAAGAGAGCATAAGATGGCTACCTACCTGTTAGGTGAAGGTGAGCAATGCAATGGCTGCCACATGGTTGTGGGTGGGGGGAGTGCTCCATCCTGTTCAGGGGTGGGACAAGAGAGCATGAGAAGGCTACCTACCTATACGTTTGGGGAGGGCAATGCAATGGCTGACACATGGTTGTGGGTGTGGGGAGTGTTCCATCCTGCTGAGCTGTGGGACAAGGGTGCCTGGTGGGAGTTGTAGTGCTGGCTTCCCACCCTCACATACCACCTCCCTGTTAAGATGGCTACCTACCTGTACGTTTGAAGAGAGCAATGCAATGGCTGACAAATGGTTGTGGGTGTGGAGGGGAGTGTTCCATCCTGGTGAGCTGTGGGACAAGGGTGCCTGGTGGGAGTTGTAGTGCTGCCTTCGCAACAACAAACACCCCTCCCTGTTAAGATGGCTACCTACCTGTTAGGTGAAGGTGAGCAAAGCAATGGCTGCCACATGGTTGTGGGTGGGGGGAGTGCTCCATCCTGCTCAGGGATGGGACAAGTGCGCATGAGAAGGCTACCTACCTGTAAGTTTGGGGAGAGCAATGCAATGGCTGAAACATGGTTGTGGGTGTGGGGAGTGTTCCATCCTGCTGAGCTGTGGGACAAGGGTGCCTGGTGGGAGTTGTAGTGCTGGCTTCCCACCCTCACATACCACCTCCCTGTTAAGATGGCTACCTACCTGTACGTTTAAAGAGAGCAATGCAATGGCTGACAAAT
Source organism: Calotriton arnoldi (assembly GCA_963921515.1). Lineage (NCBI taxonomy): Eukaryota > Metazoa > Chordata > Amphibia > Caudata > Salamandridae > Calotriton > Calotriton arnoldi. Next base: position 522,045 of record CAWUFW010011882.1, read on the forward strand.
GGTTGTGGGTGTGGGGGGAGTGTTCCATCCTGGTGAGCTGTGGGACAAGGGTGCCTGGTGGGAGTTGTAGTGCTGCCTTCCCAACAACAAACACCCCTCCCTGTTAAGATGGCTACCTACCTGTTAGGTGAAGGTGAGCAATGCAATGGCTGGCACATGGTTGTGGGTGGGGGAGTGCTCCATCCTGCTCAGGGATGGGACAAGAGCGCATGAGAAGGCTACCTACCTGTAAGTTTGGGGAGAGCAATGCAATGGCTGAAACATGGTTGTGGGTGTGGGGAGTGTTCCATCCTGCTGAGCTGTGGGACAAGGGTGCCTGGTGGGAGTTGTAGTGCTGGCTTCCCACCCTCACATACCACCTCCCTGTTAAGATGGCTACCTACCTGTACGTTTGAAGAGAGCAATGCAATGGCTGACAAATGGTTGTGGGTGTGGAGGGGAGTGTTCCATCCTGGTGAGCTGTGGGACAAGGGTGCCTGGTGGGAGTTGTAGTGCTGCCTTCCCAACAACAAACACCCCTCCCTGTTAAGATGGCTACCTACCTGTTAGGTGAAGGTGAGCAATGCAATGGCTGGCACATGGTTGTGGGTGGGGGGAGTGCTCCATCCTGCTCAGGGATGGGACAAGAGCGCATGAGAAGGCTACCTACCTGTAAGTTTTGGGAGAGCAATGCAATGGCTGAAATATGGTTGTGGGTGTGGGGAGTGTTCCATCCTGCTGAGCTTTGGGACAAGGGTGCCTGGTGGGAGTTGTAGTGCTGGCTTCCCACCCACACACACAACCTCCCTGTTAAGATGGCTACCTACCTGTAAGTTTGAAGAGAGCAATGCAATGGCTGACACATGGTTGTGGGTGTGGGGAGTGTTCCATCCTGCTGAGCTGTGGGACAAGGGGGTCTGGTGGGAGTTCTAGTGCAGGCTTCCCACCCACTGACACCCCTCCCTGTTAGGATGGCTGCCTCCCTGTGAAGTGGAGCAAAGGAAGGGAATAGGCTACACATGGTTCTTGGATGGGGGAGTGTTCCATCCTGCTCAGGGGTGGGACAAGAGAGCATAAGATGCCTACCTACCTGTTAGGTGAAGGTGAGCAATGCAATGGCTTCCACATGGTTGTGGGTGGGGGGAGTGCTCCATCCTGCTCAGGGGTGGGACAAGAGAGCATGAGAAGGCTACCTACCTATAAGTTTGGGGAGGGCAATGCAATGGCTGACACATGGTTGTGGGTGTGGGGAGTGTTCCATCCTGCTGAGCTGTGGGACAAGGGTGCCTGGTGGGAGTTGTAGTGCTGGCTTCCCACCCACACACACCACCTCCCTGTTAAGATGGCTACCTACCTGTAAGTTTGGGGAGAGCAATGCAATGGCTGACACATGGTTGTGGGTGTGAGGAGTGTTCCATCATGCTGAGCTGTGGGACAAGGGGGCCTGGTGGGAGTTGTACTGCTGACTTCCCAACAACAAACACCCCACCCTGTTAAGATGGCTACCCACCTGTTAGGTGAAGGTGAGCAATGCAATATCTGCCACATGCGTCTGGCTGGGGGGGGAGAGTGCTCCATCCTGCTGAGCTGTGGGGCAAGGGTGCCTGGTTTTAGTTGTAGTGCTGGCTTCCCACCCACAAACACCACCTCCCTGTTAAGATGGCTACCTACCTGTGAGTTTGAAGAGAGCAATGCAATGGCTGACACATGGTTGTGGTTGGGGGGAGTGCTCCATCCTGCTCAGCTTTGGGACTAGGGTGCCTGGTGGGAGTTGTAGTGCTGGCTGCCTGTACACATGCCCCCATGGAAATATTGCTACCTACCTTTGGGGTGAATCAGAGGGAGTAAATGTTAGATCTGTGAGACATGTGTTGGAGAGAGTGTGGTGCACATGAGTGCATTTGGGCCTAGGAGGTGTAGCTTTGTAGTTGTGCAAGACAGTACATAGCAGTGTAATGATGGCCATTTGTTGGTACTTACCAGTCTCCACTCCCCCGGGTATTCCTGTGAGACTCTCTGGATGCAGTATGGCAAGCACCTTCTCCTCCATACGGTGAATGTTCGTAGTGGAATGGGAGGGCCACCGCCAGTCCTCTGAGCCAGCTTACGGTTCTTGTTGTTACGCTCTTTCACCTTGGTCTTGAGGTCATTCCACCTCTTCCTGATCTCCTTCTGGGTGTGCGGGATGGTCCCTACTGCATTGACCTTGTTGACTATCCTTGCCCACATTTGATTTTTGGTGGCTAATGGTGTCTGTTGGACCAGGTTTCCAAATAAATGTGGTTCTACTCAGATTACCTCATCTACCATCACTGAAAACTCATTGTCAGTGAATTTGGGCATTATCTTCTGTTACATTGTGTGTGATGTGCAAGTGGGTTAAAGGTGCAGGTGTGAAAGTGGTGGTGGTGATGTGTGTGGTGTGTGTGTGGTTATGATGGTGTGATGTGTGCAGATTTGCCTCTCCTTTGTGCTGTGGGGTTGGGCCCTTCAGTTGTGGAGTAGTGCAAAGGATTCTGGTCAGGGAAGGGGCTGGTTTTATACTCAGCTATGTGGGTGGGTCAAAATGGAATATTCATGTTAGGTGTGTTGTGTCGGTTGACCTTGGATTTGTATTTTTTTCTTGCCATGGGAATTTGTCAGTGAGGTATGTTAGGTGTTTTTTGAGGCTGAGCCAGATTACTGGCCATACTTGGTAGCCTTGTTGTGTGTTTTTTTTCGACCTCCATTACTCTTCCAGAGCGACCGCGGCGGTCGGAATACAACAGCCCTTCTGCCGGCTCTCACATTCATCAATGGTTGTGATCGCGGCGCACGGAAACAACTAATCGTTCCGCTGTCACCGCAATCGTATCCTAATTTTATGGGCTGTCAATCCGCTGGCCGTGCGGCAGTTTTGGGTCTTTCCGCATCAAATCCGACCACTGCGGACGGATTTCCACCTGCTCCGCACGCGACCGGCGAACTTTCGTGGAATACGCCCGCCACGGTCGGATTTTTCTGGCGGTTCATCCTAATCTGACCACAGGTTTTCCCGCGGTACATGCGGACGGTTAATTTCCGCTACCACGGCGGTCGTAATGCTTTTCCGACCGCCATCGTAATCAGCCCCTAAGTGTTGAATATGCGACAAACAGTTCATTCGCATACCAAATAAAAAAACTTATAGCACTGGCCTACGTCCCAGTTACTGACGTGGCCGAACATTACAATTTATTAATAGAAAGTCCTTACTACCAGTAACACGAACAAAAATTAAGTCCCCTCCTAGACTATTTTGAAGATACCTGGGTGGGAAGACTCCATAGATCAGGAGATAGAAGGCAACCAAAATACCAAATTCCATGGTGAAATGTATACCTTAGCACACTAAACCAAGAGGCAAAAACAAACAATGCTGTTGAAGGTTGGCATAATGCCTTCCAAGCAGCAACAGGACGAGGTCCACCTACTCTACACAAACTCCTACTCTCCCTCCAAAAAGAACAGAGCTATCAACAGCTAAGAATAGAGCAATTTGTAACACAAATCAAGCCTAAACTATCCAAACAAACTAAACAAATGTTTGAATACTTACAACATCAAGTCAGACTATATCCAACAACAAAAGGCCTAGAATACTTAGAAATAATTGCCAAAAGCCTACTATAAATTAAAAATCCAGTTTAAAATATGTAATACTTTTCTGTAAAATTAATTAAAATGCATAAATATAAATTTTATATTTTCACAAAATTAAGTAATTTGTCTAATATATTTTTATTAAAACAATAAATATATATATAGACATATTAATTAAATATATGAAAATATAAACAACAAAAACACTAACTCTCTTAGCATTTCCCTCCCACAATAAATAATTAAAATAACTTAGTTTCCGTAGCTGTAGAAATAAAATCCCAACTCTTGTAAAACAATCCAGTTATATCATAATCCAAATAGAACGAAAAAGTACCCCAACATTTTTTTAAGATCCAACTGTTCAAAAAGTAATCCTCCGTCCGTAAGTCCACAAACTATATACCATAAAAAACCCGAAAAAGTGTTTTAAAAAAAGAAACGCTTCATGAAAACCTGAAAAATTAAGCAAGTGTAAAATAATTATTAGTTACTTAAACTAATACACACTTCCTTAATCAAAAAAACGCAATCTTCTAGTAACCGCCACTTCTCACGACCAAAACCTGTAGAAAAACACAAACATTCCCACCCTCAGAAATATACACATAATATACAATATCACACTGTTACAAACATTATGCACACCATATTCACACATAATCTAACATATTTTAAGTTTTCTAAACTAAGCCTCAAAAAATAACGGTACATAAATCGCTAAAAGCTAACTTACACATAAAAAACGCCACATTTCCAAAAACCTAACACTACACACACTAACTACAACCTAACTACATTCAAATTAAATTAAAAGTTTAGTTAAAATAAAGAAGATTAATCTTACCTTCCTCCACGCGATGCAGCTCCCAACCGCGAACTTGTCCCCTTAGAAATAAACCAACACAAACGTGAGCGGTTACAAAATACAAGCACCAAACAAATATGGCTGCTTTAAACATAATAAATAAATGTATTTTGTTTAAAAACATGTTATTACATTGTAAATAAATTACTAAAATGTTTAATTAAAATACTACAATTTATAAGTTATATGTTTAAATTTATTTAACATTTTTCAAACATTGTAAAATTATAATAATAAATATTATTAAACATATAATAATTATTATAATTCCATATATTTACAAGTTATATACAAAGTTGATTAAAAACATGTAATAATTTTATAAAATATTTAAGAAAAATGTCAAAATTATAAAACAAATTATAAAAATTAAACCATGTAATAATTAATAATATTACTATTTTATATATTAATAATATTAATTAAAATGTATTATTATTTGTTTAAAAAATGTAACAAAGTATAAAATTGAAAATGTATTAGAAAATGTGAAAATAGTTATATTATTAAAAACTGAACAGTATATGTAACTAAATATCAAATGTTCACAATACAAGACTAAAATGAACAACTGTTATTAATAATTATATTTTTTACTCAAATGTTTCTAAACCAATGTAAAATTACATTATTTTATATTACAAAGTTTACATAACTATTAAAAATTTACCAATGTTAAAAACATTTGTTTACATAATTATTACATATAAAAATATACATATGTACCAAATATTTTGTGTCTGTAAAATAAATATAATTTTTTATCTATATGTCTTCATTTATATTATATGCACTGAATAAAATAAATATTTTTTGTTGATTACAAAATAATTTACAATAAATAAACATCAATAAAAAAATAAAATGTCTATATTTTGTGTATCATTTTATTAAAGTGGTATTTAATGTTACAAATTATGTTCCTATGAAATATACTATATTAAATAATATGTTTTAATTAACTATATATATAATGTTATTGATTATCATTTTTAACTATGTTATAATTAAAATACATTACAACTATCAACTATATTAATTTTGTGACCTTACAAATTAATACATATATATTAATTACTATTCCCACTACAGTTAATATTAATTCAGGGTAGATGCTGGACACTAAAATTAATTAATTTACTATTCCCTCCACAGTTAGCATTAAGTCAGGGTAGGTGCTGGACACTTATTTTAATTAATTTACTATTCCCACTCCAGTTAGCATTAAGTCAGGGTAGGTGCTGGACACTAAACTTAATTAATTTACTATTCCCACTCCAGTTAGCATTAAGTCAGGGTAGGTGCTGGACACTAAACTTAATTAATTTACTATTCCCAACCCAGTTAGCATTAAGTCAGGGTAGATGCTGGACACTAAACTTAATTAATTGAATATTGCCACTCCAGTTAGCATTGTCAGGGTAGGTGCTGGACACTAAACTTAATTAATTTACTATTCCCACTCCAGTTAGTATTAAGTCAGGGTAGTTGCTTGACACTAAACTTAATTAATTTACTATTTCCACTCCAGTTAGCATTAGGTCATGATGATAGGTGCTGGACATTAAACTTAATTAATTTACTATTCTCACTCCAGTTAATATTAAAGTAGTGTAGGTACTGGTCACTAAACTTAATTAATTTACTATTCCCACTCCAGTTAGCATTAAGTCAGGGTAGGTGCTGGACAGTAAACTTAATTAATTTACTATTCCCACTCCAGTTAGCATTAAGTCAGGGTAGGTGCTGGACACTAAACTTTATTAATTTACTATTCCCACTCCAGTTAGCATTAAGTCAGGGTAGGTGCTGGACACTAAACTTAATTAATTTACTATTCCCACTCCAGTTAGTATTAAGTCAGGGTAGGTGATGGACACTAAACTTAATTAATTTACTATTCCCAATCCAGTTAGTATTAAGTCAGGGTAGTTGCTTGACACTAAACTAAATTAATTTACTATTTCCACTCTAATTTTTATTTAGTCTGGGTAGGTGCTGGACACTAAACTTAATTAATTTACTATTCCCACTCCAGTTAGCATTAAGTCAGGGTAGGTGCTGGACACTAAACTTAATCAATTTACTATTCCCACTCCAGTTAGCATTAAGTCATGATAGGTGCTGGACACTAAACTTAATTCATTTACTATTCCCACTCGAGCTAATATTAAATTAATGTAGGTGCTGGTCACTAAACTTAATTAATTTACTATTCCCACTCCAGTTAGCGTTAAGTCAGGGTAGGTGATGGACAGTAAACTTAATTAATTTACTATTTTCACTCCAGCTAGCATTAAGTCAGGGTAGGTGCTGGACACTAAACTTAATTAATTTACTATTCCCACTCCACTTAGCATTAAGTCAGGGTAGGTGCTGGACAGTAAACTTAATTAATTTACTATTCCCATTCCAGTTAGCATTAAGTCAGGGTAGGTGCTGGACACTAAACTTAATTAATTTACTATTCCCACTCCAGTTAGCATTAAGTCAGGGTAGGTGCTGGACACTAAACTTAATTAATTTACTATTCCCACTCCAGTTAGCATTAAGTGAGGGTAGGTGCTGGACACTAAATTTAATTAATTTACAATTCTCACTCCAGTTAGCATTAAGTCAGGGTAGGTGCTGGACACTAAACTTAATTAATTTACTATTCCAACTCCAGTTAGTATTAAGTCAAAGTAGTTGCTTGACACTAAACTTAATTAATTTACTATTTCCACTCTAATTATTATTAAGTCTGGGTAGGTGCTGGACACTAAACTTAATTTATTTACTATTCCCACTCCAGTTAGCATTAAGTCATGATAGGTGCTGGACACTAAACTTAATTAATTTACTATTCCCACTCCAATTAGCATTAAATAAGGGTAGGTGCTGGACACTAAACTTAATTAGTTTACTATTCCCACTCCAGTTAGCATTATGTTAGGGTAGGTGCTGGACACTTAACGTAATTAATTTACTATTCCCACTCCGGTTAGCATTAAGTCAGGGTAGGTGCTGGACAGTAAACTTAATTAATGAACTATTCCCACTCCAGTTAGCATTTAATCAGGGCAGGTGCTGGACACTAAACTTAATTAATTTAATATTCCCGCTCCAGTTAGCATTGTCAGGGTAGGTGCTGGACACTAAACTTAATTAATTTAGTATTCCCACTCCAGTTAGTATTAAGTCAGGGTAGTTGCTTGACACTAAACTTAATTAATTTACTATTTCCACTCCAGTTAGCATTAGGTCATGATAGGTGCTGGACACTAAACTTAATTAATTTACTATTCCCACTCCAGTTAATATTAAAGTAGTGTAGGTGCTGGTCACTAAGCTTAATTAATTTACTATTCCCACTCCAGTTAGCATTAAGTCACGGTAGGTGCTGGACAATAAACTTAATTAATTTACTATTCCCACTCCAGTTAGCATTAAGTCAGGGTAGGTGCTGGACAGTAAACTTAATTAATTTACTATTCCCACTACAGTTAGCATTAAGTCAGGGTAGGTGCTTGACACTAAACGTTATTAATTTACTATTTTCACTCCAGTTAGCATTAAGTCAGGGTAGGTGCTGGACACTAAACTTAATTAATTTACTATTCCCACTCCAGTTAGCATTAAGTCAGGGTAGGTGCTGGACAATAAACTTAATTACTTTACTATTCCCACTCCAGTTAGCATTAAGTCAGGGTAGGTGCTGGACACTAAACTTAATTAATTTACTATTCCCACTCCAGTTAGTATTAAGTCAGGGTAGTTGCTTAACACTAAACCTAATTAATTTACTATTTCCACTCTAATTTTTATTAAGTCTGGGTAGGTGCTGGACACTAAACTTAATTAATTTACTATTCCCACTCCATTTAGCTTTAAGTCAGGGTAGGTGCTGGACACTAAACTTAATTAATTTACTATTCCCACTCCAGTTAGCATTAAGTCATGATAGGTGCTGGACACAAAACTTAATTAATTTACTATTCCCACTCCAGTTGATATTAAATTAATGTAGGTGCTGGACACTAAACTTAATTAATTTACTATTCCCACTCCAGTTAGTATTAAGTCAGGGTAGTTGCTTGACACTAAACTTAATTAATTTACTATTTCCACTCTAATTATTATTAAGTCTGGGTAGGCGCTGGACACTAAACTTAATTAATTTACTATTCCCACTCCAGTTAGCATTAAGTCAGGGTACGTGCTGGACACTAAACTTAATTAATTTACTATTCCCACTCCAGTTAGCATTAAGTCATGATAGGTGCTGGACACTAAACTTAATTAATTTACTATTCCCACTCCAATTAGCATTAAATAAGGGTAGGTGCTGGACACTAAACTTCATTAGTTTACTATTCCCACTCCAGTTAGCATTAAGTTAGGGTAGGTGCTGGACACTTAACGTAATTAATTTACTATTCCCACTCCAGTTAGCATTAAGTCAGGGTAGGTGCTGGACAGTAAACTTAATTAATGAACTATTCCCACTCCAGTTAGCATTAAGTCAGGGTAGGTGCTGGACACTAAACTTAATTAATTTACTATTCCCACTCCAGTTAGTATTAAGTCAGGGTAGTTGCTTGATACTAAACTTAATTAATTTACTATTTCCACTCCAGTTAGCATTAGGTCATGATAGGTGCTGGACACTAAACCTAATTAATTTACTATTCCCACTCCAGTTAGCAATAAGTCAGGGTAGGTGCTGGACACTAAACTTAATTAATTTACTATTCCCACTCCAGTTAGTATTAAGTCAGGGTAGGTGCTGGACACTAAATTTAATTAATTTACTATTCCCACTCCAGTTAGTATTAAGTCAGGGTAGTTGCTTGACACTAAACTTAATTAATTTACTATTTCCACTTTAATTTCTATTTAGTCTGGGTAGGTGCTGGACACTAAACTTAATTAATTTACTATTCCCACTCCAGTTAGCATTAAGTCAGGGTAGGTGCTGGACACTAAACTTAATTAATTTACTATTCCCACTCCAGTTAGCATTAAGTCATGATAGGTACTGGACACTAAACTTAATTCATTTACTATTCCCACTCGAGCTAATATTAAATTAATGTAGGTGCTGGTCACTAAACTGATTTAATTTACTATTCCCACTCCAGTTAGCATTAAGTCGGGGTAGGTGCTGGACACTAAACTTAATTAATTTACTATTCCCACTCCAGTTAGCGTTAAGTCAGGGAAGGTGATGGACAGTAAACTTAATTAATTTACTATTCCCACTCCAGTTAGCATTAAGTCAGGGTAGGTGCTGGACACTAAACTTAATTAATTTACTATTCCCACTCCACTTAGCATTAAGTCAGGGTAGGTGCTGGACAGTAAACTTAATTAATTTACTATTCCCATTCCAGTTAGCATTAAGTCAGGGTCGGTGCTGGACACTAAACTTAAATAATTTACTATTCCCACTCCAGTTAGCATTAATTTTGGGTAGGTGCTGGACACTAAACTTAATTAATTTACTATTCCCACTCCAGTTAGTATTAAGTGAGGGTAGGTGCTGGACACTAAACTTAATTAATTTACAATTCCCACTCCAGTTAGCATTAAGTCAGGGTAGGTGCTGGACACTAAACTTAATTAATTTACTATTCCCACTCCACTTAGTATTAAGTCAGGGTAGTTGCTTAACACTAAACCTAATTAATTTACTATTTCCACTCAAATTTTTATTAAGTCTGGGTAGGTGCTAGACACTAAACTTAATTAATTTACTATTCCCACTCCAGTTAATATTAAATTAATGTAGGTGCTGGACACTAAACTTAATTAATTTACTATTCCCACTCCAGTTAGTATTAAGTCAGGGTAGTTGCTTGACACTAAACTTAATTAATTTACTATTTCTACTCTAATTATTATTAAGTCTGGGTAGGTGCTGGACACTAAACGTAATTTATTTACTATTCCCACTCCAGTTAGCATTAAGTCATGATAGGTGCTGGACACTAAACTTAATTAATTTACTATTCCCACTCCAGTTAGCATTAAGTCAGGGTAGGTGCTGGACAGTAAACTTAATTAATGAACTATTCCCACTCCAGTTAGCATTTAATCAGGGTAGGTGCTGGACACTAAACTTAATTAATTTACTATTCCCAACCCAGTTAGCATTAAGTCAGGGTAGGTGCTGGACACTAAACTTAATTAATTTAATATTCCCGCTCCAGTTAGCATTGTCAGGGTAGGTGCTGGACACTAAACTTAATTAATTTAGTATTCCCACTCCAGTTAGTATTAAGTCAGGGTAGTTGCTTGACACTAAACTTAATTAATTTACTCTTTCCACTCCAGTTAGCATTAGTTCATGATAGGTGCTGGACACTAAACTTAATTAATTTACTATTCCCACTCCAGTTAATATTAAAGTAGTATAGGTGTTGGTCACTAAACTTAATTAATTTACTATTCCCACTCCAGTTAGCATTAAGTCAGGGTAGATGCTGGACAACAAACTTAATTAATTTACTATTCCCACTCCAGTTAGCATTAAGTCAGGGTAGGTGCTGGACAGTAAACTTAATTAATTTACTATTCCCACTACAGTTAGCATTAAGTCAGGGTAGGTGCTTGACACTAAACGTTATTAATTTACTATTCCCACTCCAGTTAGCATTAAGTCAGGTTAGGTGCTGGACACTAAACTTAATTAATTTAGTATTCCCACTCCAGTTAGTATTAAGTCAGGGTAGTTGCTTGACACTAAACTTAATTAATTTACTCTTTCCACTCCAGTTAGCATTAGGTCATGATAGGTGCTGGACACTAAACTTAATTAATTTACTATTCCCACTCCAGTTAATATTAAAGTAGTGTAGGTGTTGGTCACTAAACTTAATTAATTTACTATTCCCACTCCAGTTAGCATTAAGTCAGGGTAGGTGCTGGACAATAAACTTAACTAATTTACTATTCCCACTCCAGTTAGCATTAAGTCAGGGTAGGTGCTGGACAGTAAACTTAATTAATTTACTATTCCCACTACAGTTAGCATTAAGTCAGGGTAGGTGCTTGACACTAAACGTTATTAATTTACTATTCCCACTCCAGTTAGCATTAAGTTAGGGTAGGTGCTGGACACTTAACGTAATTAATTTACTATTCCCACTCCAGTTAGCATTAAGTCAGGGTAGGTGCTGGACAGTAAACTTAATTAATGAACTATTCCCACTCCAGTTAGCATTAAGTCAGGGTAGGTGCTGGACACTAAACTTAATTAATTTACTATTTCCACTCCAGTTAGCATTAGGTCATGATAGGTGCTGGACACTAAACCTAATTAATTTACTATTCCCACTCCAGTTAATATTAAAGTAGTGTAGGTGCTGGTCACTAAACTTAATTAATTTACTAGTCCCACTCCAGTTAGCATTAAGTCAGGGTAGGTGCTGGACACTTAACGTAATTAATTTACTATTCCCACTCCAGTTAGCATTAAGTCAGGGTAGGTGCTGGACACTAAACTTAATTAATTTACTATTCCCACTCTAGTTAGCATTAAGTCATGATAGGTGCTGGACACGAAACTTAATTAATTTACTATTCCCACTCCAGTTAATATTAAATTAATGTAGGTGCTGGACACTAAACTTAATTAATTTACTATTCCCACTCCAGTTAGTATTAAGTCAGGGTAGTTGCTTGACACTAAACTTAATTAATTTACTATTTCCACTCTAATTATTATTAAGTCTGGGTAGGTGCTGGACACTAAACTTAATTAATTTACTATTCCCACTCCAGTTAGCATTAAGTCAGGGTAGGTGCTGGACACTAAACTTAATTAATTTACTATTCCCACTCCAGTTAGCATTAAGTCATGATAGGTGCTGGACACTAAACTTAATTAATTTACTATTCCCACTCCAATTAGCATTAAATAAGGGTAGGTGCTGGACACTAAACTTCATTAGTTTACTATTCCCACTCCAGTTAGCATTAAGTCAGGGTAGGTGCTGGACAGTAAACTTAATTAATGAACTATTCCCACTCCAGTTAGCATTAAGTCAGGGTAGGTGCTGGACACTAAACTTAATTAATTTACTATTCCCAACCCAGTTAGCATTAAGTCAGGGTAGGTGCTGGACACTAAACTTAATTAATTTAATATTCCCACTCCAGTTATCATTGTCAAGGTAGGTGCTGGACACTAAACTTAATTAATTTACTATTCCCACTCCAGTTAGTATTAAGTCAGGGTAGTTGCTTGATACTAAACTTAATTAATTTACTATTTCCACTCCAGTTAGCATTAGGTCATGATAGGTGCTGGACACTAAACCTAATTAATTTACTATTCCCACTCCAGTTAATATTAAAGTAGTGTAGGTGCTGTCACTAAACTTAATTAATTTCTATTCCCACTCCAGTTAGTATTAAGGCAGGCTAGGTGCTGGACAATAAACTTAATTAATTTACTATTCCCACTGCAGATAGCATTAAGTCAGGGTAGGTGCTGGACAGTAAACTTAATTAATTTACTATTCCCACTCCAGTTAGCATTAAGTCATGATAGGTGCTGGACACTAAACTTAATTAATTTACTATTCCCACTCCAATTAGCATTAAATAGGGTAGGTGCTGGACACTAAACGTAATTAGTTTACTATTCCCACTCCAGTTAGCATTAAGTTAGGGTTGGTGCTGGACATTTAACGTAATTAATTTACTATTCCCACTCCAGTTAGCATTAAGTCAGGGTAGGTGCTGGACACTAAACTTAATTAATTTAATATTCCCACTCCAGTTAGCATTGTCAGGGTAGGTGCTGGACACTAAACTTAATTAATTTACTATTCCCACTCCAGTTAGTATTAAGTCAGGGTAGTTGCTTGACACTAAACTTAATTAATTTACTATTTCCACTCCAGTTAATATTAAAGTAGTGTAGGTGCTGGTCACTAAACTTAATTAATTTACTATTCCCACTCCAGTTAGCATTAAGTCAGGGTAGGTGCTGGGCAATAAACTTAATTAATTTACTATTCCCACTCCAGTTAGCATTAAGTCAGGATAGGTGCTGGACACTAAACTTAATTAATTTACTATTCCCACTCCAGTTAGCATTAAGTGAGGGTAGGTGCTGGACACTAAACTTAATTAATTTACAATTCCCACTCCAGTTAGCATTAAGTCAGGGTAGGTGCTGGACACTAAACTTAATTAATTTACTATTCCCACTCCAGTTAGTATTAAGTCAGGGTAGTTGCTTAACACTAAACCTAATTAATTTACTATTTCCACTCAAATTTTTATTAAGTTTGGGTAGGTGCTGGACACTAAACTTAATTAATTTACTATTCCCACTCCATTTAGCATTAAGTCAGGGTAGGTGCTGGACAGTAAACTTAATTAATTAACTATTCCCACTCCAGTTAGCATTAAGTCATGGTAGGTGCTGGACACGAAACTTAATTAATTTACTATTCCCACTCCAGTTAATATTAAATTAATGTAGGTGCTGGACACTAAACTTAATTAATTTACTATTCCCACTCCAGTTAGTATTAAGTCAGGGTAGTTGCTTGACACTAAACTTAATTAATTTACTATTTCCACTCTAATTATTATTAAGTCTGGGTAGGTGCTGGACACTAAACTTAATTAATTTACTATTCCCACTCCAGTTAGCATTAAGTCAGGGTAGGTGCTGGACACTAAACTTAATTAATTTACTATTCCCACTCCAGTTAGCATTAAGTCATGATAGGTGCTGGACACTAAACTTAATTAATTTACTATTCCCACTCCAATTAGCATTAAATAAGGGTAGGTGCTGGACACTAAACTTAATTAGTTTACTATTCCCACTCCAATTAGCATTAAATAAGGGTAGGTGCTGGACACTAAACTTAATTAGTTTACTATTCCCACTCCAGTTAGCATTAAGTCAGGGTAGGTGCTGGACAGTAAACTTAATTAATGAACTATTCCCACTCCAGTTAGCATTAAGTCAGGGTAGGTGCTGGACACTAAACTTAATTAATTTTCTATTCCCAACCCAGTTAGCATTAAGTCAGGGTAGGTGCTGGACACTAAACTTAATTAATTTACTATTTCCACTCCAGTTAGCATTAGGTCATGATAGGTGCTGGACACTAAACCTAATTAATTTACTATTCCCACTCCAGTTAGCATTAAGTCAGGGTAGGTGCTGGACAATAAACGTAATTACTTTACTATTCCCACTCCAGTTAATATTAAAGTAGTGTAGGTGCTGGTCACTAAACTTAATTAATTTACTATTCCCACTCCAGTTAGCATTAAGTCAGGGTAGGTGCTGGACAATAAACTTAATTAATTTACTATTCCCACTCCAGTTAGCATTAAGTCAGGGTAGGTGCTGGACACTAAACTTAATTAATTTACTATTCCCACTCCAGTTAGCATTAAGTCAGGGTAGGTGCTGGACAATAAACGTAATTACTTTACTATTCCCACTCCAGTTAGCATTAAGTCAGGGTAGGTGCTGGACACTAAACTTAATTAGTTTACTATTCCCACTCCAGTTAGCATTAAGTTAGGGTAGGTGCTGGACACTTAACGTAATTAATTTACTATTCCCACTCCAGTTAGCATTAAGTCAGGGTAGGTGCTGGACAGTAAACTTAATTAATGAACTATTCCCACTCCAGTTAGCATTAAGTCAGGGTAGGTGCTGGACACTAAACTTAATTAATTTACTATTCCCAACCCAGTTAGCATTAAGTCAGGGTAGGTGCTGGACACTAAACTTAATTAATTTAATATTCCCACTCCAGTTATCATTGTCAGGGTAGGTGCTGGACACTAAACTTAATTAATTTACTATTCCCACTCCAGTTAGTATTAAGTCAGGGTAGTTGCTTGATACTAAACTTAATTAATTTACTATTTCCACTCAAGTTAGCATTAGGTCATGATAGGTGCTGGACACTAAACCTAATTAATTTACTATTCCCACTCCAGTTAATATTAAAGTAGTGTAGGTGCTGGTCACTAAACTTAATTAATTTACTATTCCCACTCCAGTTAGCATTAAGTCAGGGTAGGTGCTGGACAATAAACTTAATTAATTTACTATTCCCACTCCAGTTAGCATTAAGTCAGGGTAGGTGCTGGACACTAAACTTTATTAATTTACTATTCCCACTCCAGTTAGCATTAAGTCAGGGTAGGTGCTGGACACTAAACTTAATTAATTTACTATTCCCACTCCAGTTAGTATTAAGTCAGGGTAGGTGCTGGACACTAAACTTAATTAATTTACTATTCCCACTCCAGTTAGTATTAAGTCAGGGTAGTTGCTTGACACTAAACTTAATTAATTTACTATTTCCACTCTAATTTTTATTTAGTCTGGGTAGGTGCTGGACACTAAACTTAATTATTTTACTATTCCCACTCCAGTTAGCATTAAGTCAGGGTAGGTGCTGGACACTAAACTTAATTAATTTACTATTCCCACTCCAGTTAGCATTAAGTCATGATAGGTGCTGGGCACTAAACTTAATTCATTTACTATTCCCACTCGAGCTAATATTAAATTAATGTAGGTGCTGGTCACTAAACTTATTTAATTTACTATTCCCACTCCAGTTAGCATTAAGTCGGGGTAGGTGCTGGACACTAAACTTCATTAATTTACTATTCCCACTCCAGTTAGCGTTAAGTCAGGGTAGGTGATGGACAGTAAACTTAATAAATTTACTATTCCCACTCCAGTTAGCATTAAGTCAGGGTAGGTGCTGGACAATAAACTTAATTAATGTACTATTCCCACTCCACTTAGCATTAAGTCAGGGTAGGTGCTGGACAGTAAACTTAATTAATTTACTTTTCCCATTCCAGTTAGCATTAAGTCAGGGTAGGTGCTGGACACTAAACTTAATTAATTTACTTTTCCCACACCAGTTAGCATTAAGTCAGGGTAGTTGCTTAACACTAAACCTAATTAATTTACTATTTCCACTCACATTTTTATTAAGGGGCCGATTCCGATTTGGGCCGGAAAAAGCACCGACCGACTCGGATCCGGAAAAAATACCGACCGACACGTACCCGTGGCGCCCGACACGCCAAGTACGATGCAAGGCGCGAAAACTCCGACCGACACGTAACGGAACCAAGTCGACCGACCGAGCCGCACGGAAAACAGCAATCCGGCCGGAAAAACACGCGAATCCAACCGACCGACACGCACCCGGAACAAATCCGACCGAAACGTACACGCTAACTCCAAACCGCTAAGTACGATGCAAGGCGCGAAAACCACGAGCGAGTCGGACGGAGGACAAGCCGGACGACCGACACGCATACAAAACCGAGCCGAAGCAACACAATACACCGCGACCGACGCGTACGCAGCATAGAAAACTGCACAAACACAGCGTGAACGAAGCGGAGAACACCGTACGAGACCAATGCAGGGTCCGACTCGGTCACAAGAACGTTTCCAACACACACAAACAGCACAAAGGAAAAATCACCCAAAAAAGGCCAAACAAGCAATTACCAAGCCAATAAATACTGGGGGGGTGGGGTCAGAGAACAAAGACACACCCACAACTCCACCTATATAAAGGACACAAATCACTACCATGAGCCATTGCAAATGCCATTCCACTGCCAGCACCCAAGAGAAAGCAACCACACACCCACAGCTCATCCCTCACACAAGCCACACACCATCAGCACACCAACAAATACCTACCTCACATACACCCAGCAAAACACACACTTACACACCCTCACCTGCACACCAACACACACATCACTCACCATCACCACCCATCACCATGCCCCCAAGAAGAATCACAAGTTCCTAGATTGTGAATTGGAAGTCCTGGTAGACGAGATCCTCAGGGTAGAGCCACAGCTGTTTGGCACATTGGTCCAACAGACCCCCATGTCGCAGAAAACCAAGATGTGGGAGAGGATCATCAACAGGGTGAACGCACAATCACCATGTCTGCGCACAAAGACCGACATCCAGAACAGGTGGTATGACGTGCGCAGGAGGGTCCGGGAGCTGCTCAAGAAAGACTACCTCATCAGCCAATACACCGGCAGTGGCCCTCCTGCCAAGCCAGTATACCTCAGGCCCTGGGAGGAGAAGGTGCGGGCCATCCTTCCGCCAGTGAGCGTATATGGACTAGAGAACATCCCAGAGCCTGGTGAGTACACAACAAATGTACACAATTTTCTGACACAAAACACACACACATCACTGTCAAGGGAGAGTCAAACCATGCACTCATAGCAATTACACAGCAACCAGAACAGAATCATCCCAAAATGTGTATGTCAGTCAGATAAACACAACACATGCCATCAAAAAAGTTACATCCAACCGTGCCATCACATGTACAAACACAACTACAACTACAGCTAGGCAGTGGCACAAATAGAACTAACAAACACATCCAGACATGTAGCCACCACAACAACACCAACACACAGTGAAGACCACTCAAAGGAAGGAATTCTGTGTATGCTGGCCAAGTCTGTGTAGCCAATAGCATCATGGGAGTCGCAGTCACACATATTGCCCCCCCACAACTGTCCCATCAACACCACCATGAACCATGCGCACATCACAGGGAGTGGAGAAGGACTCACAAGATGGCTGACACTGGCTACTGCTGTGGGGAGCACAAGGCCCTGCTGGCAACTGTGCACCAACAAACAGCAGGACACCACTGACTGACATCCTGAGAGACAACTTCCACTCCCTGCAATGCAAGCACGTTCCATGGTGGGATGGCTGGCTGGGTGGGAAGGGGGACTTGCAGCACTGACTATAGTCACCAGCACCTCCCCTCACACCCCCCAACACAAACTCCACAGTACCCACCTGGTAGAATGCAATGCCCTCCATCCTAACACAAGATCCCACTAAGCACCACCACCCTGGGTTATGTTGTGTGAAGCACAGGGACACTCTTGGGACTCTTAGCCAAACAACTGCCAGGACAACACTCCCAGCCATCCTGTCAGCACAGCCAGCCCACCCCACAGGGAAGCAGAGTCAAAGGAAGGAAGCATGGGCATGCTGGGAAGGGGGTGGAGGCAATAGCATGATGGGAGTCGTAGTCACAGACATTGCTCAGCCTCACAACTGGCCCATCAACACCACCCTGAACCATGCTCACATCACAGGGAGTGGAGAAGGACTCACAAGATGGCTGACACTGGCTACTGCTGTGGGGAGCACAAGGCCCTGCTGCCAACTGTGCACCAACAAACAGCAGGACACCACTGACTGACATCCTGAGAGACAACTACCACTCCCTGCAATGCAAGCACGTTCCATGGTGGGATGGCTGGCTGGGTGGGAAGGGGGACTTGCAGCACTGACTATAGTCACCAGCACCTCCCCTCACACCCCCCCAACACAAACTCCACAGTACCCACCTGGTAGAATGCAATGCCCTCCATCCTAACACAAGATCCCACTAAGCACCACCACCCTGGGTTATGTTGTGTGAAGCACGGGGACACTCTTGGGACTCTTAGCCAAACAACTGCCAGGACAACACTCCCAGCCATCCTGTCAGCACAGCCAGCCCACCCCACAGGGAAGCAGAGTCAAAAGGAAGGAAGCATGGGCATGCTGGGAAGGGGGTGGAGGCAATAGCATGATGGGAGTCGTAGTCACAGACATTGCTCAGCCTCACAACTGGCCCATCAACACCACCCTGAACCATGCTCACATCACAGGGAGTGGAGAAGGACTCACAAGATGGCTGACACTGGCTACTGCTGTGGGGAGCACAAGGCCCTGCTGCCAACTGTGCACCAACAAACAGCAGGACACCACTGACTGACATCCTGAGAGACAACTTCCACTCCCTGCAATGCAAGCACGTTCCATGGTGGGATATCTGGCTGGCTGGGTGGGAAGGGGGACTTGCAGCACTGACTATAGTCACCAGCACCTCCCCTCACACCCCCCAACACAAACTCCACAGTACCCACCTGGTAGAATGCAATGCCCTCCATCCTAACACAAGATCCCACTAAGCACCACCACCCTGGGTTATGTTGTGTGAAGCACAGGGACACTCTTGGGACTCTTAGCCAAACAACTGCCAGGACAACACTCCCAGCCATCCTGTCAGCACAGCCAGCCCACCCCACAGGGAAGCAGAGTCAAAAGGAAGGAAGCATGGGCATGCTGGGAAGGGGGTGGAGGCAATAGCATGATGGGAGTCGTAGTCACAGACATTGCTCAGCCTCACAACTGGCCCATCAACACCACCCTGAACCATGCTCACATCACAGGGAGTGGAGAAGGACTCACAAGATGGCTGACACTGGCTACTGCTGTGGGGAGCACAAGGCCCTGCTGCCAACTGTGCACCAACAAACAGCAGGACACCACTGACTGACATCCTGAGAGACAACTTCCACTCCCTGCAATGCAAGCACGTTCCATGGTGGGATAACTGACTGGCTGTGTGGGTGGGAAGGAGGTCCGGCTGTCAACCAAACACAAGCAATGCAGACCATGTTCACACCCCAGAAAATACATAGAAATGCCCAAATAATGCAGGACAATGTGCCACACCAATATCAACCCCTGACTGTGACGACTTAGGACAATGCAATGTACAGGCCCGCACCCAGAGGCACAGTCACAACTGTCATGTGTGTCAACCATTGATGCCTGCAGAAACATGACATACATTGTTTGTGTCTCCCAAAAACAGGTGATGATGGGGACACAGCAGCAGACGCTGAGGAGTCCCAGTCCCAGGCTCAAGAGGATGCCGAGCTCACTGGCGTCGTACAGCCTCTGTCCTCCTCGGACGATGAAGAACAACCTGGCACATCCGGTGCAAGTCAACATGCAGCACCAGCAGGACCACCAGCTGCAGCACCAGCAGGACCACCAGCTGCACCCCCTGCACCCACCCCTACAACGACTGTCACCACAAATACCATCCCTGCCGACATGGACAGAATAAGGAGCAACACCAGCACAGTGACCCTGGACCAACCTGGGGCCATGGACACCACCACCACCACCAACCGCCAAGGTGGACCAGGGTTATCTGTGCGTGCCACTGCACACACTGCACATGTCAGCAGGGGTGGTGGGAGGGGTGGGAGACAGAGGTCGCTGCTTGCAGACGTTGCTGGTGTGCATGACGACCCACAACTGGTACGCATAGCTGATGCGTACCAGTCCAGCACCGGAGAGCTCAGCCAGGTAGTGGGGCTCCTCAGAGACATTAAACAGCAGCAGGCTGCCCATCATGCCCGCTTGGACTCCCACATGTCCCACGTGGAGTCACACATGTCCCGTGTGGACTCACACATGTCCGCGTGGAGTCCAAGTGGGATGCACTGCATGAGATGACGGCGGTGCACAGGGACATTTTACAATGCCTCCGCCAGATGAACAGCAACCAGTCCACACCTCCCTGTGTGCCAACAACATCTGGTGCCGAACAAACTGCAACTGCCACAGGGAGGGAGGAGGACTCTGGCGGAGAGTCCCCTGCACCGCAGCAGCCTGCACTTGAGGGGCCCCCCAAGAAGAGGGGTCGTCCGAGGAGGGAAAAGTGAGAGGCCGATGGCCAAGCGCAACTCCCAGGAAGCCTGAACCAGTTCTGGATGTTCGCCTTTGTGCACAGACTGTTCACCCTGTTGACGGCAACACTACTCCCACACATTGCATGGGGAGTACAAGTTGGACCAATGTGTCAGACAACTGTGGCCCCGATACTGGGGATCCTGTCTACCCGGACTTTCAATTCACCTAGGAACTTGGGATTGCAAGATTCATGTACAGCACAACCCATCCTATGCACTATTAACACAAATGTATCACAATAAACACACAAATACACCATACTTGCCTCTGTCGTGATTCCAACGTGGGTGCTGTTATGGGGATGATGAACTGCAAAATTACACTGTGTATGCGAACTGCAACAGCAAGGACAACACAGGCATGTGAGTACAGGCAACGTGACACACATGAGGGAGACACACCACCAGGGCTACACGACACATACAAACCTAGGCCATCTGACTCATTGCCTACACTGATGTTGCCAGGGAAGACGGTGCAATGCACAGACACCACACCCATTCCCAGTTGTAGTCAAGTAGCCCACAGGTGCAGTAAGAAAATGGCAGTCAAATGTGTGACCACAGACAACGCACATCACAAAGTGAAGCACAGGTTTATTACACAGTTGCAACATGCCGTAACCACTACAGATGCAAGGTAACCCCACCTGGTAGCGGGCACACAGTCAACAACTGTAGACGGAAGGAAGTCCATGGGTGTGGCGCACATCACCTGTAGGGACACAACAGCTACCAGCCTGGATGTGCAATCACGTCGTCGGTGGACACAGTTGACCAAACGAATCTGAAAGTACCCTGTGAAGGACAGAAATGACACACAGTCAAAAGCAATGGAGTACAGGACAGAACAGCAAAACTCATGCACAATACATGTTACAAGATACCCACCCAGAACCAAGTTAGCATGTCAACACTGTTGGGGAGTACAGCCCACCTGTCACCACACATCGCAACACACATCCAGTCAAGTAGCCCATGGACACACTCCAACAGCACCAGAGCACCACCCACACATCATGCCAACTCACATCATTGACATGACACCTCAGGATACTCACATTCAGCTAAAGAAGTTGGTGATGAGCTGTGTGCGGACATCACCATCACCATCATCATCATCATCATCGTCACTGGCATCGTGGTCCAGGCCAGGATCCTCCACAGGTGGCGGATGTTGGTCATTGTCATCCTGGATGAGAGGCAACTCCTTCCGCACTGCCAGGTTGTGGAGCATGCAGCAGACGATGATAACCTTGCACACTTTCGCAGGGGCATATGGGAGGGACCCTCCGGTCTTGTCCAGGCAGCAGAAGCGGCTCTTCAGGAGACCAAAGGTCCGCTCAATCACTCTCCTGGTCCGACCATGTGCCTCATTGTAGCGCATCTGGGCAGGTGTCACAGGGTTCCTGAGGGGTGTCAGCAACCACGGCATGTTGGGGTATCCCGAGTCACCTACGGACAGACAAGTGCACATTAGCTGACTTGGAAAAGTGGGCGGAATACTACAGATCAGATCACACACAATGGCACAAAGTCAGTACACACCGACAAGCCAGGCACGCTGGTTCTGCATCTGTGCCATCATCCTGGGGATGCGACTACTCCTCATCACAAAGGCATCGTGTGCTGAACCAGGGAAACGGGCACACACGTGTGTGATGGTCATGTCTGCAAGACACACCACCAGTGCATTGACCGAGTGGTAGTGCTTGCGGTTCCTGTAGGCCTGCTCCTGGGCCTGTGGTGGTACCAAAGCCACATGTGTCCCATCAATGGAGCCAATTACATGCGGCATCCTCCCCAGGGCATAAAAGTCACTCTTCACGTCAGTGAGTCGTCGCAGTCTAGGGAAATAGATGTACCGGTTCAGGAAGAGCAACATTGCCGCCAAAACATCGCGGAGCACACGGCTGAACATGGTCTGTGACATCCCACCAGCAGTCGCCACAGTATGTTGGAAGGTACCGGTGGCAAAGAAGTGTAGGGCTGCCATCACCTTCACCTTGGGGGT
This sequence comes from Calotriton arnoldi, assembly GCA_963921515.1. Lineage (NCBI taxonomy): Eukaryota > Metazoa > Chordata > Amphibia > Caudata > Salamandridae > Calotriton > Calotriton arnoldi. Next base: position 545,132 of record CAWUFW010011882.1, read on the forward strand.
CAGCGCTGTAGGATACGGCCGGCCAGGCTGAAAATGTGGGGACAACTGCACTGCCAAATCCTCAATCAGCTGCCTGGTGAAGCGGTACCGTCGGATGCTGTCCCGTTCCACCATCGTTGCCAGGTCTGGGAATGGCCGATGGACAGCAGGAGCCCTGCAGTGCAGAGGAGAAGTAAGCAAGATTGTCAGTCACCCCACATATGCGGCATTGAACACACTCAAGATCCCAACATACATCATTATGAGGCACAACTACATGAAGTGTGCAGTACCGGAAGGACATGTATGGTACGTACATGGCCAACATCTGTCAACACGGTCCTACAGGTGGCATCAATTTGTCCCAGGTTGGCCCATTGGATATCATGATGCCGTGTCACAGTTCCCATCTCCTGCTGCCGTGTCACAATCACCCCCCACAGTGACATGTGAGGACAGATGTGCCCCAGGCACCACAGCTCAACGACAGGTACATTCCCAGGGACCCTGTAATGCCACATGGACACTGGCATCACATGGAGTATCATGTGTACACCACAGCAAAACAAACATGACCCCCACAGGTAGTGGCCCCACTTGCCACGGCAGGACAGACATGGATGTCTGTGACACACACGCACAACATCAGAGTCCATGCACACACAACGTGGATGTGGAGACTGTCTCCCATTGTGCACATGAAATCAGAGACATTGTAAACACTACATGCACAAAGACTGTGGAGGTCCATCACTATTGTGCCACTGGGACACCCTGGCTCAAACATACCGTCCCACATGGGACTCACGGGGTATGTGACATGACATACACAAACACCACTGTGTAATGTGACCATGGCACATGCACAGATATGAACAGTTGCACATCACAGTGGTCACGTACACGTAACACCCAGGATCCTGTCCCCATGAACACGTGCACAGCCTGGGGGTGGCTGCCCACAGGTGACACCCACAGGACAACATGTACACCAACATACACACAATAGGAAATGCAGCCTTACATGCCTTATGATAAGGTTTGGACAGGCTGTCGTGATGTAGGTGTGCCCCTCACTCCCTGGGAGCTATCTGTGGCTGGCATATGTCCATCTGAGACAGGCATGCTGACATATGCCAGTCACATGTACAGTGATGCGTTGTACTGCAATGGACCGATCGGTGCCTCCGGCCGGCCCATTGCATTCAATGTGTGCGGGTACGCGTTGTACCCCTGTGCGCGTTGAACTGCAATGGACCGATCGGTGCCTCCGGCCCGGCCCATTGCTTTCAATGTGTGCGGGTACGCGTTGTACCCCTGTGCGCGTTGAACTGCAATGGACCGATCGGTGCCTCCGGCCGGCCCATTGCTTTCAATGTGTGCGGGTACGCGTTGTACCCCTGTGCGCGTTGAACTGCAATGGACCGATCGGTGCCTCCGGCCGGCCCATTGCTTTCAATGTGTGCGGGTACGCGTTGTACCCCTGTGCGCGTTGAACTGCAATGGACCGATCGGTGCCTCCGGCCGGCCCATTGCTTTCAAAGTGTGCGGGTACGCGTTGTACCCCTGTGCGCGTTGAACTGCAATGGACCGATCGGTGCCTCCGGCCGGCCCATTGCTTTCAATGTGTGCGGGTATGCGTTGTACCCCTGTGCGTGTTGAACTGCAATGGACCGATCGGTGCCTCCGGCCGGCCCATTGCTTTCAATGTGTGCGGGTACGCGTTGTACCCCTGTGCGCATTGAACTGCAATGGACCGATCGGTGCCTCCGGCCCGGCCCATTGCTTTCAATGTGTGCGGGTACGCGTTGTACCCCTGTGCGCGTTGAACTGCAATGGACCGATCGGTGCCTCCGGCCGGCCCATTGCTTTCAATGTGTGCGGGTACGCGTTGTACCCCTGTGCGCGTTGTACTGCAATGGACCGATCGGTGCGCACCCATTGACAATGGGCTTGCCTGGCAACGGACGCGTTTTCGAATTCCGAACGAGTCGGTTGCTGGAAAATCAGTTGGTCACCCACAACAATGTTGCAAAATCATGTATGTCATGAAGTTGAAGATTTGAAGGATGCTGTGGGCGTGTTTTGGTGCTGCTATTCCATGGATTGGCCAGATTCAGAAGATGCAAACGACTTGGACCTATCACTTTGGACACAAGGGACAGTATCTGCCTCTCCAGCACATATATATTGCTGGCTGGTCCCCTGAGAGCCCACTTGCCTGCACTACATGCTCCAAGACGACATCTGCCACTGCACTGCTGCTGTCTCTGCCCCTCTGGACCCTGCAATGGCACGTACTGTGGAGAGAGCCCCAGCCTTCAGCCTTGAAGAGAACCAGGCCCTGCTGGACAGCCTACTTCCACAGTACAGCAAGCTGTATGGGACACCAGGAGAGCAGGTGAGTGTCCTGTGCACTGCCTTTCTGAATGTGCATTTTGTCTGACTAGCAAGGCTGAGAGTCTGCACGCCACTGGCTAGCAGGCTCACTGAGTAGTTGTCACCCCCCATAGTGTGTAGTGACTTGCACTGGACAGGTATGGTGCAGTGACAGTGCTTCTGAACAGGGTTTTACTCCCCATGCAATGATACCATGTAGTGACTTCTGGAAAACTGTCCATGGGCAGCCGTGCACTGCCTGTGTACACCATGTGCCCCTGTGATTGCGACATGTAGATGCAACTGTGTCATGCACGGATATGTTGCATGTGTAGTAATGGCCTTATCACTTTGTCATCCTGACAGGCTTCTGCCCATCGGAAGCAGGAGATCTGGAAGGACATCGTCCGGGCTGTCCGGTCCGTGGGGGTCTACAAGTGCCGGATCCGCAACTGCCAAAAGAGGTGGCAGGACCTTCGGGGCTGGACCCGGAGGATTGCACGGGTCCAGCTGAAGCTGTCGCCTCCTCGCAGGAGGGGCGGAACACGGACCCTGACCCCCCACATGCTCAGGATCCTGGCGGTGGTCTTTCCAGACCTGGATGGGCAGCTGAAGGCCAGAGAGCAGCAAGGAGGGGGTGAGTCAAAGACTGCACTGTGAACTCTGTCTAACATGCTATGTGCCCTCCTCGGGCCTGGTTAAACTGCCACAGTACAGCAGTCATGTTGTCCAGGAGCCATGTCCCTCTATTGTGCACTGCCCACTCCTCATCTGATACCCAGGTGTGGCCCTTACATGCAGGGAATACTGTCACTTAGGACTGTGTCCTTGCAGTTTGCTTGACTCAAGGTGGGAGACAGCATCTGTTTCCCTGACTCTGTGGTGGGCATCATGGGTGGGTCCATTGCTTACACAATGCCTGTATTCTGACATGTATTCAGTGTGTTACTTTGATCTGTGGTCCAATTGCTGAGCTGATCCACCACATGTGGCTGGGGTATCTGGCACACACCCATGCTGCGGGTGGGAACAATGTTTGGGCCCCAGGAGTATGTATATGACGTGTGTCACACATACTTAGCCAGCTGCCTACAGTCCAGGGCTCATCCCTCATTCATGTGGGGCTGGACAGTCATGCCTACTCCAGGCCATACAATACACTCTGTACTCCCACTCCCGTGTATCAGCTGACACATTGTGCGCAGTGATTTGACCCCTCAGGTGTCTGTCTCTGTGTCAGTGTGCTGTGGATTAGTCGCCAGGACTGCTGTGGAGTTTCTTGGTAGGGGCTCAGCATGCCACTGGAGATGTGACCATAGGAGACGATACTTGTGTGTCACATAGGTGTCTGATCAGCTGCCCATGCAGACTGGGGCATGTGAATGTGAAGTTCAGGCAGCTGTTCCCCATTCACAGCAGAGTGTGAGGGGCTCAGGTTCAGAGGGTAGTGTCACAGGTCTCCCATATGTCCAATAGGTATGACCTGGACAGATGAGGGTTGAGAGGATGTGTTGTGGAGGGATGTACATGTGCACTTGTGCAGCTCCAGGACTTGCATTCCCCATGACCTACTATTGTGACACAGTGCAGAGTGTTGTTGTCTGGCTGCCAAGTCATACATCACTGAGACAGTGATGTATGACTTTGCAGTCATGCCTCCGCCATGGCATGTGTCTACTGATTGGTGAGCCTGCAGGGGAGTGACATGTGCTACATGCACACCATAGTGGCGCTGGCTATCAGGACATGGGTGCATCATGGTGTCTGTCGCTGGTATGCATCACATGCATTTCCTATTTGACTCTGGGCATCCCTTTCATCCGGAAACCTGTACTGACTCAGTGGCAAGAGCTGTGATGTGTGCATGTCCACATGCCACACCGTGTCCTCTGCACTGTCCAACTACTGTGTACTTGGTGCATGTGTCCACACTGGGGTGTTGCAATCCAACAGACACCAGACAGATGGGTGCAAGGCCATGTGGGATGTGAGTGCCATGCTTGGCATCAGACTGACAATTGGCTTCTCCTGTTCAGTTAGGGCACTTTTAGCAATGTACAACTAATGATGCCAGGGCTTGCTCTGTGATGTGCTGTGCTCACAGTGGTGTGTGCGTTTTGTGCAGGTGACTGATGTCTGTCTGTTTCCCCATTGTTTGCAGATACATCCACGGCCACGGAAGGGGACAGCTCCACGGACCAGGAGGAGCCAGAGAGCCAGACTGGGTCAGCAGCCGAGGAGTGGTCGGAGGGACCCAGTGGCACGGAGGGCGAGGGGAGCCACACCGAGGAGTCCTCAGCAGCATCCACCTCAGCTGAGGACCAGAGCAACTCGGAGGATGACTCCCTTGTGGAGGCGGGTGTCAGCAGCCACCACACCCCAGCTAGTGTTGCTGTCCCCGCCACCACCAGCACCACCACCGCCCTCCCATCGGCTCCCATTCCCCAGGTCCGTGGAGGCTCCCATGTCCGGGAGCGTGTCTCCTTTGGGCCAGGCACCGCAGCCCCTGCCCCTGTGTCCCCTGCTGCCCTGAGTGAGGAGTCTGTGTACCTCCTTCGCCAGCTCCATGTAGGCCAGACAGCCATGCTGAGTGTCCTCCATGCGCACACCGCGCTGTTGACTCAGCTGGTGTCGTTCATGGAGGGCATCTCATCGGGCATGTCTGACCTACAGAGGGGCAATAGGTCCATGGACTCCTCCCTGACGGCAGCAGTGTCCCTCCTTAAATGGTCCCTCACCCCTCCTGCCTCTGCTCCATCCACACTCCCCAGCACCTTACCCATCCCAAGCACACACACACCGGCACAGGCACACACCAGCACACACACATCCAGCACACTTACACACACGCCAATGACAAAACGCACACGCACGCACATTCAGGGGACTGAAGCCAGACTCACAGGGGATGGGGCCCTGGAACACACACACGCATCCACATGCACTGCGCAGTCCTCAGTTCCCTCTCCCTCCAAAGCACCCTCCCTTGCCTCACCTGCAACCCCAAAGTCACAGCAGCTCTTCCTCTGTGACCTCGGCCTCTTCCCCACCGATGAAGCTGCTCCAGCATCCCGGGGGAAGAGGAAGCCCACCCACACCGAGCAGAGTGCCCCTCGCCCCCGGACACCCTCCCCCAGGTGCAGACGGACTGAGGCCCCCACCCGCAAGTCCCCACGGAGTCCTAAGAGCAAGACCCCGCCACCGCCCTGCAGCTCAAGCACCAGGTCTCCTTCCTCCATCCCTCAGGCCCCCACTCCACAGGTGCCCCACCACACCCTGCCCCAGGTTCCCCCACCCACAGATATACCATCCCCAAGATGCTCCGGCCTTCTCCCCCTGCCACTTGCTCTCCCAGCACCACACCCCCGCTGCGCTTGTCTGTGCCACTGATGTGGTGAGGGTGTCCTCCCCCTCTGTCCAACCCACCTTGCCTGTTCCCCATTCTCCTCCCCTGGAGGTAGGCACTGCAGTGGAGTCCACTACCGCCCTGTCTGACTTGGGCACTGCAGTGGCGGACCTGTCCACTCCATCTGCAGGGTCCACTGCAGTTGTGCCGGCACCCACGACATCTGAGTCATGCCCCCCAGTTGTGCCGGCACACACCATGTCAGACACCTCCACTGCAGTTGTCAGTGGCTCTCCAGCACCCACCACCCCTTCCCTGACTCCCCCTGGTGAGCCCTGATCCTGTCCCTGAGGTGCCTGGCCTGCCCCCCCGGTTGCCCCTCCTAGTGGATTGTCCCTGGTTTTGTGCAGGCATGCGTAGGGTGACATCTGCCAGTGTCACCCTGTTTGAACTTTGACAATGGACTGGCCATTGGCCTTTGCTCTTTTTTTCTGGACGTCGTTTTCATTCAACACATATGCTGAATAAAGCAACTTTCTTTTCTCTAGTGCTCATGCTTCAGATGTACATGTTGTTGGTGCTGCTAACCATGCCCTTGCTGCAGTGATGGTGATATCTGGTCTCATGATTATGAAGTGTTACTGTGCAGGAACCCATGTGGTCCAGGGGGAATGTGTCCTATCATGTGGTGTATCCATGTCATCCATAGCAGCATCTGAGGGTGTCATGTGTTCAGTATTTGGCAATGGGATTTCCTACTTACATTAGCAATTTCATATCTGTGGCTTCCACCCCTGCACATCTGTTGTGCCTTCCATTGTTGGATTTGTCTACTTCCCTGACCGTGTTGCCATCTCCAGTGGACATGCAGGTTTGGGCATCAATGGGGAAGGACTCATCCGTGTAGTCAGTGCAACATTGCTATACAAGTGTGTTGGATCTGTGCTGATGATTCCGTTGGCACATCCATGACCAGGCTGATGTGACGGGAGCCCTCATTTGGTGCTAATTGTTGATTGTGTGACCAAGTGCTCAGCTGACATGATGGGGCCCTACTGAGGCAACATATGGCACAGCTTTCCTCACACAGGAGTGGAGTCCCCTCATGGCAGTGTGTACACGTGTGACATTGCCTGCGCCCAAGGTGTGTGTTGTATGTGCATGTCTGTGTGTTCACTTCCATTTATCTGCGCATGCTGTGATCCCTAGTGTTGTACCTGTTTGTGATGCTTGCTGACTTGAGCTATGTTCCCCCAAAGTCTTCTCCCTGTGTTCTCTGTGATGTGGGTGCATGGCACATTACTGGTCATCAGGGTGTCACCCATAGGTGTGTTTGCTGTCAGGGCTGAGTTTGTGTGCAGACGCAGATGGGTCACAGTCAGGTTTCCCCTTGGCACTTGTTGTTTGCCCCTGTCATGTGATTTTCAGTTCGTGTTATCTTTAAGTTATTGTGACACGTTGTGTGTGTGACTGCTGGCACTCCTCAGGGTCCGGGCTGCGATGTTGGTTGTTGTCTATGTGTGTTCTTTGTGGGTGACCTTGGCTTCTTCATTGGTGTGTGACTGTGGCTGGGATCCCATTGGTTGGTGTGGTATCGCCGTCATGTCCATGTACAGCGTAGTGTGCAGTGTGTCAGACATTCAGGAGTCTTGTTGAGTGGCCATGTGTGATGTGTTTCTGCACCTTGGTTCCCACCCACCACCCTGGAATAGTCATGGGTGCATGTGCAATGTCACCAGTGCATGTGTACTTCACTGCTGCACATTGTTGGAGGTCGAGGGGTGTGGTGTTGAGTGTGTGCAGATGGGAGTTGTTGCCCAGCTGGACCCCTGCCTCCATGTTGGCCTTGGCTTACTGGCCATGCTGATTGATTTGTGCTTGTGTCGGTGTGATGGTAGTTTGTTGCTCAGGACACATGACTGTGGTTCACAGTGTGAACCACATTCAGCTTTGTCATCAGAGTGGGAATTTTATGCAGCCAAGGGTCACCACATTGTGGGGGCCCTGGGGGTGGTGCTGTGGTGTGTCTGTGTCTTGCTGTGTCAGTTGTTGTTCCTACGTTCCTGTGTGACATGTGTGTTTTGTGCTCCCTCTCATCTGACAATGCCTGCTTGCCCACATAGGGGATTTGGATCCATGAGTTACCTTAGTGTGGCAGTGTATGCACATCTGTATGATTGGTATTCAGCTCTCCTCATGTGTTGTGTGGTTACCTGGGGACACTGGCACCCCCCTCACCTGCTGTGTATGATGTCAGTGTTGGTCTGCCTGTTTGTGTTTGTGCATCTGCACCACTGCATTGGCATATCTTGGGTGTGCCATTGGCTGTATGTTGTTTGGTGTGTTTCCCCTGCTGTCCCTGGGACTCCTAGGTCATCGGTCAGCACAGTGATCATGGTTTGTGTGTCCCATTGCTGCCATGGTATGGTATCTGTTCACCTCACATCTGCTGTCTCCACAGGATATCTGCATTTGTGTGCCCATTGGTGCAAATATGTGGTTCTGCATTCTGATGGTCACTTCTGTCATTGTGTCATTGATGAATGTTGACGGTGTCAGCCCCCATGGGTGTTGTTTGTCTGCACATGGCCAAAGGAATGTCTCATTTGCACTGCAGTATTTGGCTCACCCAATTTATGTTGCAATGGGACACATACACTACTTTGCCACAGATGAGTTTTTGGTTCTGTGACCAGGAATGATCCATGCAGTTTGGCAGTTGCAGCTCTTTCTTTGTCAACACTTACCTTTTGATCACTGTGATGATGGGGGTGTAGACCCCATTGCCACAATGGTCAAAATGTGCTTCAGCTATGGACCCCACACTTCCCTTTTGGTCACTGTGATGATGGGGGTTTAGACCCCATTGCCACAATGGTCAAAATGTGCTTCAGCTATGGACCCCACACTTCCCTTTTGGTCACTGTGATGATGGGGGTTTAGACCCCATTGCCACAATGGTCAAAATGGGCTTCAGCTATGGACCCCACACTTGCCTTTTGGTCACTGTGATGATGGGGGTTTAGACCCCATTGCCACAATGGTCAAAATGTGCTTCAGCTATGGACCCCACACTTACCTTTTGGTCACTGTGATGATGGGGGTTTAGGCCCCATTGCCACAATGGTCATGGGCTGCTTGCATTGTGGGTACCACACACATATATGTGTGGCACATGTGCTAGGGGGTCACATTGTATGTTCAAAGTCATGTTCGGTGTTGTAGGCATTTGACACAGCCTACACACGCTTGTCATGGTGGTGGGGGGATGTCTTTATCTTGCATTCCCTAGGTTGTGGTGTGCTGGTTGTGTCATGCATTGTCCATCCTATGAGTGGGGGTGGTAGTAGTGGTAGGCATCCTGCCCCCCCTGGGTGAGGGTGGTAGTAGTGGTAGGCATCCAGCCCCCTGGCTAAGGGTGGTAGTAGTGGTAGGCATCCAGCCCCCCTGGCTAAGGGTGGTAGTAGTGGTAGGCATCCAGCCCCCCCTGGCTAAGGGTGGTGGTAGGCATCCAGCCCCTCTGGGTGAGGGTGGTGGTAGGCATCCAGCCCCCCCTGGGTGAGGGTGGTAGTAGTGGTAGGCATCCAGCCCCTCCTGGCTAAGGGTGGTAGTAGTGGTAGGCATCCAGCCCCCCCTGGCTAAGGGTGGTAGTAGTGGTAGGCATCCTGCCCCCCCCTGGCTGAGGGTGGTAGTAGTGGTAGGCATCCAGCCCCCCTGGCTAAGGGTGGTAGTAGTGGTAGGCATCCAGCCTCCCTGGCTAAGGGTGGTGGTAGGCATCCAGCCCCCCTGGGTGAGGGTGGTGGTAGGCATCCAGCCCCCCTGGGTGAGGGTGGTAGTAGTGGTAGGCATCCAGCCCCCTGGCTAAGGGTGGTAGTAGTGGTAGGCATCCAGCCCCCCTGGCTAAGGGTGGTGGTAGGCATCCAGCCCCCCTGGGTGAGGGTGGTGGTAGGCATCCAGCCCCCCCTGGGTGAGGGTGGTAGTAGTGGTAGGCATCCAGCCCCCCCTGGCTAAGGGTGGTGGTAGGCATCCAGCCCCCCCTGGGTGAGGGTGGTGGTAGGCATCCAGCCCCCCCTGGGTGAGGGTGGTAGTAGTGGTAGGCATCCAGCCCCCCTGGCTAAGGGTGGTAGTAGTGGTAGGCATCCAGCCCCCCTGGCTAAGGGTGGTAGTAGTGGTAGGCATCCTGCCCCCCTGGGTGAGGGTGGTAGTAGTGGTAGGCATCCAGCCCCCTGGCTAAGGGTGGTAGTAGTGGTAGGCATCCAGCCCCCCTGGCTAAGGGTGGTGGTAGGCATCCAGCCCCCCTGGGTGAGGGTGGTGGTAGGCATCCAGCCCCCCTGGGTGAGGGTGGTAGTAGTGGTAGGCATCCAGCCCCCCTGGCTAAGGCTGGTAGTAGTGGTAGGCATCCAGCCCCCCTGGGTAGGGGTGGTGGTGCGCATCCAGGCCCCTGTGTGCATATGTGGCATTGGTGATGGGCATCCCGCCCCTATAGTGCTGCTGTTGCTGGTGTAAGTATATTCAGCATCCCCGTGTGTGTGTGTGATGTGTCGTGTACGTGTTGTATTTGTTTTGTGGTTGGTGTCTGGCTTACCTTCTGCGCCGTACGCGTCCGTGCCTGTTCCGGTAGTAAATGTAGAATATTGGTATGATCGGGACGAAGGGATTCATGGTTGGTTCGTGTCGTTCGTCCTTCTCGTTGCTTGGCGTCGTCCTCGTCGCTTCGCCTCGTCCTCGTCGCTTCGCGTCGTCCTCGTCGGTGCCGTGTTCGTCTCGGAGCCGTGGATCGTGTTGTGGCGCGAATCGGAGCTTATGTGCGCCTCTCCCGGATGCTTTGACGTGCCGTGCGTAGCGACGGGTTCGGAGCGTACGGAAAGCGCATCGTACTTGTCCGGCCGGACGGGGCTGCATTTTCCCTTCAGTGCGACTCGATTCGGCGTTTCCGGATTCGCCTCGGTCGGAGTACAGGACCTGGTTTGGGTGAGTACGGCTCGGCCGGATTTTTTGCTGTTGTACGCATCGTACTTGCTCGTTCGGTGTACTGTACGGATCGGTCGGGAAACAGGCTTTCGCATGGCTTTTTTCCCGACCGAATGGTATTGGGAGCGCCTCCGACCGAGATCGGAATCGACCCCTTAGTCTGGGTAGGTGCTGGACACTAAACTTAATTAATTTACTATTCCCACTCCATTTAGCTTTAAGTCAGGGTAGGTGCTGGACACTAAACTTAATTAATTTACTATTCCCACTCCAGTTATCATTAAGTCATGATAGGTGCTGGACACGAAACTTAATTAATTTACTATTCCCACTCCAGTTAATATTAAATTAATGTAGGTGCTGGACACTAAACTTAATTAATTTACTATTGCCACTCCAGTTAGTATTAAGTCAGGGTAGTTGCTTGACACTAAACTTAATTAATTTACTATTTCCACTCTAATTATTATTAAGTCTGGGTAGGTGCTGGACACTAAACTTAATTTATTTACTATTCCCACTCCAGTTAGCATTAAGTCATGATTGGTGCTGGACACTAAACTTAATTAATTTACTATTCCCACTCCAATTAGCATTAAATAAGGGTAGGTGCTGGACACTAAACTTAATTAGTTTACTATTCCCACTCCAGTTAGCATTAAGTTAGGGTAGGTGCTGGACACTTAACATAATTAATTTACTATTCCCACTCCAGTTAGCATTAAGCCAGGGTAGGTGCTGGACAGTAAACTTAATTAATGAACTATTCCCACTCCAGTTAGCATTAAGTCAGGGTAGGTGCTGGACACTAAACTTAATTAATTTACTATTCCCAACCCAGTTAGCATTAAGTCAGGGTAGGTGCTGGACACTAAACTTAATTAAATTAATATTCCCACTCCAGTTATCATTGTCAGGGTAGGTGCTGGACACTAAACTTAATTAATTTACTATTCCCACTCCAGTTAGTATTAAGTCAGGGTAGTTGCTTGATACTAAACTTAATTAATTTACTATTTCCACTCCAGTTAGCATTAGGTCATGATAGGTGCTGGACACTAAACCTAATTAATTTACTATTCCCACTCCAGTTAATATTAAAGTAGTGTAGGTGCTGGTCACTAAACTTAATTAATTTACTATTCCCACTCCAGTTAGCATTAAGTCAGGGTAGGTGCTGGACAATAAACTTAATTAATTTACTATTCCCATTCCAGTTCGCATTAAGTCAGGGTAGGTGCTGGACAGTAAACTTAATTAATTTACTATTCCCACTCCAGTTAGCATTAAGTCATGATAGGTGCTGGACACTAAACTTAATTAATTTACTATTCCCACTCCAATTAGCATTAAATAAGGGTAGGTGCTGGACACTAAACTTAATTAGTTTACTATTCCCACTCCAGTTAGCATTAAGTTAGGGTTGGTGCTGGACATTTAACATAATTAATTTACTATTCCCACTCCAGTTAGCATTAAGTCAGGGTAGGTGCTGGACACTAAACTTAATTAATTTAATATTCCCACTCCAGTTAGCATTGTCAGGGTAGGTGCTGGACACTAAACTTAATTAATTTACTATTCCCACTCCAGTTAGTATTAAGTCAGGGTAGTTGCTTGACACTAAACTTAATTAATTTACTATTTCCACTCCAGTTAGCATTAGGTCATGATAGGTGCTGGACACTAAACTTAATTAATTTACTATTCCCACTCCAATTAGCATTAAATAAGGGTAGGTGCTGGACACTAAACTTAATTAATTTACTATTCCCACTCCAATTAGCATTAAATAAGGGTAGGTGCTGGACACTAAACTTAATTAGTTTACTATTCCCACTCCAGTTAGCATTAAGTCAGGGTAGGTGCTGGACAGTAAACTTAATTAATGAACTATTCCCACTCCAGTTAGCATTAAGTCAGGGTAGGTGCTGGACACTAAACTTAATTAATTTACTATTCCCAACCCAGTTAGCATTAAGTCAGCGTAGGTGCTGGACACTAAACTTAATTAATTTACTATTTCCACTCCAGTTAGCATTAGGTCATGATAGGTGCTGGACACTAAACCTAATTAATTTACTATTCCCACTCCAGTTAATATTAAAGTAGTGTAGGTGCTGGTCACTAAACTTAATTAATTTACTATTCCCACTCCAGTTAGCATTAAGTCAGGGTAGGTGCTGGACAATAAACTTAATTAATTTACTATTCCCACTCCAGTTAGCATTAAGTCAGGGTAGGTGCTGGAAAATAAACTTAATTACTTTACCATTCCCACTCCGGTTAGCATTAAGTCAGGGTAGGTGCTGGACACTAAACTTAATTAGTTTACTATTCCCACTCCAGTTAGCATTAAGTTAGGGTAGGTGCTGGACACTTAACGTAATTAATTTACTATTCCCACTCCAGTTAGCATTAAGTCAGGGTAGGTGCTGGACAGTAAACTTAATTTATAAACTATTCCCACTCCAGTTAGCATTAAGTCAGGGTAGGTGCTGGACACTAAACTTAATTAATTTACTATTCCCAACCCAGTTAGCATTAAGTCAGGGTAGGTGCTGGACACTAAACTTAATTAATTTAATATTCCCACTCCAGTTATCATTGTCAGGGTAGGTGCTGGACACTAAACTTAAGTAATTTACTATTCCCACTCCAGTTAGTATTAAGTCGGGGTAGTTGCTTGATACTAAACTTAATAAATTTACTATTTCCACTCCAGTTAGCATTAGGTCATGATAGGTGCTGGACACTAAACCTAATTAATTTACTATTCCCACTCCAGTTAATATTAAAGTAGTGTAGGTGCTGGTCACTAAACTTAATTAATTTACTATTCCCACTCCAGTTAGCATTAAGTCAGGGTAGGTGCTGGACAATAAACTTAATTAATTTACTATTCCCACTCCAGTTAGCATTAAGTCAGGGTAGGTGCTGGACAGTAAACTTAATTAATTTACTATTCCCACTCCAGTTAGCATTAAGTCAGGGTAGGTGCTGGACACTAAACTTAATTAATTTACTATTCCCACTCCAGTTAGTATTAAGTCAGGGTAGGTGCTGGACACTAAACTTAATTAATTTACTATTTCCACTCCAGTTAGTATTAAGTCAGGGTAGTTGCTTGACACTAAAACTAATTAATTTACTATTTCCACTCTAATTTTTATTTAGTCTGGGTAGGTGCTGGACACTAAACTTAATTAATTTACTATTCCCACTCCAGTTAGCATTAAGTCAGGGTAGGTGCTGGACACTAAACTTAATTAATTTACTATTCCCACTCCAGTTAGCATTAAGTCATGATAGGTGCTGGACACTAAACTTAATTCATTTACTATTCCCACTCGAGCTAATATTAGATTAATGTAGGTGCTGGTCACTAAACTTATTTAATTTACTATTCACACTCCAGTTAGCATTAAGTCGGGGTAGGTGCTGGACACTAAACTTAATTAATTTACTATTCCCACTCCAGTTAGCTTTAAGTCAGGGTAGGTGATGGACAGCAAACTTAATAAATTTACTATTCCCACTCCAGTTAGCATTAAGTCAGGGTAGGTGCTGGACAATAAACTTAATTAATTTACTATTCCCACTCCACTTAGCATTAAGTCAGGGTAGGTGCTGGATAGTAAACTTAATTAATTTACTATTCCCATTCCAGTTAGCATTAAGTCAGGGTAGGTGCTGGACACTAAACTTAATTAATTTACTTTTCCCACACCAGTTAGCATTAAGTCAGGGTAGTTGCTTAACACTAAACCTAATTAATTTACTATTTCCACTCAAATTTTTATTAAGTCTGGGTAGGTGCTGGACACTAAACTTAATTAATTTACTATTCCCACTCCATTTAGCTTTAAGTCAGGGTAGGTGCTGGACACTAAACTTAATTAATTTACTATTCCCACTCCAGTTAGCATTAAGTCATGATAGGTGCTGGACACGAAACTTAATTAATTTACTATTCCCACTCCAGTTAATATTAAATTAATGTAGGTGCTGGACACTAAACTTAATTAATTTACTATTCCCACTCCAGTTAGTATTAAGTCAGGGTAGTTGCTTGACACTAAACTTAATTAATTTACTATTTCCACTCTAATTATTATTAAGTCTGGGTAGGTGCTGGACACTAAACTTAATTTATTTACTATTCCCACTCCAGTTAGCATTAAGTCATGATAGGTGCTGGACACTAAACTTAATTAATTTACTATTCCCACTCCAATTAGCATTAAATAAGGGTAGGTGCTGGACACTAAACTTAATTAGTTTACTATTCCCACTCCAGTTAGCATTAAGTTAGGGTAGGTGCTGGACACTTAACGTAATTAATTTACTATTCCCACTCCAGTTAGCATTAAGTCAGGGTAGGTGCTGGACACTAAACTTAATTAATTTACTATTCCCACTCCAGTTAATATTAAAGTAGTGTAGGTGCTGGTCACTAAACTTAATTAATTTACTATTCCCACTCCAGTTAGCATTAAGTCAGGGTAGGTGCTGGACAATAAACTTAATTAATTTACTATTCCCACTCCAGTTAGCATTAAGTCAGGGTAGGTGCTGGACAGTAAACTTAATTAATTTACTATTCCCACTACAGTTAGCATTAAGTCAGGGTAGGTGCTTGACATTAAACGTTATTAATTTACTATTCCCACTCCAGTTAGCATTAAGTCAGGGTAGGTGCTGGACACTAAACTTAATTAATTTACTAATCCCACTCCAGTTAGCATTAAGTCAGGGTAGGTGCTGGACAATAAACTTAATTACTTTACTATTCCCACTCCAGTTAGCATTAATTCAGGGTAGGTGCTGGACACTAAACTTAATTAATTTACTATTCCCACTCCAGTTAGTATTAAGTCAGGGTAGTTGCTTAACACTAAACCTAATTAATTTACTATTTCCACTCTAATTTTTATTAAGTCTGGGTAGGTGCTGGACACTAAACTTAATTGATTTACTATTCCCACTCCATTTAGCTTTAAGTCAGGGTAGGTGCTGGACACTAAACTTAATTAATTTACTATTCCCACTCCAGTTAGCATTAAGTCATGATAGGTGCTGGACACGAAACTTAATTAATTTACTATTCCCACTCCAGTTAATATTAAATTAATGTAGGTGCTGGACACTAAACTTAATTAATTTACTATTCCCACTCCAGTTAGTATTAAGTCAGGGTAGTTGCTTGACACTAAACTTAATTAATTTACTATTTCCACTCTAATTATTATTAAGTCTGGGTAGGTGCTGGACACTAAACTTAATTAATTTACTATTCCCACTCCAGTTAGCATTAAGTCAGGGTAGGTGCTGGACACTAAACTTAATTAATTTGCTATTCCCACTCCAGTTAGCATTAAGTCATGATAGGTGCTGGACACTAAACTTAATTAATTTACTATTCCCACTCCAATTAGCATTAAATAAGGGTAGGTGCTGGACACTAAACTTAATTAGTTTACTATTCCCACTCCAGTTCGCATTAAGTTAGGGTATTTGCTGGACACTTAACGTAATTAATTTACTATTCCCACTCCAGTTAGCATTAAGTCAGGGTAGGTGCTGGACAGTAAACTTAATTAATGAACTATTCCCACTCCAGTTAGCATTAAGTCAGGGTAGGTGCTGGACACTAAACTTAATTAATTTACTATTCCCAACCCAGTTAGCATTAAGTCAGGGTAGGTGCTGGACACTAAACTTAATTAATTTAATATTCCCACTCCAGTTATCATTGTCAGGGTAGGTGCTGGACACTAAACTTAATTAATTTACTATTCCCACTCCAGTTAGTATTAAGTCAGGGTAGTTGCTTGATACTAAACTTAATTAATTTACTATTTCGACTCCAGTTAGCATTAGGTCATGATACATGCTGGACACTAAACCTAATTAATTTACTATTCCCACTCCAGTTAATATTAAAGTAGTGTAGGTGCTGGTCACTAAACTTAATTAATTTACTATTCCCACTCCAGTTAGCATTAAGTCAGGGTAGGTGCTGGACAATAAACTTAATTAATTTACTATTCCCACTGCAGTTAGCATTAAGTCAGGGTAGGTGCTGGACATTAAACTTAATTAATTTACTATTCCCACTCCAGTTAGCATTAAGTCATGATAGGTGCTGGACACTAAACTTAATTAATTTACTATTCCCACTCCAATTAGCATTAAGTCAGGGTAGGTGCTGGACACTAAACTTTATTAGTTTACTATTCCCACTCCAGTTAGCATTAAGTTAGGGTAGGTGCTGGACATTTAACCAAATTAATGTAATATTCCCACTCCAGTTAGCATTAAGTCAGGGTAGGTGCTGGACACTAAACTTAATAATTTACTATTCCCACTCCAGTTAGTATTAAGTCAGGGTAGTTGCTTGACACTAAACTTAATTAATTTACTATTTCCACTCCAGTTAGCATTAGGTCATGATAGTTGCTGGACACTAAACTTAATTAATTTACTATTCCCACTCCAGTTAATATTAAAGTAGTGTAGGTGCTGGTCACTAAACTTAATTAATTTACTATTCCCACTCCAGTTAGCATTAAGTCAGGGTAGGTGCTGGGCAATAAACTTAATTAATTTACTATTCCCACTCCAGTTAGCATTAAGTCAGGATAGGTGCTGGACACTAAACTTAATTCATTTACTATTCCCACTCCAGTTAGCATTAAGTGAGGGTAGGTGCTGGACACTAAACTTAATTAATTTACAATTCCCACTCCAGTTAGCATTAAGTCAGGGTAGGTGCTGGACACTAAACTTAATTAATGTACTATTCCCACTCCAGTTAGTATTAAGTCAGGGTAGTTGCTTAACACTAAACCTAATTAATTTACTATTTCCACTCAAATTTTTATTAAGTCTGGGTAGGTGCTGGACACTAAACTTAATTAATTTAATATTCCCACTCCATTTAGCTTTAAGTCAGGGTAGGTGCTGGACACTAAACTTAATTAATTTACTATTCCCACTCCAGTTAGCAATAAGTCATGATAGGTGCTGGACACGAAACTTAATTAATTTACTATTCCCACTCCAGTTAATATTAAATTAATGTAGGTGCTGGACACTAAACTTAATTAATTTACTATTCCCACTTCAGTTAGTATTAAGTCAGGGTAGTTGCTTGACACTATACTTAATTAATTTACTATTTCCACTCTAATTATTATTAAGTCTGGGTAGGTGCTGGACACTAAACTTAATTAATTTACTATTCCCACTCCAGTTAGCATTAAGTCAGGGTAGGTGCTGGACACTAAACTTAATTAATTTACTATTCCCACTCCAGTTAGCATTAAGTCATGATAGGTGCTGGACACTAAACTTAATTAATTTACTATTCCCACTCCAATTAGCATTAAATAAGGGTAGGTGCTGGACACTAAACTTAATTAGTTTACTACTCCCACTCCAGTTAGCATTAAGTTAGGGTAGGTGCTGGACACTTAACGTAATTAATTTACTATTCCCACTCCAGTTAGCATTAAGTGAGGGTAGGTGCTGGACAGTAAACTTAATTAATTTACTATTCCCACTCCAGTTAGTATTAAGTCAGGGTAGTTGCTTGACACTAAACTTAATTAATTTACTATTTCCACTCTAATTATTATTAAGTCTGGGTAGGTGCTGGACACTAAACTTAATTAATTTACTATTCCCACTCCAGTTAGCATTAAGTCAGGGTAGGTGCTGGACACTAAACTTAATTAATTTACTATTTCCACTCCAGTTAGCATTAGGTCATGATAGGTGCTGGACACTAAACCTAATTAATTTACTATTCCCACTCCAGTTAATATTAAAGTAGTGTAGGTGCTGGTCACTAAACTTAATTAATTTACTATTCCCACTCCAGTTAGCATTAAGTCAGGGTAGGTGCTGGACAATAAACTTAATTAATTTACTATTCCCACTCCAGTTAGCATTAAGTCAGGGTAGGTGCTGGACACTAAACTTAATTAATTTACTATTCCCACTCCAGTTAGCATTAAGTCAGGGTAGGTGCTGGACAATAAACTTAATAATTTACTATTCCCACTCCAGTTAGTATTAAGTTAGGGTAGTTGCTTGACACTAAACTTAATTAATTTACTATTTCCACTCCAGTTAGCATTAGGTCATGATAGTTGCTGGACACTAAACTTAATTAATTTACTATTCCCACTCCAGTTAATATTAAAGTAGTGTAGGTGCTGGTCACTAAACTTAATTAATTTACTATTCCCACTCCAGTTAGCATTAAGTCAGGGTAGGTGCTGGGCAATAAACTTAATTCATTTACTATTCCCACTCCAGTTAGCATTAAGTGAGGGTAGGTGCTGGACACTAAACTTAATTAATGTACTATTCCCACTCCAGTTAGCATTAAGTCAGGGTAGGTGCTGGACACTAAACTTAATTAATGTACTATTCCCACTCCAGTTAGTATTAAGTCAGGGTAGTTGCTTAACACTAAACCTAATTAATTTACTATTTGCACTCAAATTTTTATTAAGTCTGGGTAGGTGCTGGACACTAAACTTAATTAATTTAATATTCCCACTCCATTTAGCTTTAAGTCAGGGTAGGTGCTGGACACTAAACTTAATTAATTTACTATTCCCACTCCAGTTAGCAATAAGTCATGATAGGTGCTGGACACGAAACTTAATTAATTTACTATTCCCACTCCAGTTAATATTAAATTAATGTAGGTGCTGGACACTAAACTTAATTAATTTACTATTCCCACTTCAGTTAGTATTAAGTCAGGGTAGTTGCTTGACACTAAACTTAATTAATTTACTATTTCCACTCTAATTATTATTAAGTCTGGGTAGGTGCTGGACACTAAACTTAATTAATTTACTATTCCCACTCCAGTTAGCATTAAGTCAGGGTAGGTGCTGGACACTAAACTTAATTAATTTACTATTCCCACTCCAGTTAGCATTAAGTCATGATAGGTGCTGGACACTAAACTTAATTAATTTACTATTCCCACTCCAATTAGCATTAAATAAGGGTAGGTGCTGGACACTAAACTTAATTAGTTTACTATTTCCCCCCCCGGTTAGCATTAAGTTAGGGTAGGTGCTGGACACTTAACGTAATTAATTTACTATTCCCACTCCAGTTAGCATTAAGTCAGGGTAGGTGCTGGACAGTAAACTTAATTAATATACTATTCCCACTCCAGTTAGTATTAAGTCAGGGTAGTTGCTTGATACTAAACTTAATTAATTTACTATTTCCACTCTAATTATTATTAAGTCTGGGTAGGTGCTGGACACTAAACTTAATTAATTTACTATTCCCACTCCAGTTAGCATTAAGTCAGGGTAGGTGCTGGACAATAAACTTAATTAATTTACTATTCCCACTCCAGTTAGCATTAAGTCAGGGTAGGTGCTGGACACTAAACTTAATTAATTTACTATTCCCACTCCAGTTAGCATTAAGTCATGATAGGTGCTGGACACTAAACTTAATTAATTTACTATTCCCACTCCAATTAGCATTAAATAAGGGTAAGTGCTGGACACTAAACTTAATTAGTTTACTATTCCCACTCCAGTTAGCATTAAGTTAGGGTAGATGCTGGACACTTAACGTAATTAATTTACTATTCCCACTCCAGTTAGCATTAAGTCAGGGTAGGTGCTGGACAGTAAACTTAATTAATGAACTATTCCCACTCCAGTTAGCATTAAGTCAGGGTAGGTGCTGGACACTAAACTTAATTAATTTACTATTCCCAACCCAGTTAGCATTAAGTCAGGGTAGGTGCTGGACACTAAACTTAATTAATTTACTATTTCCACTCCAGTTAGCATTAGGTCATGATAGGTGCTGGACACTAAACCTAATTAATTTACTATTCCCACTCCAGTTAATATTAAAGTAGTGTAGGTGCTGGTCACTAAACTTAATTAATTTACTATTCCCACTCCAGTTAGCATTAAGTCAGGGTAGGTGCTGGACAATAAACTTAATTAATTTACTATTCCCACTCCAGTTAGCATTAAGTCAGGGTAGGTGCTGGACACTAAACTTAATTAGTTTACTATTCCCACTCCAGTTAGCATTAAGTCAGGGTAGGTGCTGGACACTTAACGTAATTAATTTACTATTCCCACTCCAGTTAGCATTAAGTCAGGGTAGGTGCTGGACAGTAAACTTAATTATGAACTATTCCCACTCCAGTTAGCATTAAGTCAGGGTAGGTGCTGGACACTAAACTTAATTAATTTACTATTCCCAACCCAGTTAGCATTAAGTCAGGGTAGGTGCTGGACACTAAACTTAATTAATTTAATATTCCCACTCCAGTTATCATTGTCAGGGTAGGTGCTGGACACTAAACTTAATTAATTTACTATTCCCACTCCAGTTAGTATTAAGTCAGGGTAGTTGCTTGATACTAAACTTAATTAATTTACTATTTCCACTCCAGTTAGCATTACGTCATGATAGGTGCTGGACACTAAACCTAATTAATTTACTATTCCCACTCCAGTTAATATTAAAGTAGTGTAGGTGCTGGTCACTAAACTTAATTAATTTACTATTCCCACTCCAGTTAGCATTAAGTCAGGGTAGGTGCTGGACAATAAACTTAATTAATTTACTATTCCCACTCCAGTTAGCATTAAGTCAGGGTAGGTGCTGTACAGTAAACTTAATTAATTTACTATTCCCACTCCAGTTAGCATTAAGTCATGATATGTGCTGGACACTAAACTTAATTAATTTACTATTCCCACTCCAATTAGCATTAAATAAGGGTAGGTGCTGGACACTAAACTTAATTAGTTTACTATTCCAACTCCAGTTAGCATTAAGTTAGGGTAGGTGCTGGACACTTAACATAATTAATTTACTATTCCCACTCCAGTTAGCATTAAGTCAGGGTAGGTGCTGGACACTAAACTTAATTAATGTAATATTCCCACTCCAGTTAGCATTGTCATGGTAGGTGCTGGACACTAAACTTAATTAATTTACTATTCCCACTCCAGTTAGTATTAAGTCACGGTAGTTGCTTGACACTAAACTTAATTAATTTACTATTTCCACTCCAGTTAGCATTAGGTCATGATAGGTGCTAGACACTAAACTTAATTAATTTACTATTCCCACTCCAGTTAATATTAAAGTAGTGTAGGTGCTGGTCACTAAACTTAATTAATTTACTTTTCCCACTCCAGTTAGTATTAAGTCAGGGTAGTTGCTTAAAACTAAACCTAATTAATTTACTATTTCCACTCAAATTTTTATTAAGTCTGGGTAGGTGCTGGACACTAAACTTAATTAATTTAATATTCCCACTCCAGTTAGCATTGTCAGGGTAGGTGCTCGACACTAAACTTAATTAATTTACTATTCCCACTCCAGTTAATATTAAAGTAGTGTAGGTGCTGGTCACTAAACTTAATTAATTTACTTTTCCCACTCCAGTTAGTATTAAGTCACGGTAGTTGCTTGACACTAAACTTAATTAATTTACTATTTCCACTCCAGTTAGCATTAGGTCATGTTAGGTGCTAGACACTAAACTTAATTAATTTACTATTCCCACTCCAGTTAATATTAAAGTAGTGTAGGTGCTGGTCACTAAACTTAATTAATTTACTATTTCCACTCCAGTTAGCATTAGGTCATGATAGGTGCTGAACACTAAACCTAATTAATTTACTATTCCCACTCCAGGTAATATTAAAGTAGTGTAGGTGCTGGTCACTAAACTTAATTAATTTACTATTCCCACTCCAGTTAGCATTAAGTCAGGGTAGGTGCTGGACAATAAACTTAATTAATTTACTATTCCCACTCCAGTTAGCATTAAGTCAGGGTAGGTGCTGGACAGTAAACTTAATTAATTTACTATTCCCACTCCAGTTAGCATTAAGTCATGATAGGTGCTGGACACTAAACTTAATTTACTATTCCCACTCCAATTAGCATTAACTAAGGGTAGGTGCTGGACACTAAACTTAATTAGTTTACTATTCCCACTCCAGTTAGCATTAAGTTAGGGTAGGTGCTGGACAC
The DNA here is from genome assembly GCA_963921515.1 of Calotriton arnoldi. Taxonomy (NCBI): domain Eukaryota; kingdom Metazoa; phylum Chordata; class Amphibia; order Caudata; family Salamandridae; genus Calotriton; species Calotriton arnoldi. Next base: position 567,873 of record CAWUFW010011882.1, read on the forward strand.
TTAATGTAATTAATTTACTATTCCCACTCCAGTTAGCATTAAGTCAGGGTAGGTGCTGGACAGTAAACTTAATTTATAAACTATTCCCACTCCAGTTAGCATTAAGTCAGGGTAGGTGCTGGACACTAAACTTAATTAATTTACTATTCCCAACCCAGTTAGCATTAAGTCAGGGTAGGTGCTGGACACTAAACTTAATTAATTTAATATTCCCACTCCAGTTAGCATTGTCAGGGTAGGTGCTGGACACAAAACTTAATTAATTTACAATTCCCACTCCAGTTAGTATTAAGTCAGGGTAGTTGCTTGACACTAAACTTAATTAATTTACTATTTCCACTCCAGTTAGCATTAGGTCATGATAGGTGCTGGACACTAAACATAATTAATTTACTATTCCCACTCCAGTTAATATTAAAGTAGTGTAGGTGCTGGTCACTAAACTTAATTAATTTACTATTCCCACTCCAGTTAGCATTAAGTCAGGGTAGGTGCTGGACAATAAACTTAATTAATTTACTATTCCCACTCCAGTTAGCATTACGTCCGGGTAGGTGCTGGACAGTAAACTTAATTAATTTACTATTCCCACTACAGTTAGCATTAAGTCAGGGTAGGTGCTGGACACTAAACGTTATTAATTTACTATTCCCACTCCAGTTAGCATTAAGTCAGGGTAGGTGCTGGACACTAAACTTAATTAATTTACTATTCCCACTCCAGTTAGCATTAAGTCAGGGTAGGTGCTGGACAATAAACTTAATTACTTTACTATTTCCACTCCAGTTAGCATTAAGTCAGGGTAGGTGCTGGACACTAAACTTAATTAGTTTACTATCCCCACTCCAGTTAGCATTAAGTTAGGTAGGTGCTGGACACTTAACGTAATTAATTTACTATTCCCACTCCAGTTAGCATTAAGTCAGGGTAGGTGCTGGACAGTAAACTTAATTAATGAACTATTCCCACTCCAGTTAGCATTAAGTCAGGGTAGGTGCTGGACACTAAACTTAATTAATTTAATATTCCCACTCCAGTTATCATTGTCAGGGTAGGTGCTGGACACTAAACTTAATTAATTTACTATTCCCACTCCAGTTAGTATTAAGTCAGGGTAGTTGCTTGATACTAAACTTAATTAATTTACTATTTCTACTCCACTTAGCATTAGGTCATGATAGGTGCTGGACACTAAACCTAATTAATTTACTATTCCCACTCCAGTTAATATTAAAGTAGTGTAGGTGCTGGTCACTAAACTTAATTAATTTACTATTCCCACTCCAGTTAGCATTAAGTCAGGGTAGGTGCTGGACAGTAAACTTAATTAATTTACTATTCCCACTCCAGTTAGCATTAAGTCAAGATAGGTGCTGGACACTAAACTTAATTAGTTTACTATTCCCACTCCAGTTAGCATTAAGTTAGGGTAGGTGCTGGACACTTAACGTAATTAATTTACTATTCCCACTCCAGTTAGAATTAAGTCAGGGTAGGTGCTGGACACTAAACTTAATTAATTTAATATTCCCACTCCAGTTAGCATTGTCAGGGTAGGTGCTGGACACTAAACTTAATTAATTTACTATTCCCACTCCAGTTAGTATTAAGTCAGGGTAGTTGCTTGATACTAAACTTAATTAATTTACTATTTCCACTCCAGTTAGCATTAGTTCATGATAGGTGCTGGACACTAAACCTAATTAATTTACTATTCCCACTCCAGTTAATATTAAAGTAGTGTAGGTGCTGGTCACTAAACTTAATTAATTTACTATTCCCACTCCAGTTAGCATTAAGTCAGGGTAGGTGCTGGACAATAAACTTAATTAATTTACTATTCCCACTCCAGTTAGCATTAAGTCAGCGTAGGTGCTGTACAGTAAACTTAATTAATTTACTATTTCCACTCCAGTTAGCATTAGGTCATGATAGGTGCTGGACACTAAACCTAATTAATTTACTATTCCCACTCCAGTTAATATTAAAGTAGTGTAGGTGCTGGACACTAAACTTAATTAATTTACTATTCCCACTCCAATTAGCATTAAATAAGGGTAGGTGCTGGACACTAAACTTAATTAGTTTACTATTCCAACTCCAGTTAGCATTAAGTTAGGGTAGGTGCTGGACACTTAACATAATTAATTTACTATTCCCGCTCCAGTTAGCATTGTCAGGGTAGGTGCTGGACACTAAACTTAATTAATTTACTATTCCCACTCCAGTTAGTATTAAGTCACGGTAGTTGCTTGACACTAAACTTAATTAATTTACTATTTCCACTCCAGTTAGCATTAGGTCATGATAGGTGCTAGACACTAAACTTAATTAATTTACTATTCCCACTCCAGTTAATATTAAAGTAGTGTAGGTGCTGGTCACTAAACTTAATTAATTTACTTTTCCCACTCTAGTTAGTATTAAGTCAGGGTAGTTGCTTAACACTAAACCTAATTAATTTACTATTTCCACTCAAATTTATATTAAGTCTGGGTAGGTGCTGGACACTAAACTTAATTAATTTAATATTCCCACTCCAGTTAGCATTGTCAGGGTAGGTGCTCGACACTAAACTTAATTAATTTACTATTCCCACTCCAGTTAATATTAAAGTAGTGTAGGTGCTGGTCACTAAACTTAATTAATTTACTTTTCCCACTCCAGTTAGTATTAAGTCACGGTAGTTGCTTGACACTAAACTTAATTAATTTACTATTTCCACTCCAGTTAGCATTAGGTCATGATAGGTGCTAGACACTAAACTTAATTAATTTACTATTCCCACTCCAGTTAATATTAAAGTAGTGTAGGTGCTGGTCACTAAACTTAATTAATTTACTTTTCCCACTCCAGTTAGTATTAAGTCAGGGTAGTTGCTTAACACTAAACCTAATTAATTTACTATTTCCACTCAAATTTTTATTAAGTCTGGGTAGGTGCTGGACACTAAACTTAATTAATTTAATATTCCCACTCCAGTTAGCATTGTCAGGGTAGGTGCTCGACACTAAACTTAATTAATTTACTTTTCCCACTCCAGTTAGTATTAAGTCACGGTAGTTGCTTGACACTAAACTTAATTAATTTACTATTTCCACTCCAGTTAGCATTAGGTCATGATAGGTGCTAGACACTAAACGTAATTAATTTACTATTCCCACTCCAGTTAATATTAAAGTAGTGTAGGTGCTGGTCACTAAACTTAATTAATTTACTATTTCCACTCCAGTTAGCATTAGGTCATGAAAGGTGCTGAACACTAAACCTAATTAATTTACTATTCCCACTCCAGGTAATATTAAAGTAGTGTAGGTGCTGGTCACTAAACTTAATTAATTTACTATTCCCACTCCAGTTAGCATTAAGTCAGGGTAGGTGCTGGACAATAAACTTAATTAATTTACTATTCCCACTCCAGTTAGCATTAAGTCAGGGTAGGTGCTGGACAGTAAACTTAATTAATTTACTATTCCCACTCCAGTTAGCATTAAGTCATGATAGGTGCTGGACAATAAACTTAATTTACTATTCCCACTCCAATTAGCATTAACTAAGGGTAGGTGCTGGACACTAAACTTAATTAGTTTACTATTCCCACTCCAGTTAGCATTAAGTTAGGGTAGGTGCTGGACACTTAATGTAATTAATTTACTATTCCCACTCCAGTTAGCATTAAGACAAGGTAGGTGCTGGACACTAAACTTAATTAATTTAATATTCCCACTCCAGTTAGCATTGTCAGGGTAGGTGCTGGACACTAAACTTAATTAATTTACAATTCCCACTCCAGTTAGTATTAAGTCAGGGTAGTTGCTTGACACTAAACTTAATTAATTTACTATTTCCACTCCAGTTAGCATTAGGTCATGATAGGTGCTGGACACTAAACATAATTAATTTACTATTCCCACTCCAGTTAATATTAAAGTAGTGTAGGTGCTGGTCACTAAACTTAATTAATTTACTATTCCCACTCCAGTTAGCATTAAGTCAGGGTAGGTGCTGGACAATAAACTTAATTAATTTACTATTCCCACTCCAGTTAGCATTACGTCAGGGTAGGTGCTGGACAGTAAACTTAATTAATTTACTATTCCCACTCCAGTTAGCATTAAGTCAGGGTAGGTGCTGGACACTAAACGTTATTAATTTACTATTCCCACTCCAGTTACCATTAAGTCAGGGTAGGTGCTGGACACTAAACTTAATTAATTTACTATTCCCGCTCCAGTTAGCATTAAGTCAGGGTAGGTGCTGGACAATAAACTTAATTACTTTACTATTTCCACTCCAGTTAGCATTAAGTCAGGGTAGGTGCTGGACACTAAACTTAATTAGTTTACTATCCCCACTCCAGTTAGCATTAAGTTAGGGTAGGTGCTGGACACTTAACGTAATTAATTTACTATTCCCACTCCAGTTAGCATCAAGTCAGGGTAGGTGCTGGACAGTAAACTTAATTAATGAACTATTCCCACTCCAGTTAGCATTAAGTCAGGGTAGGTGCTGGACACTAAACTTAATTAATTTAATATTCCCACTCCAGTTATCATTGTCAGGGTAGGTGCTGGACACTAAACTTAATTAATTTACTATTCCCACTCCAGTTAGTATTAAGTCAGGGTAGTTGCTTGATACTAAACTTAATTAATTTACTATTTCTACTCCAGTTAGCATTAGGTCATGATAGGTGCTTGACACTAAACCTAATTAATTTACTATTCCCACTCCAGTTAATATTAAAGTAGTGTAGGTGCTGGTCACTAAACTTAATTAATTTACTATTCCCACTCCAGTTAGCATTAAGTCAGGGTAGGTGCTGGACAGTAAACTTAATTAATTTACTATTCCCACTCCAGTTAGCATTAAGTCAAGATAGGTGCTGGACACTAAACTTAATTAATTTACTATTCCCACTCCAATTAGCATTAAATAAGGGTAGGTGCTGGACACTAAACTTAATTAGTTTACACTATTCCCACTCCAGTTAGCATTAAGTTAGGGTAGGTGCTGGACACTTAACGTAATTAATTTACTACTCCCACTCCAGTTAGAATTAAGTCAGGGTAGGTGCTGGACACTAAACTTAATTAATTTAATATTCCCACTCCAGTTAGCATTGTCAGGGTAGGTGCTGGACACTAAACTTAATTAATTTACTATTCCCACTCCAGTTAGTATTAAGTCAGGGTAGTTGCTTGACACTAAACTTAATTATTTTACTATTTCCACTCCAGTTAGCATTAGGTCATGATAGGTGCTGGACACTAAACTTAATTAATTTACTATTCCCACTCCAGTTAATATTAAAGTAGTGTAGGTGCTGGTCACTAAACTTAATTAATTTACTATTCCCACTCCAGTTAGCATTAAGTCAGGGTAGGTGCTGGGCAATAAACTTAATTAATTTACTATTCCCACTCCAGTTAGCATTAAGTCAGGGTAGGTGCTGGACAATAAACTTAATTAGTTTACTGTTCCCACTCCAGTTAGCATTAAGTTAGGGTAGGTGCTGGACACTTAACATAATTAATTTACTATTCCCACTCCAGGTAGCATTAAGTCAGGGTAGGTGCTGGACAGTAAACTTAATTAATGAACTATTCCCACTCCAGTTAGCATTAAGTCAGGGTAGGTGCTGGACACTAAACTTAATTAATTTACTATTCCCAACACAGTTAGCATTAAGTCAGGATAGGTGCTGGACACTAAACTTAATTAATGTAATATTCCCACTCCAGTTAGCATTGTCAGGGTAGGTGCTGGACACTAAACTTAATTAATTTACTATTTCCACTCCAGTTAGTATTAAGTCAGGGTAGTTGCTTAACACTAAACCTAATTAATTTACTATTTCCACTCTAATTTTTATTAAGTCTGGGTAGGTGCTGGACACTAAACTTAATTAATGTACTATTCCCACTCCATTTAGCTTTAAGTCAGGGTAGGTGCTGGACACTAAACTTAATTAATTTACTATTCCCACTCCAGTTAGCATTAAGTCATGATAGGTGCTGGACACGAACTTAATTAATTTACTATTCCCACTCCAGTTAATATTAAATTAATGTAGGTGCTGGACACTAAACTTAATTAATTTACTATTCCCACCCCAGTTAGTATTAAGTCAGGGTAGTTGCTTGACACTAAACTTAATTAATTTACTATTTCCATTCTAATTATTATTAAGTCTGGGTAGGTGCTGGACACTAAACTTAATTAATTTACTATTCCCACTCCAGTTAGCATTAAGTCAGGGTAGGTGCTGGACACTAAACTTAATTAATTTACTATTCCCACTCCAGTTAGCATTAAGTCATGATAGGTGCTGGACACTAAACTTAATTAATTTACTATTCCCACTCCAATTAGCATTAAATAAGGGTAGGTGCTGGACACTAAACTTAATTAGTTTACTATTCCCACTCCAGTTAGCATTAAGTTAGGGTAGGTGCTGGACACTTAACGTAATTAATTTACTATTCCCACTCCAGTTAGCATTACGTCAGGGTAGGTGCTGGACAGTAAACTTAATTAATGAACTATTCCCACTCCAGTTAGCATTAAGTCAGGGTAGGTGCTGGACACTAAACTTAATTAATTTACTATTCCCAACCCAGTTAGCATTAAGTCAGGGTAGGTGCTGGACACTAAACTTAATTAATTTACTATTCCCACTCCAGTTAGTATTAAGTCAGGGTAGTTGCTTGATACTAAACTTAATTAATTTACTATTTCCACTCCAGTTAGTATTAGGTCATGATAGGTGCTGGACACTAAACCTAATTAATTTACTATTCCCACTCCAGTTAATATTAAAGTAGTGTAGGTGCTGGTCACTAAACTTAATTAATTTACAATTCCCACTCCAGTTAGCATTAAGTCAGGGTAGGTGCTGGACAATAAACTTAATTAATTACTATTCCCACTGCAGTTAGCATTAAGTCAGGGTAGGTGCTGGACAGTAAACTTAATTAATTTACTATTCCCACTCCAGTTAGCATTAAGTCATGATAGGTGCTGGACACTAAACTTAATTAATTTACTATTCCCACTCCAATTAGCATTAAATAAGGGTAGGTGCTGGACACTAAACTTTATTAGTTTACTATTCCCACTCCAGTTAGCATTAAGTTAGGGTAGGTGCTGGACATTTAACGTAATTAATTTACTATTCCCACTCCAGTTAGCATTAAGTCAGGGTAGGTGCTGGACACTAAACTTAATTAATTTAATATTCCCACTCCAGTTAGCATTGTCAGGGTAGGTGCTGGACACTAAACTTAATTAATTTACTATTCCCACTCCAGTTAGTATTAAGTCAGGGTAGTTGCTTGACACTAAACTTAATTAATTTACTATTTCCACTCCAGTTAGCATTAGGTCATGATAGGTGCTGGACACTAAACTTAATTAATTTACTATTCCCACTCCAGTTAATATTAAAGTAGTGTAGGTGCTGGTCACTAAACTTAATTAATTTTCTATTCCCACTCCAGTTAGCATTAAGTCAGGGTAGGTGCTGGACACTAAACTTAATTAATTTAATATTCCCACTCCAGTTAGCATTGTCAGGGTAGGTGCTGGACACTAAACTTAATTAATTTACAATTCCCACTCCAGTTAGTATTAAGTCAGGGTAGTTGCTTGACACTAAACTTAATTAATTTACTATTTCCACTCCAGTTAGCAATAGGTCATGATAGGTGCTGGACACTAAACATAATTAATTTACTATTCCCACTCCAGTTAATATTAAAGTAGTGTAGGTGCTGGTCACTAAACTTAATTAATTTACTATTCCCACTCCAGTTAGCATTAAGTCAGGGTAGGTGCTGGACAATAAACTTAATTAATTTACTATTCCCACTCCAGTTAGCATTACGTCCGGGTAGGTGCTGGACAGTAAACTTAATTAATTTACTATTCCCACTACAGTTAGCATTAAGTCAGGGTAGGTGCTGGACACTAAACGTTATTAATTTACTATTCCCACTCCAGTTAGCATTAAGTCAGGGTAGGTGCTGGACAGTAAACTTAATTAATAAACTATTCCCACTCCAGTTAATATTAAAGTAGTGTAGGTGCTGGTCACTAAACTTAATTAATTTACTTTTCCCACTCCAGTTAGTATTAAGTCACGGTAGTTGCTTGACACTAAACTTAATTAATTTACTATTTCCACTCCAGTTAGCATTAGGTCATGATAGGTGCTAGACACTAAACTTAATTAATTTACTATTCCCACTCCAGTTAATATTAAAGTAGTGTAGGTGCTGGTCACTAAACTTAATTAATTTACTTTTCCCACTCCAGTTAGTATTAAGTCAGGGTAGTTGCTTAACACTAAACCTAATTAATTTACTATTTCCACTCAAATTTTTATTAAGTCTGGGTAGGTGCTGGACACTAAACTTAATTAATTTAATATTCCCACTCCAGTTAGCATTGTCAGGGTAGGTGCTCGACACTAAACTTAATTAATTTACTTTTCCCACTCCAGTTAGTATTAAGTCACGGTAGTTGCTTGACACTAAACTTAATTAATTTACTATTTCCACTCCAGTTAGCATTAGGTCATGATAGGTGCTAGACACTAAACGTAATTAATTTACTATTCCCACTCCAGTTAATATTAAAGTAGTGTAGGTGCTGGTCACTAAACTTAATTAATTTACTATTTCCACTCCAGTTAGCATTAGGTCATGAAAGGTGCTGAACACTAAACCTAATTAATTTACTATTCCCACTCCAGGTAATATTAAAGTAGTGTAGGTGCTGGTCACTAAACTTAATTAATTTACTATTCCCACTCCAGTTAGCATTAAGTCAGGGTAGGTGCTGGACAATAAACTTAATTAATTTACTATTCCCACTCCAGTTAGCATTAAGTCAGGGTAGGTGCTGGACAGTAAACTTAATTAATTTACTATTCCCACTCCAGTTAGCATTAAGTCATGATAGGTGCTGGACAATAAACTTAATTTACTATTCCCACTCCAATTAGCATTAACTAAGGGTAGGTGCTGGACACTAAACTTAATTAGTTTACTATTCCCACTCCAGTTAGCATTAAGTTAGGGTAGGTGCTGGACACTTAATGTAATTAATTTACTATTCCCACTCCAGTTAGCATTAAGTCAGGGTAGGTGCTGGACAGTAAACTTAATTTATAAACTATTCCCACTCCAGTTAGCATTAAGACAAGGTAGGTGCTGGACACTAAACTTAATTAATTTAATATTCCCACTCCAGTTAGCATTGTCAGGGTAGGTGCTGGACACTAAACTTAATTAATTTACAATTCCCACTCCAGTTAGTATTAAGTCAGGGTAGTTGCTTGACACTAAACTTAATTAATTTACTATTTCCACTCCAGTTAGCATTAGGTCATGATAGGTGCTGGACACTAAACATAATTAATTTACTATTCCCACTCCAGTTAATATTAAAGTAGTGTAGGTGCTGGTCACTAAACTTAATTAATTTACTATTCCCACTCCAGTTAGCATTAAGTCAGGGTAGGTGCTGGACAATAAACTTAATTAATTTACTATTCCCACTCCAGTTAGCATTACGTCAGGGTAGGTGCTGGACAGTAAACTTAATTAATTTACTATTCCCACTCCAGTTAGCATTAAGTCAGGGTAGGTGCTGGACACTAAACGTTATTAATTTACTATTCCCACTCCAGTTACCATTAAGTCAGGGTAGGTGCTGGACACTAAACTTAATTAATTTACTATTCCCGCTCCAGTTAGCATTAAGTCAGGGTAGGTGCTGGACAATAAACTTAATTACTTTACTATTTCCACTCCAGTTAGCATTAAGTCAGGGTAGGTGCTGGACACTAAACTTAATTAGTTTACTATCCCCACTCCAGTTAGCATTAAGTTAGGGTAGGTGCTGGACACTTAACGTAATTAATTTACTATTCCCACTCCAGTTAGCATCAAGTCAGGGTAGGTGCTGGACAGTAAACTTAATTAATGAACTATTCCCACTCCAGTTAGCATTAAGTCAGGGTAGGTGCTGGACACTAAACTTAATTAATTTAATATTCCCACTCCAGTTATCATTGTCAGGGTAGGTGCTGGACACTAAACTTAATTAATTTACTATTCCCACTCCAGTTAGTATTAAGTCAGGGTAGTTGCTTGATACTAAACTTAATTAATTTACTATTTCTACTCCAGTTAGCATTAGGTCATGATAGGTGCTTGACACTAAACCTAATTAATTTACTATTCCCACTCCAGTTAATATTAAAGTAGTGTAGGTGCTGGTCACTAAACTTAATTAATTTACTATTCCCACTCCAGTTAGCATTAAGTCAGGGTAGGTGCTGGACAGTAAACTTAATTAATTTACTATTCCCACTCCAGTTAGCATTAAATAAGGGTAGGTGCTGGACACTAAACTTAATTAGTTTACACTATTCCCACTCCAGTTAGCATTAAGTTAGGGTAGGTGCTGGACACTTAACGTAATTAATTTACTACTCCCACTCCAGTTAGAATTAAGTCAGGGTAGGTGCTGGACACTAAACTTAATTAATTTAATATTCCCACTCCAGTTAGCATTGTCAGGGTAGGTGCTGGACACTAAACTTAATTAATTTACTATTCCCACTCCAGTTAGTATTAAGTCAGGGTAGTTGCTTGACACTAAACTTAATTATTTTACTATTTCCACTCCAGTTAGCATTAGGTCATGATAGGTGCTGGACACTAAACTTAATTAATTTACTATTCCCACTCCAGTTAATATTAAAGTAGTGTAGGTGCTGGTCACTAAACTTAATTAATTTACTATTCCCACTCCAGTTAGCATTAAGTCAGGGTAGGTGCTGGGCAATAAACTTAATTAATTTACTATTCCCACTCCAGTTAGCATTAAGTCAGGGTAGGTGCTGGACAATAAACTTAATTAGTTTACTGTTCCCACTCCAGTTAGCATTAAGTTAGGGTAGGTGCTGGACACTTAACATAATTAATTTACTATTCCCACTCCAGGTAGCATTAAGTCAGGGTAGGTGCTGGACAGTAAACTTAATTAATGAACTATTCCCACTCCAGTTAGCATTAAGTCAGGGTAGGTGCTGGACACTAAACTTAATTAATTTACTATTCCCAACACAGTTAGCATTAAGTCAGGATAGGTGCTGGACACTAAACTTAATTAATGTAATATTCCCACTCCAGTTAGCATTGTCAGGGTAGGTGCTGGACACTAAACTTAATTAATTTACTATTTCCACTCCAGTTAGTATTAAGTCAGGGTAGTTGCTTAACACTAAACCTAATTAATTTACTATTTCCACTCTAATTTTTATTAAGTCTGGGTAGGTGCTGGACACTAAACTTAATTAATGTACTATTCCCACTCCATTTAGCTTTAAGTCAGGGTAGGTGCTGGACACTAAACTTAATTAATTTACTATTCCCACTCCAGTTAGCATTAAGTCATGATAGGTGCTGGACACGAACTTAATTAATTTACTATTCCCACTCCAGTTAATATTAAATTAATGTAGGTGCTGGACACTAAACTTAATTAATTTACTATTCCCACCCCAGTTAGTATTAAGTCAGGGTAGTTGCTTGACACTAAACTTAATTAATTTACTATTTCCATTCTAATTATTATTAAGTCTGGGTAGGTGCTGGACACTAAACTTAATTAATTTACTATTCCCACTCCAGTTAGCATTAAGTCAGGGTAGGTGCTGGACACTAAACTTAATTAATTTACTATTCCCACTCCAGTTAGCATTAAGTCATGATAGGTGCTGGACACTAAACTTAATTAATTTACTATTCCCACTCCAATTAGCATTAAATAAGGGTAGGTGCTGGACACTAAACTTAATTAGTTTACTATTCCCACTCCAGTTAGCATTAAGTTAGGGTAGGTGCTGGACACTTAACGTAATTAATTTACTATTCCCACTCCAGTTAGCATTACGTCAGGGTAGGTGCTGGACAGTAAACTTAATTAATGAACTATTCCCACTCCAGTTAGCATTAAGTCAGGGTAGGTGCTGGACACTAAACTTAATTAATTTACTATTCCCAACCCAGTTAGCATTAAGTCAGGGTAGGTGCTGGACACTAAACTTAATTAATTTACTATTCCCACTCCAGTTAGTATTAAGTCAGGGTAGTTGCTTGATACTAAACTTAATTAATTTACTATTTCCACTCCAGTTAGTATTAGGTCATGATAGGTGCTGGACACTAAACCTAATTAATTTACTATTCCCACTCCAGTTAATATTAAAGTAGTGTAGGTGCTGGTCACTAAACTTAATTAATTTACAATTCCCACTCCAGTTAGCATTAAGTCAGGGTAGGTGCTGGACAATAAACTTAATTAATTACTATTCCCACTGCAGTTAGCATTAAGTCAGGGTAGGTGCTGGACAGTAAACTTAATTAATTTACTATTCCCACTCCAGTTAGCATTAAGTCATGATAGGTGCTGGACACTAAACTTAATTAATTTACTATTCCCACTCCAATTAGCATTAAATAAGGGTAGGTGCTGGACACTAAACTTTATTAGTTTACTATTCCCACTCCAGTTAGCATTAAGTTAGGGTAGGTGCTGGACATTTAACGTAATTAATTTACTATTCCCACTCCAGTTAGCATTAAGTCAGGGTAGGTGCTGGACACTAAACTTAATTAATTTAATATTCCCACTCCAGTTAGCATTGTCAGGGTAGGTGCTGGACACTAAACTTAATTAATTTACTATTCCCACTCCAGTTAGTATTAAGTCAGGGTAGTTGCTTGACACTAAACTTAATTAATTTACTATTTCCACTCCAGTTAGCATTAGGTCATGATAGGTGCTGGACACTAAACTTAATTAATTTACTATTCCCACTCCAGTTAATATTAAAGTAGTGTAGGTGCTGGTCACTAAACTTAATTAATTTTCTATTCCCACTCCAGTTAGCATTAAGTCAGGGTAGGTGCTGGACACTAAACTTAATTAATTTAATATTCCCACTCCAGTTAGCATTGTCAGGGTAGGTGCTGGACACTAAACTTAATTAATTTACAATTCCCACTCCAGTTAGTATTAAGTCAGGGTAGTTGCTTGACACTAAACTTAATTAATTTACTATTTCCACTCCAGTTAGCAATAGGTCATGATAGGTGCTGGACACTAAACATAATTAATTTACTATTCCCACTCCAGTTAATATTAAAGTAGTGTAGGTGCTGGTCACTAAACTTAATTAATTTACTATTCCCACTCCAGTTAGCATTAAGTCAGGGTAGGTGCTGGACAATAAACTTAATTAATTTACTATTCCCACTCCAGTTAGCATTACGTCCGGGTAGGTGCTGGACAGTAAACTTAATTAATTTACTATTCCCACTACAGTTAGCATTAAGTCAGGGTAGGTGCTGGACACTAAACGTTATTAATTTACTATTCCCACTCCAGTTAGCATTAAGTCAGGGTAGATGCTGGACAGTAAACTTAATTAATAAACTATTCCCACTCCAGTTAGCATTAAGACAAGGTAGGTGCTGGACACTAAACTTAATTAATTTAATATTCCCACTCCAGTTAGCATTGTCAGGGTAGGTGCTGGACACTAAACTTAATTAATTTACAATTCCCACTCCAGTTAGTATTAAGTCAGGGTAGTTGCTTGACACTAAACTTAATTAATTTACTATTTCCACTCCAGTTAGCATTAGGTCATGATAGGTGCTGGACACTAAACATAATTAATTTACTATTCCCACTCCAGTTAATATTAAAGTAGTGTAGGTGCTGGTCACTAAACTTAATTAATTTACTATTCCCACTCCAGTTAGCATTAAGTCAGGGTAGGTGCTGGACAATAAACTTAATTAATTTACTATTCCCACTCCAGTTAGCATTACGTCAGGGTAGGTGCTGGACAGTAAACTTAATTAATTTACTATTCCCACTACAGTTAGCATTAAGTCAGGGTAGCTGCTGGACACTAAACGTTATTAATTTACTATTCCCACTCCAGTTACCATTAAGTCAGGGTAGGTGCTGGACACTAAACTTAATTAATTTACTATTCCCACTCCAGTTAGCATTAAGTCAGGGTAGGTGCTGGACAATAAACTTAATTACTTTACTATTTCCACTCCAGTTAGCATTAAGTCAGGGTAGGTGCTGGACACTAAACTTAATTAGTTTACTATCCCCACTCCAGTTAGCATTAAGTTAGGGTAGGTGCTGGACACTTAACGTAATTAATTTACTATTCCCACTCCAGTTAGCATCAAGTCAGGGTAGGTGCTGGACACTAAACTTAATTAATTTAATATTCCCACTCCAGTTATCATTGTCAGGGTAGGTGCTGGACACTAAACTTAATTAATTTACTATTCCCACTCCAGTTAGTATTAAGTCAGGGTAGTTGCTTGATACTAAACTTAATTAATTTACTATTTCTACTCCAGTTAGCATTAGGTCATGATAGGTGCTTGACACTAAACCTAATTAATTTACTATTCCCACTCCAGTTAATATTAAAGTAGTGTAGGTGCTGGTCACTAAACTTAATTAATTTACTATTCCCACTCCAGTTAGCATTA